>OY757904.1:81198001-81550501 GCA_963585895.1 Sepioteuthis lessoniana
ATAAATTTGTAATGACAATTTACCCAGGTTTGAGTTTTCTTCTAATTGCATTATCTATCTATCTATCTATCTATCTATCTATCTATCTATCTATCTATTTGAGTAAGGTATGAGGTTTAATCTGACTGATATGTTGTGTAAAGAAAAGGGAAAGAAAAATACATATAAATTGATGAGAAAAGTTCCACCGAAGTATTTCGACAGAATTGTTTAAGATATTTTTACCTGAAATGTTTGTAATTTCATATCTTAAACCATCGGTGGAAACGGAACTAATTAATTAATAAATCTTTTCTAATTCATTTGTATGTATCTTTCTTTCCGTTTTCTTTATACAACTTATATATATATATATATATATATATATATATATATATATATATAGAGAGAGAGAGAGAGAGGGAGAGAGATGGAGGGGGCGCATCGTAACGGTTATTGTCATTGAAAATAAACTCAGTGAGATAAACTGAAAACTTGGAAAAGGCTGTTTATATTTCATTTCCCGTAAATACTTTTGGAAAAAGTATGAACCTCTACTAGAGCACATTAGATGTTTTAACTTTGGAACATAGCCGTTGAAGGAGAAAGAAGAATCTTCTCACACCACTATATATATATATATGTGTGTGTGTGTGTGTGTGTGTGTGTGTGTGTGTGTGTATGTGTGTTTGTGTATGTGTGTTTGTGTATTCTATGTTTTTCTTAAAAGTCTCGAGTTTTTTACTTTATATTAAAAGCATGTGTCTCTGTTATCCCTCATTTTTGTTCCTACATATTTTTAGAGATCTATATTCTTAAAGTTTATCAGTAAATATTGAATTATGATTAAAATGTTGATGCTGTTATGGCCCTTTCCGTATGAGCATTCTTTCAGTTTGCCTCTTTGTTTTTGCAATGGTTTGTTGTACATTATTTGTTATTAAACATTTTCCGTCAAGTGAGCAGTTCTCTTTTTTCTACAGTCGCAGTGGCAATATAAAAGTGTTTTGCATTCATTAATAACTTTATCATTTTTAAACACATTCTCTTTACAACTATTAAGGATTTGCGTCACACCGTTCGTTATTATTCAATGCAGATAGTAAACTATGGGGAAATATTTGTTGGCTAATTTAGTTAATATTTACACTATTATTGTATTTCCAGCTCTGTCGGCTGGTTTCACAATACACCGACAGTTTTCCCTGCTGAGGGATAAGAATCTTCCCGACTTTGGGTCCTCTGTGATACTAAATTGCATCTGGTGGTGAGATAGTCCTGGAGCTCAGAGAAATGTGGAGTATCTGTTCATAGCTATTACCCAAGATCTACTCTGACCAAAAGTACTAGAACCCAATTGAGTTCTTAAGTATCGAGTAAATGGATTATTAGAGAGAAATGTTGAAACCATATTTATATTTACTAACTTAGGATGTAAAACAAGCTCAATTTGAAAGCTGAGTTTAACAGGTTTAAATTCAGATACTTCTTTTCCCTAGACCGATGGCTATACAAAGGATAAAGTGCCCAGTCTACTCTGCTATTTTCCCATAGCTAGAGGACAATAGTTGGATTCATACCCTTCCCAAGTGTATTAGCACTATGTGAAATGTAAACAGCCTCCTCCAGGATTTGAACTCGAGTCATCGTGTCAAGGGCATGTCTTGCAAGTTACATCCTTACTCTTTACAGAGGACACGGTCACCTCCAGGGCTACGTCTTCCCAAGAGGATTAGAATACGCATCTGCGTAATTATTATGACCTAAAGGGCAAAGATATTGATCTACATATTCTTGTTTTTAAGTAGAGGAATTATATTGTGAATTGAATTACCATGAGCAGGTTACTGGTTCGATCTCCTGAGGTGGAGATCACGGTATACACTGCTGATGAGACCTAATAAGGTCGAAACTGCTCTCCAGTATTTCCATATGTCATGCCTAAGTTTTCGCCCGATTTTCTGGACATGGTAATTCAATTCACAAAATAATTCCTCTACTTTAAAAAAAAAGAATATTATATTCCTTCTGCAGTTTTTTAAAACTTCTGTATAAATACAGAATTTGCTTGATGGCCGTAATTTTTCAATGCAGTTTCATATTCTATTTTGGCTTGTAAATAGTTTTCGTAATCAGAATTTTCAGATAATCTTCTACCTAATGATTTTTTAAGTCTGTTTGATAATGGATGTGGTAGTTAATCGGAGAGTGTTCTATTATATATTGCGATGTTGTTTTGCATTTTGAGAGTTTGGAGCACTACTCTGCGTAAACATTGTTTTTATCTCATTGGCAAATTCTATCTTTTCGGCAAATTCTACCATTTGCTGAATTCTGTCATATCTTTCCTTATTTTGTCCATTTTACTTCTGTTACATTTTCTCAGGTATACGAATCATTCATGTCTGAACAAACGTATATTTTTATTTAGCACATTGGTCGAATTTGAAAATATCCACCAACCTGGAAAATGTTGCTCCGTTGTGAAATCCCATTCTTACATCAAAGTCATGATTTTAATTCGTACATCAGAATTAATGATGATCATTAACTAAGCTGAAGCTTAATAGATAAACTAAACAGCTGATTTGTTTTATAGTGCTGAAGACTTATATAGAACCAGTGACACTTTTTGGAGGCGCTGATAACAGAGGAATGGTGCACAGACTCCCCGAACAATATTTTTAAGGTGTGTTCCAGAAATTTTAAGCCTCACCTAGAAAGAAGAGCATTGGTGAAGATTTTTATTGTGGCAACACACTATCAAATTTTATAAAAGCTAGTAGAATCTGAGTTTGCATTTCTAGTTATATAGGAAGTGGCTCTTCTTTCGGGATAAGGTTTAGAACTTTTTAAACAACCATCATATATATATATATATATATATATGTATATATATATATATATATATATATATATATATATATATATATATATATATATATATAAAACAAGTGTATACCATCCAAATAGTAAGAAAATGTAAAAGGACTCAATACCATATATATATATATAATTTTTTTGTTGGTCGAGTGAGGGAAAAAATACATATGCTTATGAACCTATATGTAAGTTTATCAGTGGTTGCATATTTATGTAGATGTGTATGTCTATGCTGGTGGACGCTTACTTGTATTTATCCACGTGTAATTATGGTT
Organism: Sepioteuthis lessoniana; assembly: GCA_963585895.1. Taxonomy (NCBI): domain Eukaryota; kingdom Metazoa; phylum Mollusca; class Cephalopoda; order Myopsida; family Loliginidae; genus Sepioteuthis; species Sepioteuthis lessoniana. The sequence goes on from OY757904.1 coordinate 81,201,139, forward strand.
TCCACTAACATGCACAGACATAATTATATATCCATATTAGTTCCTGTATTAGTTTATATATATCTATCTATCTATCTATCTATAGATGTGCACACAAACACACACACACACACACATATATATATATATGTATGTATGTACTCAACCACACGACTTCAGTTTTTTAAGTAGAGTTATTTTGAATTCAGTGTTTTTTCTCTTAATTACCAGTTGGCGTACAAATGTTTAAATAGCCCTGGCTGCCCTTCTATTTATCATTATGTGGGCGAGGTAGAAGATATAGATTCCTGATTTTACAAAAGGTTTAGTCTTCAGGGAAACTCGAACAACTTCTTGTCCAGTCGGCAGAGGCTATAAAATACTCCGACTGAACCTCTGAAGAGGGGGTAAGACTTCCCCAACGAGTGTCCTGCTTATGACACTAAACAATCTAATGCTGGAACTTTGAGGAATGCTAAGTACACCTTCAATGCCATTGCTCCCAGGTCCACTCTGGCCCGGAGTGGTAGCACCTGATAGGGTCCTATTTATCGGTCAAATAGAACTAAATTGCGTACTTATGCTAAACTGACTTATTTGAAATAGAACTGTTTTTGACATTGAAACTGTGCTTAGGTTAAACTAAATTGTTTGAATTAGAACTGTCTGACTAAACTGAATAGCTTGAAATAGAAAAGTTTTTGAAAATTTTGAAAAAAATTAAACTGTGTACTCATGCTAAACTGAATTATTTGAAATAGAACTGATTATTTGTATGAAAATGGATTTGGTGAAAAATAACCTACAAAATATTGATATGCCATAAAACCCAAACAACCAACCAACCAACCAAACCACCAATCGAACAACTTCATTCAGTACTTTAACTTGGCGAGTCGAGTCAATTTCCTACGATTATAAATGTCACGTTATGTATGCACACACACACACACACACACACACACACACACACACACACACACATTATATATATATATATATATATATATAAGTTGTGGTAGATGTGTACGTGTGTTAGATTTGGAAAATTGTATCAATCTAGGGTCAGAATATTACCGGATGTTGAGTAATAGTAGAAGCAAACACTACCGAAAAATTGATCTATGAAATTTCCATGCGCTTGAGCAATCACTGTTCGATTCCCAGCCATTCTCCCCACTTCGGCTTACTTTCTTCTATCCCACCCGTGTTTTTCACTTCTTTCCTTTCCCTGACACATCCGGGTTCTATTTTGTTCCTCCGACCCAGACCCATTTCCTTTACAGATATATTTTTTATTTCTTTTTTTTCTACAGCCTCATTTCTGTTTAAGCCATTCCACCCCCTACCTTCTCGTCACTCATTTTTTTTTCCTTTTTCGCAGTGCCTCTTTCAATTTTCGTGCTTTCTTTATCCCTCCTTTTTCTCTTTCTTTCTTTACCTCTCGCTCGATTTTGCAACTCATTTTCCTTCTACTCTCTTCACCTTTTCTTTCTTTCTTTCTTTCTTTCTCCATCAAGCATCTTGTTTCCGAAAAATTTGGTTTCAACGGCACAAAGTCAAGTAGAAAAAAATGATTGTGTTGCGTCAATCTTCTAAATGAGAAGGAATATATTCTTCTAAACATGCTTATGAATATTAGCATAATATATATCTATCTATCTGCCTGTTTGCCAAGCTTTGATTACACTAGCCAATTAGCAATAAGGCGAAAAATAGGAGGATGAAGATTGTATTGTGTTTTTAGAAGAAAATGAAAACTGACTCAGCCTCCGGGTGGTGGTGTACTTCTCATTGATGTAAATAAAATTTTCTTTTCATATGTCAAATAAGGGATATGAAAAATTTAAAAACATATTGTGTTGTACGAATATACCAAATGACTGGTTGTTTTGAACAACAGTAGAAGAGATCTTCCTTTAAATTATGCTTAAATAAAAACTACAAGCTCCTTTGGACACCCAACTAAAAAAAAAATCCACCGTATAAATGTAACTATCTTAGCCACGTAACAGGTCGACTAATTATTAACTAATCCTCTTTTTTTTGCTTTTTCTTTTAAATTTGTAAAATGAAATCTCGTGTCATACATAATTAATCTTTATTTTATTCTCTGTTCCGCCATTTCCGAATTAACATGCTTTTTGTATTTTCACAGTCTCTATTCTTTCCTTTGTTGATTTCAAACTTTCTTCTTTTCTCCAAGTAAATGCCACTCCTTTTATTCTATACCCCACCCCTGTCCAATCTTTTTCTTTTTCTTACTCGTCCGTTCGGTATTTCTGTCATTTGTTTATTCATTCCTCTTTATCTCTTATTAAACTCTTTTTTTCGCTTCTACTCCTTCCCCTTTTCTCTTCTCTCTTTCTCACTCACTCACTCACATATATACTTTCGATTCTTCTGAATCTTTTTTCTTCTTACATTCTCACATACTTTTCTTTCTTTCTTTCTTTCTTTCTTTCTTTCTTTCTTTCTTTCTTTCTTTCTTTCTTTCTACACTATAGATTTCATGTGTTTCTCTCTCCCTGCTTTTGGAAGAAGACAATTTGGCACCGCCTCGTTCAAGACCCAGACAGACACATGTGCCATTAATGGAAAAGCTTATAATTATTTTCTTGTCTACTGATCTCGAGCCAAGTCTTAAAAGAAAACCTAATAGAACGCCATTCTTTGCATGTTCGTTTCTGTTGTGTCTGAAAAATATTCCTAGATCACCTTTACAAACGCGGGATAAAAGATCATTTATTTCTTTAATTCCTCCTACATTTGTATGAAAATAACAACAACAAAACCGTTTACATAGCTAAAGTTAGATTGTCCAATTAGCTGATGAGCAGAAAATTGAAGCAATAAGATTATACTGAGTTAATTTTTTAAGCAGGGAGTTCTCAACCAACTTGAAAATCAGCATACATAATTTTACTTTGGATTGAACACTGATCCTTGGACCTAAAAAAAAGCCTGATATGATATACATACATACATACATACATATATATGTATATATATGTATATACGAGGTGTATACGATAAGTTTCTAGACTTTTTCGTATGGGCACTTTTATTGATAGTACACACATGAAACTCTATCCCCTTCGAAGTAATCTCCTCCGGCTGCAATGCACTTGTTCTACCGTTCCAACTACTTCTGAAAGGTCCCATGAAAGTCCTCTAGTGTGAGCGTGTCAATGACCTTCGTCACAGCCTCTTTCATCTCCTCAATTGTCTCAAAACGACAGCCTCTGAGCTTAGGGAATAACCAAAAGTCACAGGGAGCAAGGTTTGGTCTATAGGAAGGGTGATGAACTGTCTTGATGCCTATCTTGGTTAAATAGTCTGTGACACGGATGGAGATGTGGACTAGTGCATTGTCCTGATGGAAATGTCACTGACCCGATTTGAAGAGTGCTGGCCTTTTCCGACGGAATCTCTTCCTGAACTCTCATAAAACCTCAACAAAGTAACCCTTACCCTTTGGTCAATCAACTCTGGTGTATTGACTTCCTTACTCCTCCCACACCTCTCATCATTCCTCTCAGACTCTCTGCCTTCCTTTAATCTCTTATGCCACTCAAAAACTGATGCTCGATTTATGCAAGATCGTCGAAAAGCAGTCTGAAGCATTGCATACGTTTCTGTGGCATTTTTCCAAGTTTAAAACAAAATTTTATTGCATATCGTTCTTCTAAAGTGTCAGATTGCATTTTTGAAATTTACCAGCTGTGACAATCAGGCTTTAGTAGGGTGTATTCCAATTCCTGCTGTAGCTGTTCATTTGAACCTGAAATCATAAAAATTGATCAGTCATCTCATAAGATGTATAGCAATAACATACTGAATTTTCAAGAGTCAACGCCAATTTTTAATGCCCATACGAAAAAAGTCTGTAAACTTATCGCATCCACCTCGTACATATATATATATATATATATATATATATATATATATATATATATATGTATATATATATATGGTACAGCAAACAAAATAACAGCTGTGCGACCAACAAGGTTCTCATTAGTTGATGACTCTGAGGTCATTTATGGTTTCGGGGTCAGTGTATCATTACCATTAACCAAGAGCGCTTCAGCAGTATCTTACAATACTACTAGACGTTGCTGGTTTTTGTCATATTGTGGGAATACCAGCCACTTCGTATATTCACTTGTTGTATTCACAACTTTCCAGTAAGAAAGAGCTAATTTAATAATGTGAGATTTGAATTAACTGACCATATAGCCTTGAACGTAAACGAGAATAGAATTTCCGGCGAAGTTTGAGTAATGCTAAATTTCAGTGATGCTAAATTTGTTTGATTTGGTTGAGTTTTATGCCATATGAACCCTGGTGGGTTATTAATACCAAATCCTGTTTATAGAAATATGTTAAATATTATATGCATAATTGGTTTGCGAATAGTTTGTGTGCAACCTTTTTTAGTCAAAGCTCATTTGTTTGTATACATTTAAATGGTTTCAAGTATTGCAATCTAACAATAATAGTTCTGTTTGACTCATAGAAGAGTCATAAACAGGTATTGCCACTCCGGGTCAGAGTTGTCCTCAGAGTAATGGTAATGAAGGGATACTCTACATTACCCAAAACTCTTGGATTGGAGCATCACCATCAGATAGTTTAGAGTCAAATTCAGGACTCTCATTGTGATGGGGTTACCCCTCTGCTCAGATGCAGTCGGCATATTCTATAACTCCAGCCAAGTCGGCTAGAGATTATGACGTCATTGGAAAATCGAGATAACGTTCTTCGTAGTTCAAGAATAAACGGCTCAATTTTTTGAATTGGTAACCTGTAACGATAACCGAAGGAATCAGAGAACTCATGAATATGCTTCCCTTCAATTAATGCACAACTTTTGTGTGAGATATACGTAATAATCGACACAGGGGACTAATGTTATTGAAATAATTCTGTACTGTTTATGGATAGAATTTTACTCTTGTATATTACTCTTGTATATCTAACTCCCACCTCCTCACCTGAATACAGAAAAATATTCAATGGAAACAATGTTTTCTACTTTATTTTTCAGCAAAATAATATTTATCATATGATTTAATACTGGAGGTCATCTGAAGGTCATTTATGTAAATGGTGTTGTGAAGGCGCCGGTGATGTTAATTTGTTGGCTAACACAAAATATTTGCATTATGTATATAACGTGACGGCGGCCCGAGTTCAATACTGGACGATGATGTTTGTGTTCAACTTTGAGCAAATGACCCTGGCAAAGACATACATCCGGCTGTTCTCCTTCCAGTAAGAAGAACAGAGTGGGCACTTTGGCCTTAATTAGGCACCCAGTCAAGGAGAAGGAAAACTTCAAATTCAAAACAGCTTTACCAAAAAATATAGATAAGACATTATTAATATTGACGAGTATTATCATTCATCTTCCCAATTCTGGTTGCTTCTTTTATCGCGTCAAACTCAAGTTGTCAGTTCAATAACAGTGACGAACATAATGCACCAAAGACAAAAAAACAAGCTCCAGGTGAGACTCGAACTTATTCCCCTACTGCTTCGATGAATTCTTCTTTTGCGTACCTGCTACTTTACTTAATCAGCCACTCAATAGTGGTCGTATCGTTACTACAGTATGGATGCTCTATATGGATGCTTACTAAACGCATGGAGACAAAGCTTGACGGCAAATACACAAGAATGCTACGAGCAATATTGAACAAGTCTAAAGCCACTTAGCAACCATCACGAAAACTATCCAAGTTAGACGAACCAGATATGCAGCACACTTCTGGAAATGTTGGGATGAACCCATAAGTGACATACTCCCATGGACCCCTTCACATGAGCGAACAAAGGTAGGACGACTAGCTAGAACCTACATACAACAGCTTTGAGCCGATACAGGATGTAGTCTTGAAGACCTACCGGTTGCGATGGACGATAGAGAAGGGTGGTGGGAGAGGGTTAGGGAGATCCACGCTGGCGGCGCGTCATGATGATGGAAGTATTACCATCTTATACTAATTAATATCTAATATTAATAATTTTTTGCACGCAGTTAAATGGTTTCAAGTATTTCTATCAAGTACTAATGATTATATGAAATGATAATAATTTGTTTGGTTGTCTAAATTTCTTAGACGAAGCTTGATGATTTTTATCATTAAGGGTTTTCGGACTATTGTCTTTATCTTTATTGTTATTCCCACAACGTTTCGGCCAATATGTCCTCCGGCCTTCTTCAGCAGGTCACATAGCATGACGGTTATAGGCGTTGGTTTCCTAAGCTTCTAAAGAGACAATCATCAAGAGGTTGCAGGTTCAATCCTGACTGTAGTCGAGTAACAATACAGGAATACTTAACACTTGTACCCGGTTATGGCTAACGGAATCAGAATAGGCTACCCTCATGGATTCAATAAAGGACATAGTTCGAAGTTCCGTGTAGGTTCCCGAGTTCAACAAACACCTGGTGAAGGCTGGAGGACATATCGGCCGAAACGTTGCGGAAATAATAATAAAGATGATTGCCCACTGTTTATATTAATAATTGCTTTGCACACTGTTAAATGATTTCTAGTATTTAACGTTTCAAGTGTTTAAAGTTAGTAATTCTATTTATCAAGTATTCCCAATACAAACAACTTGCACACAACTGTATGGTTTCAAATCACTAATAATATTAATAATTCCTAGTAAAAAAAAAGATCAGTTTCATTCAATCCGTAGATGGTTACATAACATATACTACTACTACTACTATGGGTCAAAGTGGACCTGGCAGAAATAGTAATGAAGAGGTACACTACATTTCCTAGACTCCTAGACTGGAGCCTCACCATTAGATACAGTTTAATGGAAAGTGAAGAATAATTCTAGTTAATATTATTGTTAATAATAATTAACAGAGCTTCATCTTGGAAACAAAATATATACGTATTGTATATTTGTTTAATAAAACTTATTTTTGAACAACTTACGATTGTAACCCTCTAAATATAATTTGTTAAAACAGAATTTGAAATGACATCATAAAATTTTACTGGGGCATTTTTATACTTTGATATTTTAATTTATTTGAAAGAGATATAAAATCAAGAGTTCACAATTTCTCTAACGGATTGCCTGAAAATTCCATATATATATATATATATATATATATATATATATATATATATATATATATATATATATATATATATTTCATTCCCAATCTTGGGCCATCATCAAGGGTGCATATATTGCAAAAGCAATGTGACCTTTGCATGTACATTACCCGCTGATGATGACCCAAGATCGGGCAGAAAGTACTTGGGTAACAATTACTTATAGGAGTTTCATCAACCAATTCCTGCCGGATACTATAAAATCAATTCGGCTACTGGAAAGGCATATACAAAAACATGTAGACAAAACATGTCTATATTGTTCAATGAAATATGCATTAGTGAAGAAATGCTGCCCAACTACACCCACTTCATGGCGTGTTTTTTCGAAGCTCCGTAAAACGGATTTTTTCTAACGTATTTCTTAATATAACAGTTTTTAATGTGAATATTCATCGTATCTTTTTTTCTAAATTTTAAAGTAAATATTAAGGGTTAATATGATAATTAATAATTTCGATTTAAATTTCAATGCCTTATTTTATGAATATAGTATAGGTTTATTGTATTTGATATATTTTAACATTCATAATGTATCATTTCGATGTATAATTTAATATTTACTGTATAAATTTAATGTAGTTTCTTTTCTTTTTTTTTTTCTAATACACATCACTCAAATTTAATTGATTAATATAATTATCTTTAGCGTTATAGATTCATTAAATATAGTTTTATTCATCTATTATTTAATAACTTGATTTGAAATTCACACGGAATATCTGTTAGTGTTGCTAGTGTTTATTACTGTTTATTTTGGATTCAAAGTGGAACTAAAACGTTTCGTTATGTCAAAATGTATTATTGAACAAATAAGTAGTTCACTAAGTGAAAGGTATATCATTTTTTTCCATGTTATCTTTCGTGATAGTACTGTGTTTGAAATGTGAAATATGATTTCTGTTAAATCAGTCAAGAAAAAATAAACTGTTCTAATTTCTTTAACATTCTAAGTAATTTTAATGTATGATTTTTAAACAATTATACTGTATTCAGAATATAAAATGATACTATATTAGATTCTGTTAATAAAGGTTAACGTTTTTGTTTTTTGATTGAGTTTCAAAATGACACGTCGTACTTCTTTGATTTCGGAACGCACGAATTGATTATATATATATATATATATATATATATATATATATATATATATATATATATTATCGTATGTCAGGTGCATGGAGTGTTCAGGGAGTGGTCAGTACCTTTGGTAAGGGGGATCGCCATGTCCTTTTAGGACAGCTCGTCTGCCACTGAACCTCCCACGGGCACTCAGCTCTCACCTGTGGCTCCCCATAGCTGTCGCATGCAACGGCGGCCACATCCTGGGTACTGGCTTTGGCGAGCTTGCTAAACTAGGTGAGGGTAACCGACAGGTCTCAAACCCTCGGTGAGTTTGATTGGGCAGTATCAGTCCTACTGCCTGTGAAGCCTGACTCCCGGCAGAACAAGCGGAAGAGTTTACCTGAAGAGCCAACGGTTGTGAAGGCGGTGGCGGGAAGTGTCGTTGGAGCGATAGGCGCAGGACGTAGCACCCAAAGAACTCCTGGTCATCCACTGAAGCCTGGCAGTCTCCCGTCGTAATGGTTCTTCGTGCTACTGGATCAAGTTTTCCTAGGCCGAGAGAGGGGGATTGCCCCTGTGCACCTGTGCACCTGTCTTCTCACTATAAAACATACAACTCATCACCGATTACCGATCTATCTCTTACTGCGGTTGACGGACTCATCTTCATAGCGGTCGAACAACAATGCAAAAAGGAAAACACAAAAGGATTATCCTTGGGGCATGGAATGTCCGAACCTTACTGAATAGAGCTATTACTTCAAGACCTGAAAGAGGAACAGCGCATGTAGCAAGGAAATCCAGCCGCACTCAGCGAAACCCGGATTGCGGACGAGGGTTGCCTGAGAGAAGTGGGAGGTGACTACACCTTCTTCTGGAAAGACTAAATCTTCTTACAAGCTCAGATGATGCCAAGGAACAATTTTATGAACAGTTTGACAAAGTCATCAGGTCAACCCAACCGAGCGACAAACAAGTCATCCTTGGAGACTTTAATGCGAGGGTGGGAAGGGACTACAGCAGCTGGGAAGGCGTTCTGGGCAGACATAGAGTAGGCAAGATCAATGACAACGGCCTGCTCCTCAGCAAGTGTGCAGAGCACAGCCTCTGTATCACCAACGCCTTGTTCAGGATGGCAGACAAGTACAAGACCACCTGGATGCACCCGAGGTCAAAACACTGGCACTTGATAGACTTCATCATCGTCCGCCAATGAGACGTCAGGGACGTCCGTGTGACTCGTGCTATGAGAGGCGCTGAGTGCTGGACTGACCACAGACTGGTCAGGGCTGTACTGACGCTGCACATTGTACCGCCCCACGGAAACCGACCCAAGACTGTCAGGGCCGCCTACAATGTCGCCAGGCTGAAGGACCCATCCTACCGGGCACGATTCCAGTAAGTGCTAGACGAGAAGCTCCAAGATCGTGTGACCACCGAAGGCAGCACTGAGAAATAGACCTCTTTCAAAGAAAGTCAGTGAGACTGTGAAGGAAGCCCTTGGAGTGAAGACCAGAATCCATGAAGACTGATTCGATGAGAATGACGAAAAGATCAAAGAATCCATACATGCCAAGAACGAGTCTCACATAGAGTGGCTGAATGACCCGTCTTCCGTCTCCAAGTGCGAGAAGTTTAAGGCCCTCCAGGCCAAAGTCCAGACTGATCTTCGAGCAATGCAGGACCAGTGGTGGCGGGACAAAGCAGCTGAAGTTCAACACTACGCTGACACACACAACGCCAAGAAATTTTTCAGCTCACTGAAAACTGTTTTTGGTCCCTATGCCTCGGACAGCGCCCCACTACTGTTGTCAGACGAGAAGACCCTCATCAAAGACCAGGAGGGTCTCAGCAAGCGCTTGCGGGAGCATTTCAGCATTCTGCTGAATCGGCCCTCGTCATTTGACTCAGATAATAGTCTTAACAGTAACGGATAAAATTTTTATTTTTACATTATTAATGTAACCAGTTATATTGAATAACATATAAATTTTGGTATGACAGTTTTCTTATTTTTTCATAAATATCATTAATATACAATAGATTATTTTATAATATAACTTAATTTTGTTAAGAGGTTCTTAATACTCATGTAAGTTGTTTATAGTAGATAATTTTCTCTCACCAAATTCCTTTATTCATTTATATTTTATATATTTCTTTCATTTGGGTTTAAGTGTTTGTCATTATATAAAAATGAGGGGTAAAAAAAGAGAAGTCAACAACTGATACATCTTGATACAAGAATTGTATGTCATTTGTCATCCAGACGAAAAAACAAATGGTCTGGTTTTAAAAATAAAAAATAAAAAAAAAATAAAAAAATAAAAAATAAATAAATGATGAAATTTGGGTTAGGGAGATAGGGTGGCCCGAATTTTGTGGGTTTTTCAAAATTTTCATTAGAAATTTATCTCAAGCCACAGATATAACATTTAAAAAAATACAGGGTCTGCTGGAATAAATATTATTACAAAAAGTATTAATGGTTTTTAAAGTTTTTTTTCTTATATATATATATATATATATATATCAAAAAAGAATTCCATAAGATTATTTTTACTAATGTAAAAATCTCAGCCACTGATCCCCAGTACTGACCTCCGAATTTTTGATTTTTATTCTGTATTAATTTTCGAAAATTCATCACAAATCTGATCAGAAAAAAAGCAAAAAGCAATAAAAAACAAAAACCCCAAAAAAAAAACACAGGCTCTGAACAAACCCCTGAACAATAAATACAAAATTTATTCACTCATGTAATTAATTCCTTGCATCTTTAGAGAAATTTCTACGGATTTTTCTTCGTAAAATCCGATCAAGGAAAAAAGCCATAAGCTTTATTTCGTTAAAATGATGGCTGTGAATCGGCCTTATTCTACGCTATGGCTCCATTGGCGAAAGCCCAACGTGCAGCCACTGAGAAGGCAAGTCTGATTCTAATAGCGGCGTATTATGTGCTGTAAGACGCAGCAGCGCCATCTGCCCGCTGAGGCGGTTAATATGGCGTTCAACGTCGGTTTAGATTTCAAGATTCGCTTCTGTGCTTTCACAGCCATTTGTAAAGTTGCGTGTGCGCATGTCCAAAATAGCGTCAGAAAACAGATATATGCTTACTTGCTGCATATGCTGATATAACTAAAATTGTAGAGAGATCTCTGTATGTAAATGTGTAATGATATCACTTCTCAACTTTGGGTGGTTTTCTTTTTCTAGTGAAATGTTGATATTTAAACACACATCAACATAAATTACATACTAATATAATCACACATACATACACACAAACACACACACTGAGGAAGAATCACAAAACATATATCAGGTGATAAACACATGACTGATCCTAGAGTCATCATCGGATGAAGTCATTGTTCACGGCACAGCTGTTATTTTTTTCAACAGTGTCTAGGTATATATATATATACTAGCTGAAAAACTCGGTGTTGCCCGGAATCGATATCCAAAAGCAGATTTTATCAAACAAAGATTATTTACTTTCTGGATGAATGAGTCCTTCTTTATTAATTTCCTCCTCAAAAGTCCCAGTTTCTTCACGAGTAAGAAGCGTTCCTATTGATGCTGATTTTATTTGCTTTCTATGGGAATTTTATTTCAAATTCTAAGCAGTTAGAAAAGCTGAAATTAAAGTTATATCTTTGATGGCCAAAAAATCTTCCTGAAGTATTAACTATTATAATCGTTAGGATTATGTAAATATAAAATTAATGTTAATATCAACATCATAAGCCAGGTTATTCTTAGGAGCCATGGTGTAAATGAGTAGCAAGACTGATTGCAAAATGATTAGTGTCTGAATTTTATTAACGAAAAAAGTAACTACAAACTAAAACAAGATATATACAATGCAGGGAGAGATTGAAGCAATTAGGATTAACTACTGATCAATAAAGTAGGATGAGAAGTGATCTGATCAAAACTTTCAAAATAATTAATGGAATTTCTAATCAAGGTGGACTTTTTTTTCAATATTTCTCCTGGAATTGGGAATTTACTGTTAAGACAGATTTCAAAAAGTAAATCTACTAAACAATTGAATTTTTTTATATAGAATAAAATATTTTTCGTACAAATTTACTGATCAGATCAAAAATAGCAATAGTGTAAAATTGTGTTTAAATAAGTTTATTTCAGAATTAATAGCAAGAAAAATAAGTTAACTGGGCATTTTAGGTAAGTATCGGAAGAATTACTAAACAGAATTTGATCTGTATGTAGATAGTGTATTTATATTGTATATGTTGTGTGTAAAGATATTTTCAAAGGTTGATGTGGGGAGATGTGTCCAAAGAGGCAATACAAACAAATAATTATAGATAATAGTCATAATATATAAAAAATGATGGCAGTAACCTATTGAGAGGATGTTCATTTACGATTTTGATTTAGCAGAACTAATGACAAATAAGACGCAAAATATTTTCTTTAATAGCTGAACATTTTGTCTTCATAAAATATTCCTTAAACCAACAAGCTTAAACTATTTAAATAAATAGTATACATTTTCGTAGCCAAACAGAGGAAAATCTTACGGAATACTCAATACTGAGTGAAAAAATTATGGAGTGGTCTTATAATTTGCATTCCTATAACAAACATCTGTACCAGCGCGGTTCTCAAATAGACGTTTGTTCCACCATGGTTCTCAAATAAACATTTGCAATGCTACGGCACCACATAGACACGTGTAACATCACTTTTCTAAATAGTCTATGTGTGTAGCACTACGCTTTAAGTTATAGTCGAACCCCCGTTGTAACCTCGCAGTGAAAAAAGTGAAGAAGTGACGAACACACAAACGCCGTCTGTTAATTCTAAAGTTTAGTCGCTACTAACTTTCTCTGTAGTCGCCGAAGCAGTCGACTTAGTTCATAGTCAAAACTGAGTCGACTGCTTTAGATAGAGAGAAATGAACAGTCACGTGGCGAGAGAGACAGACGCACCTTGATATTATCTTTATCGATTTTTGTTGTAGTTCTCGTTCCGTCTTCATATCTTCGAAGCGGGTGTTGGACCTCTTCGCGGTGCACACCCAAAATGGGTACCATAATTTTCGACCCGTCTTCACATTTTTATGGTTCAGCTTCAACTAACTTACTTTTTCTTTTTTTTTTATCCCATGTCCACTTTTAATGGCTTTTCCGTTTGAGTTTATTTCACCCAATCACAGGCAGGAATCAATTTGCTACTGTTATATTTCTATTTTTAACTTGGACGGCTGCTGCTATCCTGACATAGATTTACGGAAGCTTCCGTTAACTTTCCTATTCGTTTCTCCCTTGTCGTAATACCCCATCTCTCTTTCCTACTACTTCGGATCTCTTTCTCATATATGTCCCTTTTTTTCGCTGTCATGTGGTTGGTCTCTAAGTCTAGCTAGGAAACGACTTACTACTAAAACAATCAAGCTGAGTCTCTAATTATATTACCCACCAGCAGAAAATTAGATATGCAAATCAGTCAACTGTTAAAAGACAGTTCTTTCAGATCATAACAAGCGGTTCTGTAGACCTAATTGAAAGAAATCATGGCTCCAACAAGAGAACTGTCCATTGAAACAATAGAAAGGATCGTAAAATTCCTTCAAGAAGGCAATTCACAATGGAGTGTGATGAAATATGTTGATTGTTCCCACTGGGCCGTGTTTAAAATTTGATGCAAACATAAAAGAAATGGGATCGAGGTTAAAAAACGAGAACCTTATTGACCACGAAAGACATGAAAGTGTAAGTATAGAAAACACAATGCAATATATCGTGAAAATAGAAAATGTATAAGAAAACGAATGAAAAACAAATAGGTCAAAACTGGAGTCAATATTTGTGAGATAACTATAAGAAATTGACTGAAGGAAATGAGGATTACATATAGAAAAACAAACGAAAAGTGAAAGCCTCTGTCAGCTAATTTCATTATCTTTGCCAGGCGTACTATCGTGCCGGATGGGTGCTCGAAACCAAGAGCAGACTCGGGGCCGAATAGGCCCCCAGCTTCGGCTGGGCAACCTTCGGGTGGGCGAGCTGCACTTTTGTCCCCTTTGTACGGCACTAGACCAAGCGTCTAGTTTAAGCCGTAAACTGGCATACGTGCCCGGACCCACATTTGGGTTCGTGAAACCGCTTGCCTCATCAGGCTCACATTGCACTAAGTGAGCCGATGAGCAGCACAGACAAGCAGGGTTCGAGTCTCGGCTCCTTCCCGACCTTCCCCTCCCCTTTATCCCCACTTTAATTGGCCTTCAGGCTTTTGACCTTGTGTCAAGTCGTGTCTGGTGGGAGGCAGCGACAAATACTACGAGTCCGTTCACATCTATGTCCATATCAATATTAAGTTCATCTGTCACGAGGCTACTAGTATGGGTCACTCAGGGGAATATACTTATTACAGAAGTAATAATACATTAAAATTGTCCGTGTCCGTCAACCTTGATTTGTCTATTTAGTCGGTTATCTAATTGGCTTATTAGCTAGTAACGTCTGTTCATATCTATTTATCAAAGAAAAATTAATTGACGAGGAGGAACTGAGATCGAAAGAGTTGATGTTGATGTAGGTTATTAATAAGGGAACAGAATATGCTAAGTAAATTGAAAAAGCAAATAATAATTGCGCCATATTTGAGTTGACGGTGATTATGCGTTAGAAAACACTTTGTACATATGCTACTTCTTGCATATCCCCTTTCTGGTTTTTCCAGTGTATATATATATATACTAAAACACATACACGTCGAAGTGAGGAGTCCCTGTAACGTAGTGGCTGACGTGCTGGATGCGATATCAAAGTAAGTGAGTTCACATTCAAGTCACGCTATTATGTTCACTTTCGGAATAATACCCGTGAAAAATGTATTACTCCCCTCACCAGCTATGCCTCAAAAAGTATTATGGCTGTAATATACAAGAATGGCTTTAGAATTAGATAACCCATTAAGATTGATATGCCATTAAACAAAGAAACTAACCCAACATAAATATCGAAGAGAACATTCTCTAAGGAAATCGCGCAGAATACTGAGAAAAGTCCTGGAGACTTGCGGTCATTCAAAGAGAAGAGAAAAGCCATCAGCTAATGCAGATGTGAAAAACTTTCAAAGAAGGAAACGCCTTGCCCATCCAGTCCTGTTTAGTCTTATACTCCAATTAGCACAGAAGGAGTATAAGACTAGACACAACTGGGTAAGCTATATGATCCACTGGGAGATGTGCAAGAAATTGAAATTTGACCATACGAACAAATGGTATATGCACAACCCAGTACCTATCCTAGAGAATGATACACACAAACTCCTATGGGACTTTGGCATAATGATACACACAAACTCCTATAGGACTTTGGTTTGGTCAGAAGACCGAACCTTATAGTAATCAACAACAACAACAAAAAAAAAGAAAACTTGCAAAATTGGGAATTTTGCTGTGCCGGCTGACCATAGAATAAAACTGAAAGAAAGTGAAAAGAAGGATAAGTACTTTGACCTTGCTAGGGAATTGAAAAATCTATGGAACATGAAGGTGACAATTGTACCAATTGTGATTGGTGCTTTTGGTACAGTAACTAAATGATAATTAAAGGGAATGTAGGACTTAAAAATAAGGGGACGAGTGGAGACCATCCAAACTACTGCATTTTTGAGAACGACCAGAATACTGAGAAGTATCAAGGAGACTTGCTGTCACTCAAACTCAAGTGAAAAACCATCAGCTAAAATTGATGTGAAAAACTCTCAATGAGTAAATAATAATAATAATAATAGGCTTACACACAAGAGATGATATAGACTCGATGTGTCAAGAATAGAAAGAAGAGGATTCGCCAACATTTAACATATCAGAAATTCAAGGAATACACTAAAAGGGCAAATAAAAACCAATTACAGCAGCGATAAAAAAAAAAAATTAAAAAAAACAACCACAAAACAGCAAAGGCAAATTAAGACCAAACAGTAAAATAACAAAATCTAAAAAACAAAAATGGGAAGAAAAACAACTTGTTGGATATTTTTAGTGACAAACCGATTGAAATTGCACACGAGAAGACCAGCATATGACTACGAAAGGAAACCTCACGAGAAAAACTCATTCTTTTTTAATAGCAGCACTAAATTATGCTATAAGGACCAATTATGTTAAAGCAAAAACTGATAATACTCTACAAAATAGCAAGTGTAGGTTATATGGAGACAGAAATGAGACAGTTAATCACATAATAATCGAATAAAGCAAACTTGCATAAAAGGAATACAAGATTATATATATATATATATTTGGATAGACAAGATGATTTACTGGGAATTGTTCAAGAGATTGAACTTGGACCATACTACTAATTGTTATATGCACAAACCAGAATCCGTTTTAGAAAATGAGATGCGTATTATTACTCAAGAATAAGAAAGAAAGAGCAGTACAAAGAAGGAAAGCAGAAAGATGAATATCTATCTATCTATCTATCTATCTATCTATCTATCTATCTATCAGTATTGAGCATTCGATAAGCATAGACGAAAGTGTATGTTCAGGCTAATTGACGTTAGTAAAATGTTTAGCGTGTGAAGATCTTTTTGTGGCAAAAAAGCTGTGCCAGGAAAAGCAGATGTTCTCACATATCTTGGTACTTAAAACAGAGATCCCCGAGGAGTTCTCACGTTATAAATGGGGTTACTCTTTTAACTCAATACTTGATGATACATTTTATTCAACTTAAAGCAATATCAATGGCTATGGAGAACTTTGATCGTGCAAGTAGCAATATAAACGAAAAAAAGAAAAGAAAAGAATTTCAATATTGAATTAGATTACGTATCTTTGACAATAATAATAATAATAATAATCTTTCGAGAGAAACTGAACTTCTAATTGCAGCCCAAAACAACACCATAAGGAACAATTATGTTAAAGCAAAAATAGATAAGATGCAACAAAATAGCAAATGTAGGCTTCGTGGTGATAGAGACGAAACCATCTATTATATAATAAGCGAATGCAGTAAATTAGCGCAAAAAGAGTATAAGACTAGACACGACTGAGTAGGGAAAGTGATCCACTTGGAAGTATCCAAGAAATTCAACTTTGAGCATACAAACAAGTGATATATGTACAGCCCAGAATCCGTCCTAGAGAATTGAGATGCACAAAGTTCACTGGGATTTTGAAATACAAACAGATCACCTAATCTCAGTCGGACGAGCATTCAACAAAAACAAAAAATGAGAACCTGGCGAATTGTGAACTTTGCTGTACCGAAAGATCACAGAGTAAAATCAAATGAAGCGAGAAAAGAGAAAAATATCTGAACCTTACTAGAGAACTAAAAAAGACTATGGAACATGAAGGTTAAGGTGATACCAATTGTAATTGGTGAACTTGGAACAATACCCAAAGGATCGGTAAAGGGACTGGAAACTTGAAAATAAAAGAAAGAGTGGACACCATCCATACTATAGCATTATTAAGATCAGCCAGAATACTGAGAAATGTCCTGAAGACTTGAAGAGATTTACTGTCACTTAAACACCTGTGAGAAACCATCAGCTAACCCTAGTGTGAAAAACTCCCAAAAGAGTAAAACATTAATAATAATAATGATAATAAAGGAATACAAGATCAGGTAATACTGAATGGAGAAGTTAATTATCTGGGAATTGTACCAGAAACTAAAATTTCCCAATTCAGACAAATGGTATATATTCACAAACCAGAACATGTCCTTGAAAATGAGACACATGAAATTCTCTGGGTTTCTGGGATGCTAACGGATCACTCAATCCAAGCCAGAAAAATCAGATCTAGTTTTTATCAACAAAAAGAGAACCTGTCATATATTTTGACATACCAGCAGACCAGATAATGAAAGTTAAAGAAGGCGAAAAAAAAATACATTAACCTTGCCAGAGAGCTGAAAAGTCTGTGGAACATGAAAGAAACAGTGATACTAATCGTTTTCGGTACCATTGGTACAGTCCCTAAATACGTGCAAAAGAGACTCGATGGATTGAAGATTAGAGGAAGAACTGAAATCATTCAGATCCCACCACAACTAAAATCCCCTAAGATACATAGAAGAGTTCTGTTGACGTGAGGTGCCTTGCTGTTACTCAGATTCCAGTGAAAAAACACAAATAAAAACTAGTTTGAAAATACACAAAGAGAAAAACAATTGGATACTTCAAGCAAAAACAGGCCATTACACACAAGATGGTCTGTACATAGCGAAAAAAAAAATAGGAAATGTGAAAAAAGAAATTTAATTTACCTTAATAACAGCACAAAATAATTCCATAAGAACCAATTATGTCAAAGCATAAATTGATTATACCCAAGCAAATAGCAGGTAAAGAGCATGTTTTCTCACAGTTAATATTAATAATTTCTTTGCACACTGTTAAAGTATTTATCGTTTCATGTGTTTAACGTTAGTATTTCTATTTATCAAGTATTCCCATCTAATACGAAAAACTTGTACTCAGCTGTAGGGTTTCAAATCACTCATAATAATAATCCATTGTAAAAAAAAAACGAACAGTTTCATTCAACCCGTAGATGGTTACATAGCATATACTACTACTACTACTATGGGTCAAAGTGGACCTGGCAGAAATAGTAATGAAGAGGTACTCCACATTACCTAAGCTCCTTGACTGGAGCCTCACCATTAAATATTATTATTATTATTATTATTATTATTATTATTATTATTATTTACTCATTAAAGTTTTTCACGTCAGCGTTCGCTGATGGTCTTTGAGTGGAGTTTGAGTGACAGCAAGTCTCCTCAAGTCTCCAGGACTCTTCTCAGTATTCTGACCATTCTCAATAGTGCTGTAGTTTGGATGGTCTCCAACTTCCAAGTCCTCTAGTTCCTTTAATCATCTTTTAGTTACTGTACCAAAAGCACCAATCACAGTTGGTATAATTGTCACATTCATGTTCCATAGTTTTACTATTATCATTATTATTATTATCATTATTATTTACTTTCTACCAGAGCATTGGTAATTTGGAATGGTTTGGTTTTGTTTTGGTTTCAGTTTGGTTTTATATCATATCAACCATTGTAGGTTATTTAATGCCAAATTTATTTTCATACATATAAACAGTTCTATTTCAAACAATTCAATTTAGCAAAAGTACACAGTTTAGTTCTATTTGACCCTATCAGTTGCTACCACTCTGGCCCTGAGTGGACCTGGGAGCGATGACAATGAAGGGGTACTCCACATTCCCCAAAGCTCCTAGATTACTGGAACCTCACCATCAGATTATTTAGTGTCATATCTAAGACACGTGTTCGAGGGGGGAGCTCTTACCCCTCTGCAGAGGTGCAATCGGCGTATTCTACAGTCCCAGTCAACCGGACAACATTTGGGAAGTGAACAAGTGACTGAAGCTTTTTTTTATTTTTTGTACAAATTCTGACATATTCCCTCCAATTTGAATGTTTCTGGAATTAGAGGAATATATATCCTTTAACTGATACCTAATACTTGAAGTATTTTCTACAAGATTCTTTTGAATGTAGACATTTCACTATTTCATTTTTTTTCATTTTGCTCTAAAATTTGGATTTATCAAAAACAATCCAGTCTCGTCTGTCTGTCTGTCTCACTCTATCTCTCCTTTTTCAGCTTTTTCGCTTCCTTTTCATTATCAGCTCAAAGGAGCGGACGTTTAGCCTTTTTGAGTTGGATAGTCAGTAGTCTTTGTCTTCAACAAGTAGACTCTAATTTACTGACCAAATTCTTCTAAGAAACAAACCCTTCTAAGAAAAGAACAACGGAATGTTACTAAACGGAACATAACAACAAAAAACCTGAACATCACTCAATTCGTGTAATGAGGACACATTTTTCTGTTTGTTCTATTTTTGCTGCTTCACTTTTGCGAGTTTGTTTTCATCTACATTTTTAAAAAAAATTTGTTGTTTACTTTTCTTAGGAATTGTTTCCCAATTCTCACACCTTGTTTCAGTCAGTCTCCTTTACCTCTCTTGGAGAATTAACAAAAATGAAAAAAAAAAACAAACAAGTTAAAAAATCTAACTTGAGAAATTGGACAGTTATCTCCCTTCTTTCTCTTTTCTTCGTTTCAGCCATTTTTTTTTTTTAGTTCCCACGCTTTCCACTTTTTATGGTCTCTTAAATTCCCATTCGTTCCTTAAGTATGGAATTGTTTGCTTTTTTCCTCTATGTTACTTGTGACGCAGCATGTCTTCTGTGTTAATTTGTACATTTACAGATAAGATAGTTGAAAAGATTGTAAAAGTGGTTGTCACAGTATCTACGCTGATTCTAATTAAAGTAAAAGCCAATGCAGTTGTTTCAAGTAAAGTGTGTGTTTTTTGCTTTTTGTTTCTTAAACAGCCTATTTCTTTATACATTTTTTCCACTTCTTTATTTTTATAATCTTATTAATTAATTCTTCTTTCGAGTGTTAAAGGAGACTATATAATATCTTGAAGCATTCTTTTCTGAATACACTCATTCTTTTTCTACTGTTCTTACTTTTCTTAAAAGAAATAAAGAAAGAAACAAAGAATCCCTAACAAAAAAACCCAAAAAAACAAAAAACAAACTACATTTACCTTTCTATCCCTGTGCTTACGATCTATCTATCTATCTGTCTATCTATCTATCTCATTAGTTTAAATTTATCTATCGATCTCTTACAGTATTCATATTTGCCTATTGATCTCCATTTATTTTTATCTATCTGTTTTTGTCGAATATTTTGAAGCTTTCTTTTCTGAACACACTTTTTCCTACTCTTCTTTTTCCTTTGGTGAGGAGAGGGAATTACCATGGCATAGTGGTTAACGTGCTAGACTCCGACGTTGTAAGCGAGTTCGAATTCCAGTCATGTTCTTACGTTCATTTTTGAACTAATACCTATTGGAAATATATAAGCTCCCTTATCCTCTCCATCTGCGGGTTAAATAGTACCACTATTATTCTAGAAGGATAGATTCGGCATTGAATAACCCAAGAATGTTGATAGGACAAAGGAACCAAATGAAATCATCTTTTTTTCCTTGAATATATTTCGTTTAGTTTTAATTTTCTTTGTCTTTGCTTCACATGAGCAGTTCCTTTTATCAATTGTCACTCCTTTCTTTCCTATTTTTGTTGGCAAGGTGAAATTCACGCTTTATTTAATCTTTTTCCTTCTTTTTTCGTCACAATCCATCCTTTTCTTTTTTGTAATATTTCAAATCTTCTATATTTCCTCCTGTTTTTCCGATCTATCTATCTATCTATCTATCTATCTATCTATTCACGAGCGTCTCTCAGGCCTAAACTCGACTAAGCTATTACGATTTCTCGTGAGTGAGAGATTATTCGAACGCATCACATTTGAGTTAGTGTGTTGAGATCTGAAACTTTAGAAGGAAGGGATTTGTCAATTTTTATTAATTGTCTGACATTTATTTTCATCTTAACAATAGAAATTCTTAACAAATTCGGACTATCATGTGGATAATCAAAATCGGATAAAGAAAAATGTCACTATGTGAATCAAATTTTAATCTAATCCGCTGACGGGTCTCTATCGCTAAACTATTCCTTTCTAGATGTCTTTCATTAAACTGAACCTTAGCCGGCAGAAGTCTAGAAGTACGGAACACTCAGTGAGAATCAAACACTCAAACAACAGTTTGATAGATAAACAAGTTAAACATTAGACAGTGCCAAGTATTCTTTTTCAGTAGTTCGGTTGATTGATTTACGAATGTTGTCACCTGGCTCAGTTAATTGACCTTGAGAAAACTTATTGCCTCTTGATCTCGAATGAAACCCACCGGATAATATTTTTGACTGCAGTGAAAATTCAACTGAATGTTCAAGGGAACATTAAGGTAGCGGTGATACCAATCAAGAACATTGGAAATAGACTGAATGAACTGGTGATCAGAGGAAGAATTGAGACCATCTAGAGCACAGCACGGCTAAATTCAGCTAGGTTGTTTCGAAGACACCAGGAGAAGTGAAGAGATTATCTATCACTCAGAATTTAGCAAAAACCACCAGTCAGAGCTGGTATGAAAAACTAGCAATAATAATAATAATAATAATAATAAGGACAACAAATGGATCACCTAATCTCGGCCAGATGACCAAACATTGTGGTAGTCAACAAAAAAACCCTGTCGAATAGTGGACTTTACCAATCCGGCAGACCAGAGAGTAAGATTAAAAGAAGGTGAAAAGAGGGATAAATATCTGGACCTTGCTAGAGAGCCGAAGAATCTATGGAACATGAAGGTTACTGTGGTATCAGCTGTGGTGCACTTGGAACGATCCCCAAATGATTGGTAAAGGAACTGGAACACTTAGAAATCAGAGGGCAAATAGAGATCATCTAGACTACCGCATTACTAAAATTAGCCAGAATACTGAGAAGAGTCCTGGAGACTTGAGAAGACTTGCTGTCACTTGAACTCCAGTGAAAAACCACCAACTAACTTTGGTGTGAAAAGCTCTCAAAGGAGTAAAATAATAACAACGTTGTTGAGAACGGCCAGCGCACTGAGAAGAGTCCTGAAGACCTGAAGAGACTTACTGTAACGTATACTTCAGTGAAATAACCAGCTAATGCTTGTGTGAAAAGATCACAACAAATAATAATAATAATAATTATAATTATAATAGTGATGTCAAAAACTCTCACGGAGTAAATAATAATAATAATAATAATAATAATAATAATAATAATTGTCAACAAAGAAAGCAACATACTGAATAGTGGATTTTGCCGTTCCGGCTGATCACAGGATAAAACTGAAGGAAGGCGAAAAGAGAGTTAAGTACTGAGACCTTGCTAGAGAATTGAAAAACTATGGAACTTGAAAGTGACGGTGATACCAATTGCTATTGGCATGCTCGGTACAGTCATCAAAGGATTAGTACTGTGACTGAAGGACTTGGAAATAAGAGGACAAGTAGAGATCATCGAAACTACACCATTGTTGAGATCGGCCAGGATACTGAGAAGCGTCTAGGAGACTTGATAAGACTTGCTGTCACTCAAACTCTTGTAGAAAACCATCAGTTAACTCTGGAGGGAAAAACTCCCGAACGGGACTTAGAAATTCAAACGGATTCCCCAATCCAGGCTAGAAGACCAGACCTAGTTTTGATTAAGAAGAAAACCGAACCTGTAATATAATGAATTTTGGTGTGCCTGCTAACCAGAATTAAGGTAAAAGAAAGCGAAAAGTTTGATGAATTTATCGACTTTGTTGGTGGACTGAAAAAACTGTGGAACATGAAAGAGATAGTAATATCAATCATAGTTGGGGCTTTTGAAATAATCACTAAAAACCTAGAAAAGAAACTCAGTGAACTGGAGATCAGAGGAAGAATCAAAACCATTCAAACCACAGAATTGCCAAATCAACCAGGATACTTAGAAGAGTCCTGGACACCCGAAGAGATTTGCTGTCTTTCAGACTCCAGTGAAAAACATCAGTTAGAGCTTGCGGGAAAAATTCGCATAAAGCAAAATAATCAAAAACCTAGACCTTGCCAGAGACCTGAAAAAGTTGAGGAACATGAAGGTGGCGATGATATCAGTTGCAGTAGGAATCCTTTAAATAATCCCCATGATCAGAGACTGAGCAAAGTAAAGACCAGAGCAAGAATTGACGCCAACTAGACCACAGCATTGTTAAAATCGGCTTGGTTAGTTAGAAGAAACCCGCAGATCTGAGAAGTTTTGCTACGAAAAACACTAGTTAGAGCTGGTGACCGAAATTTGCAAGGACTACTACTACTACTACTACTACTAATAATAATAATTGTATGGCGCAAAAATATGTGTAAGAAATACATATACAACCCACTGTGTGCATTTTAAATCTTAAATCTTAGAAAAAAATCTGCGTACTATACCCAAGGAAAAAGAATTAATTTTAGCTGAGACACTCAACTTTATTTCTAAACCTGCATACAACGCAATGAATCACACAAAAACTCGATATCCTATTATTAATTGTCACGTGATAATAGTCATGTGATAATAAACTAAGAGTACTCTTCATTGTCATTCTCTCTCTCTCTATTTATCTCTGTCCCTCTCACTCTCTCTCTCTCTCTCTCTCTCTCTCTCTCTCTCTCTCTCTTAGTAATAGTCTCTCCCTTATCCAGAAAATACAGACCCAGATGACTTCAATTATCTCCGCTCCAGAAACCGGAGGTTCACTACAACAGCTGCTTCGCATATCTCGTTCCGGGTTCTAATTCTCTCTATGGCAATGAAGTGGACTCTAACGAGAAGTTGGCAACAATGCGAGGTATTCACATTTGGTTTTAACCTTCCCTCCTTCAACAAACAGTTACACAAAAAGCTATACAATATACTTCGAAAGTTAAGCATGATATGAAGTCTATCTCATACTGTAAAAAAATTATCTTTTCACCTACTAATATCCTTAATGGCTTTTTTGCTTCAGCTTAACTCGTCGACTTTTTGTCTTTCAACCAAAAAGCGTTAACTAAAACAAGAGAATAACTTTCTTTATGTGAGCAACCAGGAAAAAAATATGGTAGCAATCTCCAGAAGTATTAGTGTGGGCAAGCTTTTATGAGAAAGTGTATTCTATCCTTAAAATTGATCTTCGAGTTCAATTGGTGTCACTAAGGTGCATTCATCAAAAATTAAGTTTCCTATTAGCAACGTGTGCATACACAAAAGCGCATTGCTGAAGTATCTATCGAATAAGGGCGTATTATACTTTTCCCCATGTTACGAAACATCCCGTACTCGCTTTTTTTTTCGGTATAAATCGTTGATAAATAAAGTTATAAATCATGTTCAACATATTTGGCAAACGGGAAACTCAATATTCAAGAATAAATTAAAGGTTGGTTGATTGGTTGGTTATTTTTTACTGCGGGGTCAGCAGGTGATATTTTTGAAAAGTGAGTTTATAAACCTGTAAATGAAAAAAAAAATAATCAAGGTATTTTTTGGGGAACAAAAATTTATTTTGATCATGAAAAATAAATCAAATATTGAATTGTATTTAAAAAAAATCCAGTACTTATTTTATAAAGGACAAATTATTTCCATTTTAAAATTTACACTACCAAATATCGAAGCAAAATGCTCAAATGATGCGAGAGAGATAGAGGATCAATGAAATAGTTGGACATGGCATCATTTTATTCAATTAGACATTAGGTTGTGCTCAGCTGGTAACAAACTTGGATTTTGCATTTTGCGACTGTCTTGAATTCTTCGGAAAATTTTCGATCCACGGTTGGATGAATCAGCGAATGCAAAGTGTCGAATGTATTTCGTTTTGAAAATAAAGTTGGATCAAGATGATTTCTGTTAAATGTCCTGACATGGACCATGATCGGGATTACTTTTATTTCATGTTGTTCAGCATGTAGAATAAGTTTTGTGCATTGCTGAAAGGTTTGAAAAAAACAACAGGTGTTTGAGGGTATAATAAATTTTTAATGCTCTCTAGATCCCCTCCCCAACACATCGCCACCAACAATAAATAATCAATCAGATTCTTATCTTTTTGCCTTTTCCCTTTGTTTATTTATACTATATCACCCATGGATAAGTATACCCCATCTATTTTTCAATTAAAAAGTTAATTTTCCACAAAACTTAAACATCGGGATTTCATTATTTCTAGCAGAAT
Source organism: Sepioteuthis lessoniana (assembly GCA_963585895.1). Lineage (NCBI taxonomy): Eukaryota > Metazoa > Mollusca > Cephalopoda > Myopsida > Loliginidae > Sepioteuthis > Sepioteuthis lessoniana. The sequence goes on from OY757904.1 coordinate 81,227,015, forward strand.
ATTATAAATCTTTTGAAATATAGAAAACTTTTAGTGGCAGGTTTTCAATAATATTAGGGAATATATCAAAGCTAATTTAGTTGAAGAGTTCGTTGACATATCGAAGTCAACCTTTTTTCTTTGCAAACAGTTATATGGTTTCGAGTAACAATTCCTATTCTGTCCAGGAAGAAAAAACGAATAATTCTCTTGAACTTTGAAGTACAAACGGATCATTCAATCCCAGTCAAAAGACCAGACTTAGTTTTAATTACCAGGAAGAAAAGAACTTGTCATCTTGTGGATTTCGCAGATCCGGCGGACCACGGAGTGAAAATGAAAGAAGACGAAAAATCAGACAAATATGTGGATCTTGTCAAGAGAGCAGAACAAGTTGTGGAACTCATATTTGCTTGGAAATAAAAAAAACGCCTTGGTGATACTTTTGGTAGTTGGAGTATTTGAAAAAATTCCCAAGGACCCGGAAAAGAGACTGGAAGAACTGAATATCGGAGGAAGAATTGAAACCATTCAAACCATAGCACATAGTAGTTAGGACTCAAAGAGACATAAAAAGGCTTGTAATAAAAAAATCTATTGGAATAAAACTCGTATAAAGTAAAATAATAATTTATAAACAATTATACTCCAAGTAACTGTTCTTAATACAAGTAATTTGCACATTGTTTGAAATAAGTTCCTTTTTGAAGAAAGTTCCTGTTTAATAAAAATTAGCTAACAATTCTTTGTCTTCTTATCATTAACAATTTACAAGCCTTTGTAAGACTGAGTAATTATTCCTATCTCGCCCAAATAATTTGTACATAATTATATGGTTTCACGTATACCTATTTGATTCGACTGATGTGCAAGTCATTAAATCTAGTCGACACACGGTTTAAACAGGTAAAGACTTCATACTTAGTTACGATATACATATTTTAAGAGCCTTTGAAATATTTCTTAACACAGTCTCTAACAGATCTATTTGACTCATAAAAGATACGATGAAAACCAATATTTTGAATATTGTTTTCCAAGAGGGACAGGTAAGCCTAACCTATAATGATTAGTAGAACGGGATTTACCTAATTTATTAAAGCATACAAAGACTTTTGATTGTAATGATTTTATAAATCTTAATTGATTTAGTGTTATAAACGTGTTAAAATTTTTATATCATGTTCACTAGTAGAAGTACTTCTCTACAATGGGTAAGAGGTGAAAATGTGAATCGTAAACACAAAAAGAGTAATAAACATATTTTTAAAAGTCCCTTCTTATTTCATTTTTATAAACAATATCAATTTTACTATCTTTGTGAATTTATAATTTATACCAAAAGGGTTACGATCGGTATTTGTTACAAGAAAAGATAAATCCACATAAAGATTTATCAATTGCATTTATTTTATGCCAACTGTATTTCTGCAGATTAGTAAGACCCCTCCCCAATGAATGTCCTATTGTGACACTAATAAATCTGATGGTGAGACTCCAGTCCAAAAGCTTTGGGGTACTCATTCATTGCCATCAATCCCAGGTCCATTCGGTGTGGTAGTACTTGTTAGGCTCAAATTATGGATCAAATTTTCTATCATTGTATTCACCTGTGCGCAAACAAGTGACTGATGTTAAACTAAATTATTAGTATTACATAGAAATACTTGAAACCATTTAATTCTGTGCAAAAATAATGAGCTTTGGCTCGTTTCAAAATTGTCACCTTCAAACTATTCATTTACACACACACACACACACACACACACACACACACACACACATACACACATATATATATATATATATATATATATATGCGAAAAGGATTTGGCATTAAATAACCTACAAGGGTTGATATGTCATAAAATTACATTTTTTAATGATATACTATTAACTTAATATTGGTTAGTTGGGTGTATTTTTTAAGAATATCAACCTATTATGGGTCAATTAACGCTGCAATCTGATTTATTTGAAAATATTTGATTATAATCACAATATTATATTGTACGCATTTATATAATTTCAAGTATTTCTTTCAGATACAAATAATTTTCAAATAGCTAAAACAAGTGGTTATTCTTGTTCAATATGAATAGTTACTTGAAACCATGAATTATTAGTATCAAATACGAATTCTTGAAACCATAGAATGGTGTGAAAATTATCAAATTTCAGCATTAAATGACCAATCATCATCATTATCATCAAGATGTACTGACTGCTCGAGTTCTCTTGATTCTCTGTTACCATTCATCTCTATTTGCCATTACTCTTGGCACATCTTCTAGACGGCATCCAGTTTCCGCATTTAGCTGATGAATGTTAGTTTTTGCTGATTGGTCAACACTGAATATCTATGTACATAAGTCCATGGGAGAAAGTCACTGATGAGTTCATCCTTACTTCTCCAATAGTACTCTGTATGTCTAACTTAGATGGTTTGTGAGATGGGAGGTAAGTAGCTGTACAACTGCTGCTTTGTGGGGTGCTGCTTCCAGGATTTGTTCAAAACAGCATGTGGCATTCTTGAGTTGTTCCCGTCCAGTTTTTTCTTTTGACATTCTGCTAAATTCCAAGTCGTGTAACTATATAGTACCACTACCATGACCACAGCTTGGGTGAATTCCCGTTTCATTTCATCATATTTTCTAATGGACGTTAAATAAACTAAACCAAATCAAACAAATCATTGTATGAAGACTTGAATGTTCTTTTTTTTAAAAAATCTCTTCCTTAGTTCCACAGATCCGAGCAAGAGATTAACACAGAGAGAGAGAGAGAGAGAGAGAGAGAGAGAGAGAGAGAGAGAGAGAGAGAGAGTGTTAACTACCAGAGAACAACACAATAGGTGCTAAGTTTTAAAGAAAAATCTCTTTGTGATTGCAGACCCACGCGACTGGAAACGAACAGTAGAAGTGTTTTCCGGGCGTAAATCCCATTTTTTCTTTTCATCCCCCGCACTCTGCCGACCTTTGTGCTGAGAATCAAAGGTATTCTCCTATTCCAGGCAAAGACCAGACGTCAAAGACGAAAGATGATGATGATGAATATTGGTATTCCAGGAATTGCTATTGTTGACACAGATGCTGAATGCGCCGAGGGGATGAGTAGTAGACATAAAATGCTACTTTCAAGTCACTGCCTGTCTTCTCTGAATATTTATCTAGCGCTTGTAATATAAGAAGTTTTATTTTTGTTTTGTTTTGTTTTTAGTAAAGAGGAGATACGAAGACGTCATGAGGATTTAAGTAAACTGTGAAAGCGAATGATAGGCGGGGTTGTTTTGCAGTGAACCTCAGAGAATAACGATAATACTGACAAATGATAATAAAGATTATATTTGAAAAATAGGACTAGTACAGAGTAGACTGGGGCATTATCCTCTGAATATTTTTAAAGAATGTTCGGAATTTCAATACAACCATATTGTAATCTAATAATTCAAAAAATATTCTTGAAATTAAAAAATGCCTGTATAATTTTTATACATTGTGCTTGCCTCGTTGTTTATACATATCACATCGTCACCTATTTCTGGGTTATATCTCCACTTTTAGATAGTGGCATTCTGAAATTTGCTTGCTTGCTTGGTTTTACGGCGTGTCAAACATTTTTAGTTCGTCTAATGCTGAATTCAATCTTTTTTAAAGCAATTATATGATTTCAAGTAATTAATGATCGTCATTATTTAGCAATTTTAGTTTCAAATATCTATTCTTAATACTAATAATTTATAGACAATTATTTGGTTTCAAGTAACTAATCCTATTTAATAATAATAATTTCTATGTACACTGTTATATGATATCATGTATTCTAATCTAATACTTATAATTTTCAGACATCCTTTTTTTCTTTTGTTGGTCTGCAGCTCTGCTCAGTTGGTTAGTTGTTTTGTTTTATGGCGTATCAACTGACGCCGAATTAAATTTCAAACAACTCAGTTTCGTATAAGTATAGTTTTTGTTTATAAGCGGTTAAATGTCAGAATAGTTCAGTTAAATGTCAAAACAGTCCTATTTCAAACCATTCAGTTTAGCACAAGTACACAGTTTTAATGTAAAAACAGTTCTATTTCAAACCATTGAATTTTGCAAAAGTACATAGTTTAGTTCTATTTAAAAACGCTTCTATTTTAGACAGTTCAATTTAACATAAGAACAGTTTCAATGTCAAAAACAGTTCTATTTCAAACAATTTAGTTTAGTATAAGTACACAGTTTAGTTCTATCTGACCCATAGTTAGGACCCTATCAGATGCTACTACTCCGGGTTAGAGTGGACCTGGGAGCGATGGCAATAAAGGGGTACTCCACATTTCCCAAAGTTCCAGCTTTACTGGAACCTCACCATCAGATTGTTTAGTGTCATATGCAGGATAATTATTAGGGAGGAGTGTCTTACCCCCCTGCAGAGAAGCAGTCGGTGTATTCTACAGTCTCAGCTGACTGCGCAAACTTCATTACTATGAACTATTCAAGAACTAAAAAAAAAAGATCAAAAAACATTTAGGCATAAATCTTGATATTAGAATAAATTGCTTGTTTGTTTTGGTTTGGTTTATTTGTTTATCGACATATCAACCTTTTTTGGGTTACTTAATGTTGTATTTGATTCAAATAATTTTCACATAATTATATGGTTTCAAGTATTCCTATAAAATATGACTGATTCATGCACAATTATATGGTTTCACGTAACGATTCGTATTTCATAATAACCATTTGCTAATACAGTAATATGATTTCCAGTATTCTAATGCTAATAATTTTCAAATAGATCTATTTAACCCGGGTACTACTACTTCGGAACAGAATGGATCTGGGAGTATTGGCAACAAAGAGGTGATTCCATAGTCCCCAGAGCACCAGAACTGGAGCTCTCCAATTCATTCATACACAGGACGGTACTATTTTGAAGTGGTCTTACCTTTTTGTGCAGGATATAGTTAGCGTATTCTGATCCTCATAAAAAGGACGTATGATATTCCATTTACTCAATAACCAGGTAACGTGTCATTACCAAACGTGTACTGAAACTATTTTCTACAATTTGGTAGAAACCTGTTAAATTCACTTCGGTCAGAATTTTATGTAAAATATATCAAAATATTTTAAGAATGATTAAAAAATCAAACTGAAACATTGCCCAGTCGGCTGGGGCTATAGAATACATCGACTGCTTTTCTGCATAGGGGTAAGACCCCACCCCCAATGTGTGTCCTGCATATGACACTAAATGATCTGATGGTGAGGTTCCAGTAATGCTGGAGCTTTGGGGAATGCAAGTACCCCTTTATTGCCATCGCTCCCAGGTCCATTCTGGCCCGGAGTGGTAGCACCTGATAAGGGTCCTATCTATGGGTTAAATAGAACTAACGGCATACTTATGCTAAACTGATTTTTTTGACTAAACTAAATAGCTTGAAACAGAAATGTTTTTGACAATTGAATCGTACTTACATTTAAACTGCATGCTTATGCTAAACTGAATTGTTTGAAATGGAACTGTTTTTTGACATTAAAACTGTACTTACACTAAACTGATTTGTTTAATATAGAACTGTTTTGACATTTAACTGTGTGTAAACAAAATCTGTGCTTATACTAAACTGAATTAGCTGAATTAGAACTGCTTGATTAAACTGAATAGTTTGAAATAGAAATGTTTTTCACAAGTAAACTGTACGTACATTTAAACTGCGTAATTATCCTAAACTGAACTATTTTCATAAAAATTGATTTGGCGTTAAATAACTGACAAAGGTTGATCTGCCATAAAACCCAACAAACCAACCAACAACAAACTGAAACAATTGAATATATTAAAGGATGTCGCTAACTTCAAAAGGTGTTCTTGTAATTAAACGCTATAATGTTCCGAGGGCTACATAATAAAGTGTCTGCTTTAAAGTTGTTAAACTGTCACATCATAGTGAACGAGTTCAAACTGCAGTCGCGCTATTATGTTCACATTTGAACTAATACCTTTGGGAAAGGTAGGAACCCTTTTATCCCACATTCAGCTCTGGGTTGAATGGTACAACTACTGTTTTACAAGGATGACTTTCTTATAAAGTTCATATGAATCCAGAAAAAATACTGTATAACAGGTGATCAAAGTCAGACTCTCTCCTCAAAGTGGCCCATGATGAATGGGAGACTAAACTGCATCTGGCTGGATAAAGATGGAACGCTACTTTGACAGATTAGAACAGAGAGGAGACAGGAAAAACACACTCAGAGAGAGAGAGAGAGAGAGAGAGAGAGAGAGAGAGAGAGAGAGAGAGAGAGAGAGAGAGAGAGAGAGATTTAGCCTTGGCGAAGCTTGTAATCCACATATTTCTTACTGTTTCTTCCTTCTATCTTTTCATGTTTTAAAAATAACGGCTCAGCACAAAGAAAAAACGAGAGAGACTTTTCTATACACCGAGCTTTCCTTGTTCGCAAAAACTGCATATACAGTTCCCAAACGAGATCTTAATTCAGCTATATCTGTACTTTTAGAAATTGGCCTTCTGAACTTCAACTAACTCAATAACGTGATAACGTGACATAAGGATGGTACGCATAAGCTTCACTTTTGCCACGAACATAGCTTTAAGTTGAACCGAATAGTGTGTTCATAAATGCATGAAAATTCAATCCAAAGTTGACCTTATCTTCACAAGCAACAAAAAACCTGATACACACACGTAGATGAGCACACACACACACACACACACACACATATATATATATATATATATAGAGAGAGAGAGAGAGTCAAATCTTTGAATTATAAAAAATTACTCTCAGTTGAACAACATTTCCGCTTAACTGATCACGACTTTACAGATCAGAGATGCTAAATTCACTATAACAGAGAAAATTTAAACCTTATCTAACGTTACCACAAGCGTTCGTGGTTTCTGTCGTAGGAAATGGACACGGTGACCAGAGCTCAATTCCTGGACAAAGCTGTTTGCATTTCACATTGCCGAAATATCTCCGGGAAGGGTATGAATCCAACTATTCCCTCTCCAGCTGTGGGTAAATAGTGAGGTAGACTGAACTCTTTAACTTGATATGACAACAGTCTACAAGAAAGAAAACTCTAAATGCAAGCCTGTGAAACTCCTTTTAAAAATGAACTTGTTTTGCATCCTGCTCGAAAAGAGAGTTTGTAAATACATGTATCACTGCGAGGAAAGAGGCATGCTTAGCGTTACAGTGCTCGTCGTAGGAAATGGAATCGGTGACCCAATTTCAAATCCTGCACGAAGATGCTTGTGTTTGACTTTGTGTTAATGACCATTGGAATGGCATGAATCCACATCTCTATTCAGCTATTGATAAGTAGTAGGGGAGACTGAGCTCTTTAGCCTTGATAAGGCAATCAGTCTAGAAGAAAAACTCTAAATTCATATCAGCAATTCTTCACACAGGGGTATCTCTGTGGCGTAATGGCTAAAGTACTGAAATGCGGCCTCGAAGTAAGCAAGTTCGAATTCCAGTTGCTTTATTCCGTTCACTTTTGGATTGATATCCTTAGGTTAATGTATGAACCCTCTTATCCCCCTAGCTATGGGTTAGGGTTCGTGTCACCGTTGGTCTTCTACAAGGATGGTTTTGGCATTAAATAACCCCCGAAGAAACCAAACCAAGCATTCTACTTAAAAAATTGCCTTGTATCACACTCTGCTTGTGGCGGAGGGGTTGTATAAATACATGAGTCATTGCAAGGAAACCTTGAAGATAAGTGAATATTTACAGAAGTGTTAGGCTCTCACACTTCGAATTCGACGTAAGAGTCCATCACACACACACACACACACACACATATATATATATATATATATATAAGTAAAGATGGAATGAGAAAGTAAGGTTTGGGACACAAATGGTCTATTTCTAAAAACGGATCTAGAGTATAAGGGAGACAATCGTGATTAGTTACATTAAAAAAATTTAAATACATTTAAAACTTCCGGTCCTTGTTCATTGAAAACATTAAGAGTTAGTATTTTTTAATTAGTGATTTACTAAGCTTGAGTTAGTTGTGACACAAGGCTAGAACAATGGGGTACCTAGTGAGAATCACTGAGGATAGTCTTCTAATTTAGACTATTAACAGTATCGGTAAATATTATTATTGCTATTCTTCAAAAAGGATGTCTTTGGTATCAAATAACACACGCTGTTTGATATGCCATAAAATGAAGAAAACAACCAAACCTAAGTGTCGGAAAAAAAAGTTACTGTGCCCATGCTTATCTTGCAAATAGAGAGCTCAGTGCTTTGTGTCTACGATAACACGATCATATAATAGTCTGTTGAAGATAATTGGATACTACAAATAATTTTCATTCAACAAATGCTACATCACCAGTTCATTTTCGTCGTATATACACGCATTTTATGAGTATTTCAAGAAGATAAAACGTACTTAATCCTTTAAAAGGTCTTTTAAGAATCTTCTTGAAATTTTTATTCTCAAAAATCTTTTTCCTGACGATGACATAAGGTCGAAACTAGTTTAGAACAATCAAAACTAAATTACTATATACAAATATTCCCTTTGTCTTATTACTTTTTCTCATCTCTCTCTCTCTCTCTCTCTCTCTCTCTCTCTCTCTCTCTCTCTCTCTCTCTCTCTCAACAAATTTGAAGAGCATAAACATTAAGTTGTTGTTGAGAGAAAGTTAATATGGAGGATTACAAATCATCTAAATGCTGGAAAAACTCACTTGTATCATGATGATTCGCCCCGGCTATCAAAATGCTGACATCTTGACTGCAGTTGGTCCATGCCCTGTGAACACTTTAAAGGTTATAAGAGGTGATATGAACAGTCGCAACGAAGACTACCGAGCTGAGACCAACAGAAAGGGATAGAGCTGGCGTTCTGGCCATGTCAACACGCCGGAAGTCCTCTAACAACTGTAGGACAAAGTGATGGAAAATCCGATCGAGAGAACCTGGGCTTTAGCGAGAGAGATGAATGTTTTAGTCACCACCATGAAGCTGGTCCTGAATGAGGACCTTTGCTTCGACTCGTACGAGAGGCATAAGGGACGAATTCTCACTGCTAAGGCTAAGGTGAACTGCTTGGCGAAGACGAAGAAACTCATGAAAAGGCTGAGGCATCTTTTTAATCTCTTCCTTGTCAGATGAAAAGAACTTATACCCGGACTAATTGCAAAACAGTCAGAATAATAGGTCACTTTCCTTTTACGTATCATGAAAACTAGTTTCCCCTCAAATGTGATGGTCTTTAGGTGTGTCTCTAATGAGGGTGATGTCTTTGAATAGGGTTTTAGGCTCAATTCAGATCGCTATGTGAAGCTGCTGGAGACTAGGGCCAAACCCTGGTTGGAGAGGGTTATTGCTGGAAAGCCATATATGTGACTGCAGGCTTCCGCTTCATCCTATATCCCGGAAAAAAAAAATTCAGAAGTGGTTGTCAGAGAATTTCTACGACTTTACTAGTCCCGATTTTTGGCTTCCTAATTCTCCCAATTTCAATTCCGCGGATTACTATGTGTGATGCGCGGTTGAGAAAGATACCAACAGCTCTACTTGCAACATCAGGGCTAATCTAGTGGCTAAGATTAAGAAAGTGTTTAATTTTCCCGGGCACTCAGCGATGAACGCATTCACCAGGTTCCATAGTCGTCATGAGGCCTTCATAAAAGCAGAGGGCGGCTGCTTTGAGCAAACTTTTATCTCCGAGTTATAATCTAGTAGATATCTTTTGATTTTTTAAAAAAATATTCTATTTTTGGATGGGATATTGAATTCTCTTTTTTATGCAAACTGTCTAAATTTAACCCGAACACCGATCTTCTGAGCTTCTGAGGATGATGTAAATAAACGTCGAAATATTAACAAATTTCCCAATATCTCTTGTAATTGAAAACTGATAAAAATGTTTATCGGTGAAACCCAACAGAGAATTCTTTTTATAATTCAGCGTAGTTTACTGAAGAATATCAGAGAACATACTTCGAAAAAATAAAAAAATAAAAAAGAAACGATAAATACTTTATGTTGAGCGAATCCCCACATCAGATAAACATATCTGATATAAGCGCTATTTGGTATTTTATGTTTATTCCATTGCAACCCCTCCCAAAACCGAAGCTTATCTTATCCCTTCTTAGTTGTCGGGTGACATTCAAAGCGGTTCGCTCCCCATTGACTTTAGTTGAGGTGTGTCGTGTTCAACCAGAATTTACCCTGAACACATCGCACAGAGATGTTATTTCTGAAGCGTATATCATATCTGATACTCCGGAAATAATAATAATAATAACAATAATAAAGAATAAAGAGAGAGAGAGAGAGAGAGAGAGAGAGAGAGAGAGAGAGAGAGAGAGAGAGAGAGTGTGTGTGTGTGTGTGTGTGTGTGTGTGTGTGTGTGTGTGTGTGTGTGTAATTCCAACGTCTAATATCAACAAAAAATGAAATAACACAAAAATAAACGAAAAAAAAAAAAAGAAATTCAAAACTGAGAAAAAAAAAAAAAATGGAACGAAAACCAATAACAGGAACACTTCAGAAGAAAAACTTAAGAAATTGAGCATGAGATTATATGTACATACCTGCGCAGAGGAAAACTAAAAGGAGAAATCGAACTGATGTTAATAGCAGCCTAGAATAATGTTATAAGAAGCAATTTTAATAGCAGCCTAGAATAATGTTATAAGAAGCAATTTAAAAAAAATGCTGGAATAGATCCAGAAAAAAGCAAGTATTTGCAATATAAAAAAAGATATGAATTAATAAATCAATCAAATAACCAGCAGATTCGACAAACTGGAACAGCACGACTGAGTGGAGGAAGGTCATTCACTGGGAATTATGCAAACGACAAAAATACAGACAAATTGTATATGCATAAACAATAAAATGTCCTAGAAATTCGACAAAAAATCATTTGATATTTTGCGATACAAGCGGATCGTCCTATTCTGGTCAGAAATTCTGACTTTGATGTTGTTGACAAGAAAGAAAAAAGAAAGAAAAAGACCCCCCCACCAAAAAAAACAAAAACAAAATTGTCAGATAGTGGATTTTGTCATTTTAATTAAATACTAAATGAAACTGAAGAAAAGCAAAATATTGGATACCTAAACCTTGCCTGAGAACAAAAATCCGTGAACCGTGGATATGACAGTGATACCAATCATAGATGGAGCGTTGGAACAATTTTAAAAACTGTAAAAGAGACGGGGGAATAGTAAGTTCGGGGAACGATTGAAACTGTCCATAGAACAGAACTGTTGAGATCGAATAGAGTACTATGAACAGTACTAAAGAGCTGAAAAGACTTAAACTTCAATGAAATCTATCTGTTACTATTGGTGCAAAAAAAATTAGAGAATAATCCTCTACTATTACAACTACTACTTATAATAATAATACAAGAAGAGGCACCTTCTGTAGGACGATGATTAACGTGCTGGCCCCGAAAAAAAAATATTTACCCGAACCCACCGCACGAGCAGGATGCAACACAAGGTAATTTTTTTAAGCTGAGTTTAACAGGTTTGAATTAAGAGTTTTCTTTCTCCTAGACCGGTTGTCATACTTAGGCTAAAGAGCCCAGCCTGCCCTACTATTTACTCATTGCTGGAGAGAGAATAGCTGGATGCATACTTTTGGCAAGTCTATTAGCGCTAGGTAAAATGAAAATAGTCTCATCCTGGACTTGAACTCTGATCGCCGGGTCCATTTCCTATGATGATAGTCAGTGCGCTGATGCCACAAATGTGGCCACTTATATACCTACTGGGTCTCAAGTCAGATGATATTGGCAAATAATCTGGGCAATTACTCAAGAAGTAATCGTTAACAAATTCATTACTTGCCCAATCGGCTATGGCTGTAGAATACTCCGACTACTTCTCTGCTGAGGAGTAAGACCCTCCCCTAACAAGTGTCCTGTATATAACACGAAATAATCTGATGGTAAGGTTCCAGTAATGTTGGAGCTCTGGGAAATGCGGAGTACCCCATCATTGCCACTCTGGCCCAGAATGGTAGCACCTGATAGGGCCCTATCTCTGGGTCAAATAGAACTAAACTGCATACTTATGCTGAACTGAATTTCTTGAAATAAAACTGTTGTGATATTTAAACGGTGCACTTATGCTAAACTGAGTTGTTTGAAATTGAACTGTTTTGACATTTAATTGTGTGTGGACAAAAACCATACTTATACTAAACTGAATTGCTTGGATTAGAACTGTTTGACTAAACTGAATAGCTTGAAATAGAAATGTTTTAGACAATTAAACTGTATACTCATGCTAAACTGAATTATTTGAAATAGAACTGATTATTTGTAGAAAAATGGATTTATTGTTTAATAACCTACAAAGGTTGTTATGCCATAAAAGCCAACCAACCAACCAAACAAACAAATTAATTCCGTATACCAGCAATAATTTTCACTGAATGTCCTATAGTTATGGCTAGTCTTTACAAATAAAATAAAGCCATTGTTATCAAACTCGACTCATATTATTAATACTGTCATGAATTCAATTTTCAGTGAGTGCTTACTTCATAATTGAGGTTTTATTTCATATAAATCTAAGCTTAGTAGAATATTAGACGGACATCACTTCATAATCTTCGATCTATGGGATTATCAAAAAGGAGATTATGTAAAAAATTGATATGTATCGTGCAAAATAATTTAAAAAAAATCATTCAACAATAGACTTATAGATAATCTGATATATCATGATATATCATGATTACCTCATTATGGCTCAGAAAACACCGACTGCATCTCTGCAAAGGTGTAAGACACTTCTCCCCAACGAGTGTCATGCATATGACACTAAACAATCTGGTGGTGAGGTTCCAGTCTTGGAGAATTGGTGAATGCAGTGTACTCCTTCACTCCCAAGTACACTTTGGCTTAGAGTGGTAGCACCTGATAGGGTCGTATTTATGGGTCAGATAGAACTGTTTGACATTTAAACTGATTGCCAACAAATGACTTGCGCTAAATTGAATGGTTAGAAATAGAACTGTTTGCTAATTTAAATATATATCTACAAAATGTGTTTGCAAATCATATATTTAATATATATGTAAAAAAAGGATTTATCATTCGATAACCAACAGTGGTTGATATGCCACAAAATCAAAACAAACTACAATAACTTCATTATTCTAGTAAACAATGCTTCACTGAACAAATGGTCCCAGGCTCTAGAATAACCTCCTCGACTCAGCTTAATTTAATGGCCGTAGAAATAAATCTCGAATGGCTATTTTAGAAAATTTTCCTTTCTAATCTTCGAAATCTGCTGGAGTTACATATGTATATAATGAACTCTCCCGTCAATCTCAACGTATGAGGGTTAAAGATTTGAAATGTTAGACTACCTACACAGGATATTTTTTTGTAGAGTTGAAACTTTGTGTTTAGCCAGCCAGACTTCTTGGATAATCTGATAATAGAAGAACAATGCACCGATGTGTCACAGATTCTCCCGAACAATAATTTTCGGGTTTTGAATTCAGAGTTTTTCCTTTTCCCAGACTTGTCGCCTAAAGAAAGTTAGAGAGCCCATTCTACCAAACTATTTTACCCATAGCTGTGGTTCACTCTCCCACACATTGTGTGTGTGTATATATATGTATGTGGATATGTTCGTATGTGGGTATATATATGCGTGACTATATATATATATATATATATATATATATATATATATTTCTGCTGTAAAATATATATTATGCCGAATCAGAAATAAATTCTATTTTAGTAAAAGATAATTTATTTGTGAGTGATTTGACAAGGAATTAATTTCAATCTGTGGTATATTCATAATCTCCTCTTGCTATTTATCAGTCAGCTTACTGATTCCTCTCAAGTAAAATTCAGGTAGTTTCGAGTTCAAGACGTTTTTCACGAACGCTTTCGCCTGATCTTCTTGAGGAAGTTTTTTGTCATTCAGAATATTTTGTAGAGTTAGAAAAATATAGAAATCACTTAGTGCAAAATCTGATTAATTTGGTGGATGAGGTAAAACAAACCAGTCTAAATACAATATTTTTCCTGCGTAATTCTTGCCTTGCATAATCATGGAGAAGCAAAATGATTCTCCAATTTCTCGAGATTTTCGTGCACACATTGCAGTTGTTTTGACTATAAATCTGTATTGAGTGTCTGATTGCGGTTTAAAAGCTCAGAATGAGTAATATCGAGATGATCCCACTCCACATACAGCATAACTTTGAGCTTGGCAGCAGAGATTCATCCTTTTCAATCCACTGTCTTTTGCATATAAAATTGTCTTTTTTTTTCTTGTATAACATTTTCTTTTGGATTCTTTACTTGTGTATTTACCGGGCATTAGCAAAATGGTTAGAGTGTTCGTCAATGGCCCAGGAGACCTGGGTTCAATTCCAGATCGAGTCATACCAAAGACTCAAAAAATGCTACCTTGCTTAACACTCAGCATTATAAGGTAAGGGTAAAGTGGAGCAATCCAGGGAAAGGAGTAGCACCCTCCCCTACACCTTGGTGTAGTAGCTATCGAAAAGGGAGCCTTCGAGTCACCCTCGACTACGGTCGCCAACTTTATTTACTTCTGTATCTATGCAGTTCGTGTATTTGCAATATTTTAGGATTTCTGCTGCCAGCAGTCTTTTGAATTGTTGGACAAAGTTCAGCCACTTGTTCAAGAAGGACACAGAGTTTTCTTTCCAGTTTTTAAGGTTTACTTACTTGATCGACGTAATATTGTTATTCGTCATTACTCATAATTTTGCCTGCCCGGTTTTTTGTTTCGAAATTTAGCCGCTGCTGTAGTCAGCACCTGGCTTGGAAAGTCAGTAAGCAGTTTGGTTTTGAAAGGCCACTCAGCAGCCAAAAGAGGTTGTAATAATATTTTCCTCTTCAATAATTATTTGAAGATTTTTTCGACTTGTGTTTTAAATTTCGCAACAGACAACGCCTGAAATTTTGTAATTTGATAATTATAGACATTTTCTTTGTTATATACGCAGTAGTGGTGATAGCGGTGTGTGTGCGCGCGTGTTTATATATTCATGTAAATACAGGTGCTTGTATTTTGCCAACATGTTTGTAACTGTATTCCATCTCAAGAGCAAGACAATATCTTTGCCGCACGGTAAACAAACAGACTTAGACACTGAAATAACCCCCCTTACCATCTACAGTTCATTCCAAGAATGTCTTCAACAGAGTCCAACATAAAATTCTAAAGGAAAGACAAATAATCAAAATGTCAATCATAGAGTAACTTTTCTCATTTAACCGTTCAGATGGGTTTTCCTTCTAACAAAGTTGTAAAACAGTATAATAAGCAGCTGAACCAGTTGGTAAGTAAGTAAATATGGATAACCAAGCTTCTCCTTCTCTTCAAGCAAAAGGGACGTAAGTTCGAATTGTATCAGGTGCCAATCCTTTCTTATATTTTTCAAAAACAATTAAATCTAAAGGATGAAAGAAAATACAAGTCAAAGTAAATAAATGAATAATAAGATGTTTGTTTGTTTGTTTGGGTTTATGGCATAACAACCTTTGTAGGTTATTTGATGCCAAATCCATTTTTATACATATAAACAATTTTATTTCAAAGAATTCAATTTTGCATAAGAGCACAGTTTAATTGACAAAAACATTTCTCTTTCAAGCTATTCAGTTTAGTTAAACAGTTCTAGTTCAAACAATTCAGTTTAGTGCAAATAAGGTTTCAATGTCAAAAACAGTTCTATTTCAAACATTTCAGTTTAACATAAGTATGTAGTTTAATGTCAAAACAGTCCTATTCCAAGCAATTCAGTTTAGTATGAGTACACTGTTTAGTTCTATTTGACCCATTGACCTATAGTGGACCTGGAATTGATGACAATAAAGAAGTATCCGCAGGCTCCAAAGCTACAGTATTATTGAATCCTCAACATCAGATTGTTTAGTGTCATAAACAAGACACTCCTTGGAGGAGTTGTACCTCTTTGCGGAGAAGCAGTCGGCGAATTCTGAAACCCCAGCCGACTGGGCCATGAATAATGAGAGGAAACAAAACTCTTAAGCAGGAACTTGATCGATGGAATAAATACCTGGACAGTCCCCTTGAAAAAATTCTCTAGACTCTTTGTAAAATAACAAAATTCACTGGATAACTATCACATTCTAGGTCTCCCGAAAAATTGGTCTTGCAAAGGTTGCCACTTGATTCCAGTGATACAAGAAATGGACAAATGCACATTTAAAATTTGCTTCTTACATTTATTAGTTTCCCGACCACACCACGACTGAGATCAGCAAGAATATGTCGAAGAACATCTAGAAAAATTTATAGAAGTATCCTGAAGACCTAAGGAGATTTGATGTTACTCAGACTTCATTTAAGACCATCAGTTGGAACGTATTTGTATTAAACCTCATAAAGAAATAATAATAATTATAAGTGACCTAAGGATTGGTAAAAGAACTTGAGGACTTGGAAATAAGAGAACGAATAGAGACCATCCATACAACAGCACTGTTGAGATCGGCCAGAATACAGAGAAAAGTCATGGAGACTTGAAGAGACTTGTCACTCAAAGTTCTCAGAAAGACCATCAGCTAACGCTGATGTGAAAAACTCTAATAATAATAATAATCCTCGAAACCAAGCTATGCAGTCGAAATCTCATTAAAAAGAATAACGAGGGAGGAAGAGGTCTTGCCAGCACTGAGGACTGCGTAGATATATCAATAAAAAGACTTGAAGAGCAAAGAAAAACAAATTGCGGCTACCAGTAACGGCAATGGCAACAGCAGTTCAAACAAAAAAACACCAAAAATTAGAAAAGAGAAATGTGAAGAAAAACAACTGTATGGATTCTTTAAGCGACAAACTGCCGAGATTGCACACGAGAAGACCAGAATATGGCTACGAAACTTCGGGAGAGAAACTGAATCTCTTTTAACTGCAGGGCAAGGTAATACCATACGGACCAATTATATCAAGGCAGAAATCGAAATACGCTAAAAAATAGCAAGTGTGGGTAATGAAGAGAGAGATGAAACCTTTAATCACATAATATACAAATGCTGCTAACTGGTACAAAAGGAGTGCAAGACTTTAGGTCTGCTCCAGGTGCCAAGCGATAAACGCAGCCTTCCTAAGCAAATATTGCCTTGTAGATATCCCATCCCACGGGACCAAGCAATCATCATAATATCCCCAACCCGGCGCGAATACGTTATAGCCATATATTATACATTATAATAGAGAAAATAAAATAAAATACCGTGGAATTTTTACCACGAAAAAGCAATCCTTTTGCCGGTGGTGAGCCATGCTGTTAAGGTCAAAGATTTCAAAGGCACTTACCGCTAAGTTGGAATTGTTTATAGACGAATTTAAGTACCACGAAAAAGATTTATCTTTTTATTTTTACAGTAAATGGCCTTTAAGTTGTCTGCATAAGTCAAAGGCCAGAATTGTGGAGACAGGTTTTCTTTAAATGGGAGTCGTTGTTGATAGACATGACAAATTACAAGTGTTAGCTGATGGCAGCTGGGAAAAAAGTTACTAGCTCAAAAGTGTGTTTGTTAAAACAAACTTAATTACTTTTTTCTTGAGTGCTACTTTTCAACAGTTATATGAAAGATTTTAAATAAACAGCTTTCTCAACTCTTAGATATGTTCGTATTTTAGTTAAGAAAATTATTTTTACCGAAAAAATAAACTGTATATAAATGTGTTTTTGGGATGTAATGTTTTGTGAAGGATTATGTGATTCTACCCTGTAGAATATTATTAGTCGAAAACTAAGAAAACAACAAGAGGCGTCTTATTATCCTGGTAATGAATAGGCAAAATGTAGCAGTCAAAATACAGTGGATTCTTATGAGACTCAATGTATACTACATTAGTTCGTACTAATTCTAAAATACTTTTGTTAATCGGAACTCTGCCACTCCTAATGAAAAAGTATATAAAAAGCAAACTATATGACTGAACCGGATCTACTCCGTATTCACCAAAGGTCTAACGAGAAATTCTAATACCCTCATCAGCGGTAGCCCACGAATGCCTAGTCGATCAGATACAGGTGAACGTTGTACGAAACACGTTAGGTGACAGAGCAGCTGGTTTTTTTTTTTTTATTAACGAGAGAGATCCGCTCGAACGGCCCAAATTCAAAGACGAATGAAAAGTCTTTCAAAGGGTTTCATCCAGAGGAAACTCAGCTCACCTCTTCTAAGTCTGATTGGAAATCAAATGATACAGGTAGATGATAGAGAGTAGTATACGATTCTTTTTTTCTTCTGCAGTTAACAATTTGCGTAGCTCCTTCTCTCAACCTGATTTTCTTTGAGAATATGACATATGCATGTACTTGGTTACCGGACAATGGAACAAGTGTATAACAAAACTTTATTACGCTTATAAAAGCGAATTTCAACAAATTTTCACCTAGATATATTTTTCGCTTATAAAAGGATTTGGTCCAAAAATTTATTTGCGTAACTTTTGCTAATCAGAGAAATTACAACTTTTATGGAAAAAGGTTGCCTGTCTTCAACTATCCTCTTCCTTTTCGCCCACACAAAGAGATCCGGTTGGTACTCCATTATAAAATGACAATACTAATTTCAAAGTTGGAGTGAAAAGGATAATACTGTGTCTCCAAACACCTAGTAATCGCTATATACAACATATAAAACAAAAGCATATATTCATCTTATTTTAATTGATAATGTCTTTTGGAGCATTAATTTATATGCATATGTACATGAGTATTTTTGCTTATAGACGTAGCGTATTGCATGTACATGGGTTTGGGTTCGAACCTATCTGTATGCGTGAAGGTGGGCATAGGTAGCGTATTTGCATATATCTACACAGATGTATGTGTATTATAGTATCAAAACGATAGCTAAACAAGTAGAGGCGGTGGGCAGATTTTAATTGATGATAAAAAAGAAAGAGAAGGATTTCTTGTTCTTTTAAATTTCCATGATAAATAGAAATCTTCGACATTATATAGTCAGAAGTCAGTCGACAAGATAATTATTTTTAAGGTACTTTAATTTGGTGAAGGATGTCCACGCGGAAAAAAAGCTGTTTTCTTTTCTGGAAGTAAGAACCCATATATTTAAAGGGGTAGTCGGTAATTAAATCAGAGGCGATCCAGAGTGGTTGTGGTTTTGTTGGCCGTTGGAATGTGCTGCCAAGATGGGTCAGGGTTCCTACACATTCACCATCCATTATATCTATTCAAAAGAGGAGCCTATCTAAGAACTAGAGTTTACAATTCATTCACTATGGCTTGAAAGCGAAGTGACACAGGCACCTAGCCTCTTGACCAGGATAAACAAGAAGAGTGAATTAAGAAACGACAAGTGTATTGTCGGTGTCGGGTTCGTCTGTTATTTTTCTTCTTTGTGGCGGTGACCTGTGGCTTATACAGTTTGGGCCAAAACTTGTGGCCGACTAATCTTGACTTAAAAAATGCGACACAGCATGAGGTTGAGGCTGTTTTGCTGGTGGAACTAAGAAGGCCGTTAAAGATACAGCTAAAGTAAATATCATTGTATTAGAGTAATATTCCGAGCTTGACTCAAAGTGAAATAATAAAACGAATGAAAAAAATTCCGGTTATATACGCTACATCAATTTAACGAATTTTAAGCAAAATCTGTCATGGCCAATGCAAAATTTTTCTTATTCTCCCTTAACATTTCAACATCTTTTCGAACTGTATCTTTTTATAAACATCTCTTTTATTCAATTTTCTTATATAACTCTTATATATATATATATATATATATATATATGTAAGTATCATTTAATATCGTGGAGAGTTTTAGATAATTTTTACAAAACTTTTCATTTCAAAATAAATATTTAAAGTGCATTGATTTTGACGAAACTTGATGTTTTTAAGAGAACAGAAAGCAAGATTTTTAATTTTAAAAGTTATTCAGTTTTAATAGCATTTATCAAAAATTATTGAGAATATTTCATTCATTTTTTTTGTCATTTTGAATTTATTTCTTTTTCAATTTTTTAATAAATCACTGAAAATTTTATTGTATTGGATTTACAATCCTATATTTTTAAATGGCTGTCGATGATCGCGTAGAAAAAAATTCAAGAAAATAGGGGTCATGATTCATTTGTTCCCGAAACAAAAGGTGGCAGACATCGGTAAATTAATTAGTTTCAGGAACCTTTTGGTCAGAGAAATTACATGCCTTGTAACTCCAACTACGTCTACGCGTTTGACTTTGTATCACGCAAAATAAATGGTGGGTTTGGAGCCGGCCACGTGACATGGTTATCTATATATACTCTACAATTTCGATTGCTAAGTCTCTCACTTTTCTCATTCTTCGATTTGCCAGCTAGCGACACATAGCTCAAGACACGTAACGTGGGCACATATATAGTCTGCGACCTTTTTCCTTCCCTGGTCTTCCTTGCAGCTGGATCTGTTCTAACCTCACGCACGCGCACGGCCTCAAAAATTTCGTTAAATCACGAAAGAGACAAACGACCAACATGGGAGAAAATGCAGCTTTCTAAAATACGTTGCCAGTCTTTTATGTGTATTGGTACTTTGTGTGAAATACTGAGTCAACCTACTCATAAAGTCGTGCAGGACACTTTTAATCTTTTCTCACATACACCTAGATAATAACACATGAATGTATGTAAAGATTATGACATTCTCACCCTTCGTTCCTAAATAAAATACGCATTCACCGTAATATTCGTGTTAGTCACACACACACACACACACACACTCATGCGCGCGAGTATTTAACAAACTATATTCGAACATTCATACTGTATTTGTAAGGTTTCCTTATAGTTTACTTGTTGATATACAAATTTATTTTTGTTTGTACAAGTATTGCCTTGTTGTGAATATACTTTTGTCTACGTCGTTTGTATTGTTTACATTTGAACAACAGGGCACCACAATAGTTTCTTTTTTTTATAACGGATATATATATATATATATATATAATGGAATTTGCTATATTTTTAAATAAAGAGGGCTCAATATCATTAATAAGGCGTGTATGATTAAATTTGCATAATGTAGACACAGGATCAGCTGTGCTTGGCAAACTGTCTGTTTTTCGCCTATGCGTTCATTATATATATATATATATATATATATATATATATATATACTTATAATCATATATATATATATATATATATATATATGCTTGAAATCACACACAGAACTAAATGGACTGTTACCCAATGTAAAATAGGTCAGAAGAAAAAAAGGAAAAATAAAATAAAATTATATATATATATATATATATATATGTGTGTGTGTGTGTGTGTGTGTAACATTTATCTATCTCACCAGAATATTTCAAAGTAATGGGGGAACTTGGTAATGAGAAAATCTGTCGTTATGGTAGAAGGATGTTTCGTCTTATCATAAAAAGAATGTGTGGCAATTAAAGATGCTCAACAATAAACACCAGTAAATATATAATCAAGTTGCACATAAATCTATCTCACTGAAATTCAAACAAATCTGCGAATTTCTTTTTAAGCGTAATATTTCTCCATCAGCAATTTTTATTTAAACGAAAAAATCTGTTGAAAGATTGTCCCGTATGTTAGTTTATGTCGGTAACAACATCCAACAGAAAAAAATTTCCTCAAATTTGTTTTATTGTAAAAAAGTGGCGTCTTTTTCTCTAAGGGAGTGTACAACTTTGTTATAGAGAAGGACACGCTCGTAGTGCAATGGTTATCGTCATAGGAAATGGAATCTGTGACCCGAATTAAAATTCTGGACGAGGCTATTTGTGCTTTTCTTCATGCTTATTCTCTTTGGAGAAGAATGAATCAATTTCTTCTTCCCCCAGCGATGAGTAAATAGTAGGAAATAAGATTATTAAGCTTTGGTCTGGCAACTAGTTTAGGAGAAGGAAAACTTTAATTTAAACTAATTGCACTTCGCTAAAAATGACTTTGTATCGGATTCTGCTTGTGGCGAAGTGGTTGGAAATATATATATATATAAAATTGGGATTAAAAAAACATGTTTTTTTTAATCATAATTTTTTAATAGAGGACTGAGAAAGAGACTGCTTATGCTGATTGTAATTTATGAATACGTGGATGTATTTTGTGCTCTGTTTGTTGGTTAGACTGAAGATTCTGTTTATAGTCCACTGTTCTTGAGGATTCAAGATAATTAACCGTGATAGTGAACATTTTGAAATTCGAAAAGAAGTCCATTTATTAAGTCTGGAGTCAGTCTTGTACTTTGATTTGTATAAGCTTCTGAGTAATTGTCCTTAATTGCTTCATTCTCGGTAACTTGCTTGGATGTATTCAGATTTTTATTATTCAGTGATTTTTATTAGAAATTAAAAGAAAATAGGAATATAATTGGTCTCTTTCAAAGGTTTCTTTTAAGAAAACATCTCATCAACGTTAATGAGGTAGTTTTTGAAAAACATTTGCCGCTAGCAAACTTTTATATATTTATTTTTAGGCTTTCTCGACTGACTATTGTAACACTCAGAGTCAAATCTCGTTATGATTCATAACTCTTCATCGCTATCAAAAAATAGAACAGTCTGTTGGTCGTGCAAAGTCATTTTATGACTGCTACGGATGTAGTGGTGAACAATCACATGACTAAGAATTAAGACTTTTTTTTTTCATAATCAGAAGGCACTACATACATGAGACAGCGAATACTTTTTCTTAATCGCATCAAAAATATAAATAACACTCCATATACAAACAGTGGCCAGTCCTTATTTTTACAGTACCTCTTGAGTTTTATCCACAGGGTAGTTTTCTCACCATCTCAACCGATAGGTACGGATGGAACATACAATATTTTCTTTTGAAACCAAGCCACTTCACCTCATACATCTATCAAGGACAATTTATAAGTAAGTTTATTTTTAACTTTTTGAGAGAACTCAAATACCGTTGAATGGACATTCAACAACTTAGCCTCTTTGTTATCCGTCTTTGACCAAAAGTAAAAAAGAAATCTTGAACATTTTTGTATATAAATTTCCCCTCATTTGTTGATTCTTTTGCTGTTTCTTACCGTTTATTCCACCCCTGCAATTCAGTAGCAGCAGCAGCAGCAGCACAATATTCCTGGTTAAGTCATTAGTTTCCCTATTACCCTCCCCTCTCTTTCTTCTTCTTCTTCTTCTTCTTCTTCTTCTTCTTCTTCTTCTTCTTCTAGCCATTTACGAAGATAACACTATTTTATACATACATTCTTTATCGATACCAGTGTGGTGGATGAGATGGCTGTTTAGTTTTCTCGAAGTTTTGTCGAACACAAAACTTCGAGTGTCTTTCGAAATTAAAAACACAAAGAATATGAACGCGGACAAAAAAAATTCACAAGAACGAGAGTGTGAAAGAGAAAAATTTTATATAACAAAGAAGAAGAAAAAACTTGGAAAAGTTAATACAAAGTAACAAATATGTGAATATGTTTGTTTGTTGTTTGTGTATATGGGTGTTTATAATACCTCAATTATGCGAATGTAAATGTGTGTTCGAATATATCTGTGTATACGTGTGTTTATCGCTATGACAAAAAGAGTAAAAAGGTGGACAATTCCTACTCACATATGTATATGTATGTGTATGTACGCATGAGAGACTAAAAAGGATATATTAGCGAAGTATGCGTCTGCTTGCTGGTTGAATGTATGCATCAGTATGTGTGAGGCGACGTTGACGTCCATGGAATGTTTAGTATATTGAAAGATGTTAAATGTACTTATTTCATTCGGACTAACGTGTTTTCTATTGCTGTATGTTCTCCCAGGTTTTGTTGTTGTGCTTCTGCCAAGCGGTCTCGAATTGTCTGGAGCTGTGGTCACTTGCTAGGGTGAGCGGAGAATGAGAGAGTGAGAGCGAAAGCTGTCAAACTAAGAGTGAGAAAGCGAGACTCTCAAAAATGTAGAATATATACGTATTCTTTTCATGTGACCGTCTCCAAACGCAAGATTTATATTTGCGCAGGATAAATTCAAAATGCAAACACGTAGTGAAAGCACTGGTACGTGACTATTATGTCCAATCAGGTTCCCAAAACTATTTAATTCATTGACGCCTTACTATTTTTGTTTCGAGGACAAGTGCGTCTTGGACCCTATTTTTCGAGGATTTTCTGTTGCGCGTGCGCCTCGCCGACCGTTTAAAGATATAGGAGTGTAAATCCTATACCATTCTTTTCTCCTTACTTTGTTTGTTTGTTTCTTTATGACTTACATCGTCCGTTTAGCGTAACGGTTATCATTGTTGGGAAGGCAATCGGTGACCCGAGTTCAGATCTTGTTCGAAGCAGTTTGCGTTTCATTTCACGCAGACGGTTTTAGAAAAGCCATGAATCCATCTGTTCCCTTTTCCTTCAAGATATGTGTAAATAATCGAACAGACTGTATTCTTTAGCTTACTTAAGGCAGCTAATTTAAGGGAAGGAAAACTCTGAATTCAAACCAGCTTTCATCATTATCTTGTCGTGCTATCAACACGGATATCCCTGACACTCTCTGCCATTCCTCCCTATCGTTCATCGCTTCCGGCAGGTCCTCAGGGCTGCACCCCGTATCCTCACAGAGCTGCTGTATGTAGGTTCGAGGTGGTTGCCCTGCTTTTGCTCGGCCTTGTGAAGGGGTCCATTGGAGTACATCACTTAAAAGTGACGATATCTTACCCGCGGCGGAGGAGATGAGTGTATACATATCACATTTGTTCTTTAATCCCTTTTTCTTCCTTGTAAAATGTTGTTCTTCCTGCTTATTTTCTTAAACAGATTAAAAACTAGCTTTATCAAACTAATTATTGTTGTACAATTTGGTGATGTTAATAATAACAAAGATACAAATACATATTCAAATACAGGCGGGCTCTGTTGTTTTAGATACGAACGGGTTTATTAATTTCTGGTTTCGGTCCATGGTGACACGAAGAGAGAGACACAATTCTTAAAAGCCTATGCTAACCATACTATGCTGACCCCACCCCAACGCGTGGCGCATCTTGTGATGTTTAAGATCTCAATTCATCTCTGCCGGTCGAGATCCGAAAAACTCAACCGCACGCCTTAACGGTAGAAAACCCAACTGCACCTTCAACGGTCGAATACTCAACTACTATCTTTTCAAAATCCTCAAATTCTCAGGACCATCTCTTCTGGGCCTGACGTCATCCTCTCTCCAGCCCAATTTCCTGTCTGGGAGTTTATTATGACAAATGGTGATTGTCATATCCTTTGTGCACGGGCGTAAGACTGCACCATCTGACTATGCACCTGGACTAAGAAACCCGAGCAGTTCAAAGCCTTACCAAACTGAATGATAAAATATAATTAACGAAAAATGATTAATATAAAAAATCATTCCTTAATTATGTAAGATTATGTCGACTGGAAAATCCTAATTATTGTTCAATTTAATACAGACCGAATGTTTAACAAGAGTGACACTAAAAGAACTAACAGCGCTTTATCGATAGTCACATTGTCATCGCTTTGTTTTGTAATCATTATTAACGACTCAATCGTTTAGAATTGTAGAATAGGCCGAATGCAATTCTGCAGAGAGGTAAAACTCCCTTCTATTGAGTGTGCGGGATATAAAACTAAAGTGCATATGATGGTGAGGCTCTAGTCCTGGAGCTTTGGGGAATGTGGAGTACCGCTTCATTGCCATTACTCCCAGATCCATTATAACAAGGAGTGAAAGTACCAGTTAAGGTTCCATCTTTGGGCCAAGTTGAAGAATTTAATCATCTCCTATACTTGAAAAATTACCGGATATTGGCCTAGCGGTTAGAGTGTTCGCCAATGGCCCGGGAGACCTGGGTTCAATCCCAGGTTGAGTCATACCAAAGACTTAAAAATGGTACTTGATGCCTCCTTGCTTAACTCTCAACATTCTAAGGCACGGATCAAGGGTAAAGTGGCGCAATCCAGGGAAGGAGTAGCACCCTCCCCTGCACCTTGGTGTAGTAGCTATTGAAAAGGGAGCATTCGGGTCACCCTCGACTATGGTCGCCAACTTTACTTACTTACTTATACTCGAAAATATTTAACTGTGTGCAAACAATAAATAGCAACACTTGAAACTACTTAACTGTGTCCAAAGAAATGATTCATACTAAGTACAATTATTAGTGCTAAATAACAATATATGAAATAATTTACCCACGTGGAAACAATAAATGACAATATTTGAAAACGTTTAACTGAGAGCAAACAAAAAGGTTAAGCTACTTAGTTTAATGGCATATCAACCCTTGCTTGTTGTTTAATGGCAAATTTTGTTTATACATATATTATATGATTTTTAAGCGAATAGTTTGTCGGTGGCATATCTTAAACTAACCAGAACTTATGAATAGTTCATCAATAATCTGTGTAATCTGGATTCTGCAATTAGAGTTACATAATCCATGAAAGCCTTCATAGATGGACCGGTTATTTGATTGGTGTTGATATTGGCACAACGTAATATCATCTTCATTACCAATACGAAAAGTAGTGGGGAGATAACACAACCCATCATGATGCCAATATTCAATTTTGCCAGTTAGTTGAATATTTATTATTAGAAAACCTCACATAAGTACGTTTAAAGTACGTTGATATAAGGTTTTTAATGTCCTCTGGAATCCAAAAGAACTCCTTTGCTTTCTCAAGTAGTTGGTGTCTTACTGAGCCATATGCGTTTTCTAGATCTAACCAAATATACTATAGAATACATGAATGTATATGTGTGTGTGTGTGTATGTGTGTATGTGTGTTTGGAATGGATGAAAACTTCACAAGGATGCTGCATGTTGTTTTGAGCAAATAATGAGAGCAGTATCTCACAAAATACCAGTTGTATGGCCATTTCAATCCCATCATGCAAATCATGTAAGAAAAACGAGCAAACCATGCTGTTCAGTGTTGGTAAAGTAAGGACGCACTCATAAACGACATTCTCCTATGGACTCCTACACATGTTTGCCGATCAGTAAAAACTTACATTCAACAACTGCACGGATACTGGATGCCGTCTAGTGGACTAAACTATCATGAACTGAAAATTTCATATGATGATATCATATCTTCTGTCGATTTTTTTGACCAATAGAATATAAGCACTGCAACATTGGTAGATAAAGAGGATTATGTCGAAAAATAAACCTCATTTGGTTGCATTTCAAGAGTTGATCTTGGTCAGCCTATGGACTTTTCAGTTGATACTCGTATATAGAATATAATATTATAAGTAGACCAACAGTGAGGTGTCATCTGTGTGGGGTGTCTTCTTTGTTTTGAGCATCCATAGTTTTAAATCCTGGACAAGGCTGTTTGCTTTTCACAAAATTCTAATACTCTTGAGAAAGCTATGAATCCAACAATTCTCCCTCTCAGCAATTGAATAATAGAATGGTAAACTGGTAAGGTGGTCAGTCTAGGAGAAGGGAAACTTCAAATTAGATTACTTCGTTTAAAATCGACCAAGTGTCACATCCTGCTTGTAGAGGAGTGGTTGCTGAAATAAATGACACATTTTTATTGAAAAGCAGAAGAATCAGTCAGCTAAGAACGTCATGATATTAGCAAAAAGAAAAAGAAAAATACTAGTGAAAATGAGTTGTGTTTAATACAAAGGTGAGTCAAAATTTTGCAGTATTTTGGTAACATGAGCAACTTTAGATGGCCGTGACAAAACACATTGGATTGTAGGATGCCGAGTGTTACTTAATGAGTTTACCTCTTGGTCTTTGTGCATGGACTCGAAATCAACGGTTTTCGACCAACGTCATGTTATCCTTATCATCGAAGTTTTTGCAACCCGCGCGAAATTTCTTGAAATATCTTGTTATTGGACTGTTATCAACTGCGCCTTCACGTTTCGCAGTGTTGTGGTCCACCTCGAACTCGAATTAAACTACGTTGCACGTTCATCTGGGAAACTTTCAAACCACTCACAGAGTGAAGTAATGCTTAATATGTCAGCGCATGAACTACTACAATACTATCAACCACAGCTGGTTAACTCCCACGGTTTGAACTGTTTCGGTCACGTCATATATGCACCTCAAACTAGAACGTGCCAAAATTTTGCCAAACTTTACTCACATCCGTATTTATTTCCAAGCAAATAATCCTTTAACGTTAAAAATAAGACCGTCGGAAACCTGAAAACTTTGTCTGTCTGCACGATGCAATCATGAAATGCCAAATTAAAGTTAAATAAGAAGATTTTCGTCATGGATTTCAGCGAGTAATTCATTGAGAGTTGTAAAAGTTCCAACAACTAATGATATAAGCTATTTACTTACCCTTATAAATGCAAGTGAAAGTGATAACTTCTTTGTTAAGCGTTTCATTGACGTATTTCATCTGGTGGAGATGGAGGTGTCTCTTATGTGTGCTGGGTTCACATCTCAAAAGCGACCTGGGGAAAGGATGATAGAAATTGTCGATTTATCAACATCCTTATCAGGCTTTTGATATCTTGGTCGACTTCATTAAAAGTGCAGAGACATTTGCTGTTTATAAAATCGTAGAAATCATTTAAAAAACGCTTCTAAGGGAGCTGCGTATTTATGAACAAGAAATGGAGTTTTCAGTCCTTGTCTGTTTTGCTGGCTCTTTGATAGGTCACCGACGAATCCTTTGTGAACCCAAAGTTGTGGGCTGGCTGGATCTATAAGTCTTAATTAAAAATAAGACGTCTACGCATAGGCTCAAAGATTTGGAAAAGTATTTCGTTTCATGTTTCATTCCATATTTTCATTTAAATTATCTAAGTACATAATTTTATCTGTAATCACTTTTCTTTCATATTGGTTTGTAAGCGTGTGTGCATGAGTTTATTAACAGAAAAGCTCTTTTCAGTGAGAAAATATCATTATTTAAAACGAAGCATACGAATGCTTTTGGTTGATTAATAAATTTTTATTTAATTAGTAAATATCCCTGGTTACCAGAAAAAGGTAAGTACAAGGTATTTCAAAAAAGTTGATGATTGAGACATACTGTATTTAAGAAAAATTGATATAATTTAATAATTTGATAAATTCTTGTTCAATAAACTACACTTGAGGGTGAGGTTCCAGTCCTAAAGTTGGGGGAATGTGAAGTACCCCTTCATTACCATTACTTTCAAGCTCAGTCTGACCTTGAGTGGTAGTACCTGTTAGGGTTCCATCTATGGGTCAAATAGAATTGTTCAATCATTACAAAGGATTACTACTATTAGTTATTTGAAACCATACAATTAAACGCTAATTGTTCGCATTTGATTGGAACACATGATAAATTGAATTAATAAAATGTTAAAGAGTAATACTTGAAACCAATTAACTTTCCAAACAAAAGATTAATATTAAATAGAATTATTTGTGTTATATCGCAATACTTGAAACCATTTGACTGTGTGCAAAGAAATGAGCTCTCATCAACATCATCATGTCGTGCCATCAGCATGGGTATCCCTGTCCCTCTCTCGCCCCCCTCCCTATCGTCAATCGCTTCGGGCAAGTCCTCAGGCCTACATTCCATATCTACACAGAGCTGTTGCATGTATGTTCGAGCTGGTCGCCCTGCATTTGCTCGGCTATGTGAAGGGGTCCACAAGAGTACATCACTTACGAGCTCGTCCCTACTTCTCCTGCAGTATCCCACATGTCTGGTTCGTCTAATTTTGAGAGTTTTCGTGATGGGTGGTAGGTGGCCGTACAGCTGCTACTTTGTAGGGTGTTGCCTCCAGGACTTGTTCAATATTGCTCACTGCATTCTTGTGTAGTTGCTATCAAGCTTTATCTCCATCCGTTTAGTTTGCGCCCATGTAGTACATCCATATAGCAGTATAGACACGACCGCTGCATGGAAGAAACTGCTTTTCATTTTATCGGTCAGATCGGACTTCCAAATGAGCTCTACTACGTTTAAAAATAACTATTCTCTTACAGATAGAACATATATATATATATATATATATATATATATATATATGTGTGTGTGTGTGTGTGTGTGTGTGTGTGCGTGTGTGTTGTATACATACTGACGCAATAATAAAAGACGAGCGAAGACTTCTTTAAAAAATATGTAGCTCTCATTTTATTGTAAGGGTTCGAAAAGGGTTACCCAAGGTTTTACTGTGAGAGGGATTTGGAGACCGAACAAAGACTGCAATATATTGACCCCCTCTCTTATGGCCATCAGCGTTGTGTCTTTCTCGTTCTCCAGGGATGCTTAACCGGAGGCCCCAGAGGCCCACTCTGCTGGGTGCGGGCTTTCTCTTGGCACCAACGGGTCTCCAAACACCATCGGGGGTCCTGAGGGCCCCTTCGGCCGGGAGTGGCTTTCCCTACCACATCTCGTCTCTAACTCGTATTATCTCCAACTCATTGACTTCCAACTCAATCGGGGGCCCCGAGGGGCCCCTTCGGCCTGGTGTGGCTTTCCCTACCACATCTCGTCTCTCACTCTGTCCGTTCTCTAACTCCTCTTATCTCCAACTGTCTGACTTCCTGTCTTGACCGAGTTATATGATAGTTCAACGCCCACTCAATCGCCCACTCAATCTTTGGAATGGCATGTTTGATCGTCATCAAGCGGAAATAACTGTCATGCAGTTCAGAGGTCACTCTCTTCCGGTGCATCAGTCTATGAGTGTATCATGGGATTTTTACTTTGTCCCATTTCATCAGCGATTTCTTTCGATTACTGGCCATTGGGATGTGTCACTTCCTTCCGGTGCATCACTTTGGAATGGCATGTTTGGCCGGGTCGAAGGTCAGAATAGAACATATGTATATCTTATAAAACACCATGATAAAATGAGTTGTAAAATAGGGAACATTGTTTTAGTAACAATTAAAATCAATAATGACCAAAATAAAACTTAGGCGCCTGTAAACGTGAGGATATTTTATCTACCATTCAACAAAACCTATCGCTTCAGATGCTAGTACAACATTATGTGGGTAAAACTATCATAAGATTTGAGGTGATATTTATCCATACCCCCAAACAGGTAGAATTTGATACTTAGTCTTTTTATAGTGGGGATTAAGGGAGGGGGATGACACGCATGAGCCGCGATTCAAGCGCTGCTGGTCATAGGTTCACCAGGCCCGAAGGCAATGTACACGTAGGTCATTGGTTGTCATTGATTCAATCAGTGCGATGTGAATTCATGCTTTTCAATGCTTGTCACTGATTCTCGAGGCCAAGTGCAATATGAATCTATGCTTGTCATTGATATCCATCCGGCACGAATGTCAGGTGGTCCAGATTTGAGGTGGGGATTTCCAAACATGTCCCGGGTTCTATTCGTAGACATGCACCCACAATATCATCCGAGCATTCACAGACGCATGAGTCCACCATTGCATCGGGCTCAGACTTAGCATCACCTCAACATCTTAGAAGCTAGTTTAATTAAGACAGAACGTCTGACTCTGTGCACACACACACACACACACACACACACACACACACACACACACACACACACACACACACATACATAGCAAAACAAAATTGACTTGATCTTAAGTAGTAATTTACGAAGCTCTGTGCTTCGATTTGGCACAAGGCCGAAAGAATGGGGCACCCAATGATACTCGAACTCACTCGTGTAGGTTTGCTAATCTAGCTTGCTAACCATTACACCACCAGAAGTGCCGTACTTGTTCTTCAGAATTGATTATTGAAGAAGAGTCAGCCGAAAGGCGCACAAGTTTACTATTCGTTTTAATTAATTTTAATCGTTATTAAAATCTTGTTCCTAATTTTACAACTTATATATATATATATAATAGGATTTGGCATTAAATAACCCACAGGAGTTGATATACCAACCAACCAATAAACCAATCAACAATTCTTGTTCAGATGCTCTCAGATTTTAAAAACATGGAATAAAAACAACACAAAATCTTATGCTTCAACGCTTTTTCTTTTCGAGTCAATGACATTTCTAAACATGAAAAAAATTTAAACATAAAATTTTGAGTTTTGTCTACTGTCAAAAGCTGAGATCATTGGAACGAGAATTGGTCAAGTTATTTGATTACGAAATGATAGAAGTTCCTGTGGCGTTGTGGCTAACGTGCTGTTTTGCGATATCATTATAAGCAGTTCGAACTCCAGTCACGTGATTACATTTACTTACTCTTGGGAAAGTAATGAACTTCTTTATCTACACTAGATATGGGTAAAATAGTACCATTACTGTTCTTCCACAGGGATTGCTTTGGCGATAAAAAAAAAAAACCGACGAAGGTTGGTATGTTATTAATCAAAGACACCAAACCAATAAAATGATAAGAAAATTTCTGAAACGCCCATTTACTTGATTTCGGTCCTGGATTCTGATATGAATTTTAATAACTCTTCTTATTTGGAATTAATATATGTGAAGATAAACAACTGAAAATTAACAAAATTAAAAGACAGAAGAAATATCAATGAATTTGATAAATGCAGGCTTTATAAGTTTTAGGCAACGTATATTTCATTGTTCTGGGAAATGTTCTTATTGAGCATAAACTTTTACTCTCATCTTCCATGTAAAGTATCAAATAGACTCAAATGACAGGAATGTCTCGTTCGTTGTATCAATGTCCGTAATTGGCGTTTCATTTTGGTATTTCGTGGAGGTACGATCTGGAATAGAATCCTCGTAATTGGATTCTCTTTTGTATGGTAGGAAAAAAAGAAATTTACCTAGATTTGATTCTAAATTTTCTTTGTTTTTTTTTTCAGAACGTGAGTCTTTTCACACGTTTGTACGATCACTGGGCCAAGCGTAAAAAACAAAATCCCACCCTTTACATGCTGTCATTTGGACGCCCTTCACCCCCCCCCCAAATAGTCCGATGTAGTCACTACACTACGGGGACTTCCTCTGAAGATCTGCGGAGACAGTGTAACTCAGACTTCAGGAAAAAACACCAGTGCGAAAAACTCGCATGTAGTAATAATAGTAATAATAACAATAATATCTTTCAAGGAGTAAATCATAATAATAATTTAAGTACCTCGAACTTGATAGGGAATTGAAAAAACTTTGGAACATGAAAGTATCGGTTATACCAATTGTAATTGGTACTCTTGGTACAGTCCCCAAAAGTTTGGTAAAAACACCGAAGGAATTTGAGATAAGAGGACGAGTGGATACCATTCAAACTACAAAACTTTTGAGATCGGCCAGAATACTGAGAGGAGTCCTAGATACTTGAGGAGACTTGTTGAAACCCTAGTGAAAGGCCATCAGCTCACGCTGATGTGAAAAACTCTCAAGGAATAATAATAATAATAATAATAATAATAATAATAATAATATTGGTGGAGAAAGTGATCAATTGGGAATTAAGCTAGAGATTGGATTTTGCCTATTGTATCAAATGATACATGCACATGCCAAAATCCGTCCTGGAGAATGAGGCGTACAAAATTCTATGGGACTTTTAGATACAAACAAATCACCTAAACTCAACCAAAAGACCAGACCTAGAGATTAATAAAACAAAACAAAACAAAACAGAAAAAGGAATTTTCCGTATAGTGGACTTAGTTTTCCTTGTGAATTTTCCGTATGGTGGACTTGGTTTTCCTGGTGAAAATCAAAGAAAGGGAAAAGAGAGCAAGTTCTTGGAATTGGTTAGAGAAGTAAGAAAACATGAAGATGACGTTGATACCATTTGTAAATGGGGCGCTTGGAACGGTACCCAAAGGCTTGGTAAGGGGCCTGAAAGAATTGTTGAGATCGGTCAGAATACTGAGAATAGTCATAGAGACCTAAGAAGACTTGCTGTCACTCAGACTCCAGTGAAAGACCATCAAATAATGTTGGTGAGAAAAACTTGCAAGGAGTATAATAAGTAGCATTAAAAAATAACTATACCTTAACTCCTTTAAATAGAATGTGACTTGATATCAAGCGGAAGCAATCGAAGTCCGTATTTAAGCAAGTTAAAAAAAATCAGAAAAAAAATCTAGTCCGTCCGTCCAATAAGTAATTTATGTCATAAATATCATAATATTGATAAAGATATTTTTGACATAAGTTACTTATTGTCATCCAGTCATTTCTCATCCACTCAAGTTCCGCAAGATTCTTTAAAACTGTATTTTTTTTGTTGCTTTTGAATAATTAAAAAAAACCTTGTTTTGGAAATTACGAATGAACTTTTTTTGTCAGTTATTCAAGAGTGGAGTAGACGTGAAGTATGGACTGATTCAATTTGGAAATATTATAATGGCTCGAGACTTTATTTCTTTCACAAATAAACCGAATGAAAAGGAGACTGGAAAAGAGTTGAGAGTGGTTATTTATTTAATAATATCAAAACTTTTTTTTTCGTGAATTACACGACCCAGAAAAAAGAGAGCTGACTTCACAATTTACATACACGTGTATTATTCAATGTTTAAACAATTCTGGCAAAATCCAATCAAATTGTTCCGTAATTAAATGTAATTCCTACTTGAGTCTTCTATTCCTGCGTCATTGCAACAGCTTGCCTGTTCACTTCTTTCATTAACACTTTTCAGGTTGAGTTAGATCTTTTTTGGTCAATCAAAATAGGAATTGGACAAAAAGTATATTTCTATCTTGTTTGGTGACTATTTTTCAAATTAAGTCAAGTTTTCTTATTGAATTATAATAGCACAGGCAATCCATACTTAATTGTCTAATGTTATAAAAGCCCAATTCACGTTTGTATTTGTCCAACACATCCGCCACGAGCAGGATGTGACATAAGGTCAATTCTTTAAGCGGATCAAATACATGACATGTGACTAACTTCTAAGATTGTTAAGTAATAGAAATTAAATAGTACAAGACTTGGAGATGTTAGCAGATTTGTCATATAAATTGTTTAGGATATTTTCGCAACAAATATTTCCTCAGTCTCAAATGAATCTGTTTTAATTAACTGAGCATTACTTTCATATCATCGAGTTTCTCTTCAATGACAATTCAGTTATTACTTTACATATTCGTATATAAGTCGATCTCGTACGTGGTTCAACTTCTGGTTGGTAGTCACTGATTTATTGAATTAGCCTTTAAAGATAAGTATATATTTACCCAACCCTTCCGCACAAGCAGGATGTGACACCAAATCAATTATTAAACTGAGTTTAACGGTTTTGAATTCGGTTTTCCTTTGTAACATATTGACCTTCGACCCAGCCCTCAATCAAGGAACAGGTGCATCCGGTCGAAGATATCAGGGTATAACCTTGACTGTGAACGGGTTGAATTGGGTGCAGATGCGACGCTCATAGGAAGCAGGTGGATGTCAAACAATTATATAACCCGGTGCCACAGACAGGTTCAGTTAGTTTGGAGTCAGTTAGTTGGAGATAAGATGCTGTAGAGAGAACCAGCAGAGGGATATGGGCCCTCAGGACCCCCGATTAAGCAGCCCAGCAGAATGAGAAAGAAGTGCTGCTAAAGGCAAAGGAACTGGGGGTCAATATGTTGCAGTTTGTTCAGTCTCCAACTCACCTCTCACACATAACCCACTCGCAACCCTTTTGCAACCATTTCGAATAAAGTGTGAGAAGTATATTTTTCTAAAGAAGTGTGTTCGTTCGTCATTATTGTTGATTTTGTTTCCGCGTGTATATACGTATAGTTGTATATGTATATACAGCTATGCAACACCTTTTCCTATGCTGGTTGCAATACCAAGGTTAAAGAGCCCATTATGTCCTATTCTTTACCTTTAGTTGGACAGAGAATAGTTTGATGCATATCTTTCCCAATGGTATTAGTTCTATGAGAAAAGCAAGCAGTCTCGTCCAAGATTTGAACTCGGGTCACCGAGTCCATTTTTTTATGCCGATAATCATTGCACCACAAGCTAAGTATTACGCTTAATCCTCCTCATTATGCTTTAGTTTCTATCCTATAAAATGTAAGTATATAATTATTATTCATGTGTTGGTTGACTTCAATTTTTGCCCAAGAATTGAGTCTTTAAAATTCGACCTATACATGAATGTATGTATTATTTAGATTAGGAAACCTGTTTGTGTCTTTACGGCTACGATATTCTGGCAGATGAATTCTCCAGCCTTTTTCAATTGGATGTTGCATCTACTAACCTGTGAAATTCATTTAAACCCTCTCAGCGGGGATTAGAATATGCTGACTGTATCCTCGCGTCCTAAGTTTGACGCTGAATTGGATCTGATAGTGAGGCTCCAGTTCTGAAGATCAGTGGAGTGTGGAGTACTCCTTTATTACTATTACTTATAGGTCCACTCTGACTCAGAGTGATAGTATTAACTCAAGATCAAATAAATCTGTTAGAAAATTATTCGATAGGAATACGTGAAACCATATAACTAGGTAAAAAAATGACTAATATAAGTTATAAGTGTTAGATTGGAATACTTGATATCATTTGATTGTACACAAATTATTTGTATTAAGGATTATTACTTGATATGATAATTCCTGTGAAAATGATTTTTAGTGCCTTGAAATTATATTATTGCTTGCAAATTATTGGTGTTAGATTAGAATACTTGTCTTTAAGTTATTTGTATCAAGAATAATTATTTAAAACTATGATAATTTACTAAGGGTTACAATTCTTATTAGCAACGTGAAATTAGGTAATAGAAAAGAAATTATTGCTGTCAATAAGGAATAATTGAAATCATAAAGCTGTTTGTGAACAAATGATTATTATCAAATAGAAACGAATACTCGAAATATTATAATTGTATCAAGATTATTAATATTAGAGAGGAATACTCAAAATCATGCAGCTGTGCATATTATTTACTTTAGATAAGAATATTTGATATGATATAACAAATGCTATTGAATACTGAAAAAAAAATTATGTTCATAACATACAGAATCAAATTAGGCATTAAATAACTCCAAAACTGGTAAAGACACTCATATCATTTCATTTCTTGCGAGTTTTTCCACATCAACGTTAGCTGTTAGTCTTTCACTGAGTCTGAGTGACAGCAAGTCTCCTCAGGTGTCCAAGACTCTTCTCAGTATTCTGGCCGATTTCTACAAAGCTGTAGTTTGGATGATCTCTGTTTGTCCTCGGATTTCTAACTCTTGCAGCCAATTTTCCCAGCCTACGAGGAACGTTCCAAGCGCACCAATTACAGTTGGTATCACCGTTACCCTCATGGTCCATAGTTTCCTTTTTTTCTCTGGCAAGGCCCAAGTACTTTGATTTTCACTCTGTGGTCCGCTGAGACCGCAAAGTCTTCAATCCGGCACGTTCTCTTTTCTTTTTGAATTATCACTTGGTTTGGTCTTCTGCCCGAGATTAGGTTCTATGTTTGTATCTCAAAATCCCAGTAAATTTTATCTCATTCTTCAGAACTGATTTTAATTCGTGCACGTACCATTTTTTGGTCTGATTAAAATTCAATTTCTTGCACAATCCCTGGTAGATCTCCTTTTCTACCCAGTCGTGTCCAGTCTTATACTACCTATATGCTAGTTTGCAACGTTCACTTATTAATAGTTGCGTCTCTATCACCACATAATCTATATTTGCAATTTTGTTGCATATTTCGATTTTCGCTTTTAAATAGTTAGGCTTATGGCGTTATTTTGTGCTACTATTAGAAGAGATTTTATTTCTCCCATATGGTTTCCCTTTTGTAGTAATGTCTAGGTCTTTCAGTTTGTCGCTTGAAATATATTAACACTTGTTTTCTTTCTATTTCTGTTTCCCAGCTTTTGTTGTTCTTTTGATCATTGTGTTTTATGTATTATTTCTGATAGCAGTAGTTAGTCTATTATTATTATTATTATTACAGTTATTATTATTATTATACTCTTTGCAATTTCTTTATATCAGATTTAATTGGTTGTTTATCACTGATATATGAGTGGCAGCAAGTCTTTTCAGGTCTCTAGCACTCTTCTAAGTATCCGAGCTGATTTTGATAGGTTCTTAGTCTGAATGGGCTCAATTATTCCTCTGATCAGTTACTTAGTCTCTTTTGCAGATCTTTGGAAACCCTTCCAAAGACATTAACAACAACTGGGATAACCATGACCTACATGTTTCAAATCTTTTTCAACTCTCTGGTAAAATCCAAGTATTTGTCGAGTTTTACTCTTTCTTTATTTTTCACTCTGTGTTTCCCTCGAATAACAAAATCCAGCTGATAATGGATTCTTTTCTTCTTGCTATTTAATACAAGGTCTTGGTTAGGATTTAATACTATTTACCAACCCCTCCGCTCGGACAGGATATGACACAAGGTCAATTTTTAAGCGGAGTTTAACAGGTTTGAATTCAGAGTTTTCCTTCTCCTAGACTAGTTGCCTAACCAAGGCTGAAGAACCTAGTCTGTCCTACTATTTACTCATAGCTGGAGGGATAATAATTTGATTCATACCTTTCCCAAGGGTATTAGTGCTATGTGAAATGCAATCAGTATCGTCCAGGATTTGAACTCGTATCGCCGTGTTCATTTCCTACGGTGATAACGACTACACCACGGGCACCTCCACGGGCTAGGATTTAATGGTCCGTTTGTATCTTAAAGTTCCAAGTAATTTTTTCCAAGACAAATTCTTCTTCATGCTGATACCATTTTATCATTTAGTCAAATTTTAATCTTTTGTATAGATCACTCCTTTTTGTATCTTTTTGCTGCATTCGCTTATCATGTCACCATTTTGCTGTATTATTATTATTATTATTATTATTATTATTATTATTATTATTATTATTCCTTATGAATTTTTTACATCAGAGTTAGCTGATGGCCTTGAGTCTGAGTGACAGCAAGTCTCCTCAGGTCTCCTGCACTCTTCTCAGTATTCTGACCGACCTCAACAATGCTGTAGATAGGATGTTCTCGGCCTGTCCTCCGATTTCTAACTTCTCCATCCCCCCTACCAAGCCTTTGGGAGTTATTCCAAGTACGTCAATTACAACTGGTATCACCGTCACCTTCATGTTCCATAGTTTCTTTAGTTCTTTGGCATGGTTCAAGTACTTGTTTTCCTTTTCATTTTCCTTGATTTTCACTGTATCTTTTTGTTTTCTTTGATTATTATTATTACTATTATTATTATTATTATTATTATTATTATTATTATTATTACTAGTAGTAGTAGTAACAGCAGCAGCAGTAGTAGTAGTAGTTGTAGTAGTAGTTGTAGTAATCGTTGATGCTGTTGTAGACGGTGATAGTATCATTAGCAGATACTTATTATAATAAACACATTGCATGTTCACAAACCAAATGCTGTCATTGAAAATGAAAAATTAAAACATCTTACGTGTCACTGTTGATTCACCTGGAACTGTTTTGACTAACAAAGCGATTGGAAGATGGGAGTTTGAAATTAGACAAAGAATTTTGACGTTTCAAACCGATAATAATCAAATAACTGATCACTGGTGAAAATTACTTTTTACAACAACAAAAAAAAAAAAAAAAAAAAAAAAATGAAAAGAACGAAAACTGTGAATTAAATATTTAATTATTTCATTATCAAGAATTTTCTTGAAGCATCATTAAAAACGTCAATAAAAAGTTGTACAATTTTTTAACACCACCTCAATTAAATGAGGAATTTATTTCTTTATTTATTTATTTTTATTTAAAGAAAATGAGATTAATAGTATTATTTACACAAATAAAAAAATCACAATTTCAGGTTTTGATAAAAACGATATCAACATAAAAAGCGTGTACAAATATTTTGTTGGGATTCACAATTCACTTTTCTGATAGATAATTATTGTGCGCATCGAAATCGTAAACTGTTTGAAAAAAAAGCTGATATTGATTTCAGTCGAGTCTTGAAGCATTTCTAAATACAAGACTGACCAGTTTTGTTCGAGGATCCATCATATTCTTGTATTCATGCGATAGTTTATAATTTCCAATGGATACATGTTAACAATATTATTTTACTCGGGACTGAAGAGTTGGTTTCAGAAATTTTGACCAAATTTTGTACACAATCTGTTTGTCAGCTTTATATATATATATATATATATATATATATATATATATATATATATATATATATATATATATATTTGTGTGCATGTGCATGCTTTTTCATAGACATGCATAGATCTACAAATGTCTGTGTATCAGCGTGTGTATGTGTGCTTTCTGCAAAATTTATATATATATATATATATATATATGCATATAATTTTGCAGAAAGCACACATACACATGGATACACATACACATAGATACACATACACACAACACATACACACCTATATATATATATATATATATATATATATATATATATATATATACAAACGAAGTTATACATTTAACATAAATGTATATTTACACCTGTGCTCATCATAGTATTTATATATATATATATACACGAAAATTTATAAGTAAAACGGAAGAAAATATTAAAATTTTTATGACAGTGTGTCTCGGTAAAGTTAGATTTATCAGAAATCATTAATACGTGGGAGCATATCATCTAGAAGGATGACTTTGGCATTAAATAACCTCCGAAGGTTGATATGCCATCAAACAAAGAAGCGAAACAGAACCGAAACCGGAACACGTCAGTATAATTTTCTATACTTTCTTCCCTTTCTCGTAGCGCCTTTTTTATTCTAAAGTTTTACTCTCTCTCTCTTTCTCTCTCTCTCTCTCTCTCTCTCTCTCTCTCTCTCTCTCTCTCTCCATATATATATATATATATATATATACACGGGCCAAATCCCAGAGGTAAACTTACTTAATTGCATGTTACTTACAAACATTTATCAAATAGGCGTTACTTTGCACTAGATAGCGCGTCTGGCATGAGAAATGTCCAATAATGATAAAAAAATCCTTTAAGCAAAATCAAGTTTCTCAATAAACTTAGTTTGTCTAAAAAAATAATGCAAAATCCTACTTTCTCTTTCGTTGTTTGCAGGAAATGTCCCTATTATGAAGTAAATTTTTCCTGTATCAATAACAAAATCATCTTTGTATTCTACCTGTTATATACTTTCAGTATCACAGCACCTCACTATGGAATAATGGTTAACAAACCTGTCTGGCATATTTCTGAATCGTGATTTCGATCCTCATTACATACTCAATATTAGTCGCCTAATCTAAGCTATACTTTTTAAA
This sequence comes from Sepioteuthis lessoniana, assembly GCA_963585895.1. Classification (NCBI taxonomy): domain Eukaryota; kingdom Metazoa; phylum Mollusca; class Cephalopoda; order Myopsida; family Loliginidae; genus Sepioteuthis; species Sepioteuthis lessoniana. The sequence goes on from OY757904.1 coordinate 81,268,150, forward strand.
TCATTATACGTTGAATGATCTGGATAAGAATTTGCCTCTGGACCGGCACTATCAGTGGTGGGTTAGTAGTAGGTGTTTTAGCAGCAGCAACCATACAATTTCAGCCTGCATGGTTATCTATGAAAATTCTGAGATAATCTTTCTTGGATGATTCATTTTATTTTGTGGTGACATCCTGTGGCCGGCTCGCTCACAGTATCTTTTTCTTTGGGATTACCTTGAAGGCTCAAATCTTTAAATGTTGGCCACAAACAATTGATGAACTGAAATATTTTATCCGTCATGAAATCGCAGCAATGCCTGAGGCAATAACTTGGCGAGATGAGGCTTCAGGCATGTAAAGTCCGTGAGGGAAAGCACTTGTATAATAGAATCTTCCAAACAAAGTAATAACAATAAGAGAACAAAATAGCAAATAGGGTTCTTTCTTACCGTAAAATTAAATGTTGAATCGAATATATATCTTTTTTTGTTTACGTTCCAAACCCGAGAGATCATTTTGTTGTGCCCTTCAGTTTTACCTTTTTTTTTCTTTTTTTTTTATATATATCTAAAGAAGAATTACGTCTATGTGAGAGATGCTACTTAAAAGATCTTAAAGGAGAAATGGTTATAATAACTGTCAACGCTTTGAATTTGCCTTTGTGTTTTGTAAGATTATTTGTTTAAAACTGAAAGAACACAATACGTGTGTAACTCAGAACAGTACTTTTAACAAAAGCTAAAGAAAGATTATTATGGCAGATAAATTTTTACTTCTGAAAGAGTTGACTAATTTAATAATTGCGATTGAAATTTAAGTACACAAAACAAAACTGCTTTGAAAGACAAGTTGTCTAAAAAAAATACATTCAGGCAAGAATGGCATTTGCAAAAGCATACATGAAAAACCAAAATTGGATTAAATAAAACGGAATTATTTCGCTTACATTAAAAATGATATATATGTTCGAACAGTCTGCGGGTATATCCAGAAAAATTTACAACAGGAATGAAACAAAGTGAATTAGGTAGGTGAAAATCTACTGCATAACATGTCAACACTTTACAAAAATGAATAAAGCAAGTGCAAATATCCTGATTAACTTTAATAGTTTATACCCATAATAAGAGATTTTAAACGTGCTCTCCACAAATCCCTGGAAGTTGCACTCTACAAATGCCCGGAAGTTGCTCTCCACAAATCCCTGGAAGTTGCTCTTCACAAATCCTTGGAAGTTGCTCTTCACAAATACCTGGAAGTTACTCTCCACAAATCCCTGAAAGTTGCTCTCCACAAATCCCTGGAAGTTGCTCTTCACAAATCCCTGGAAGTTGCACTCTACAAATCCCTGGAAGTTGCTCTTCACAAATACCTGGAAGTTACTCTCCACAAATCCTTGGAAGTTGTTCTTCACAAATTCTTGGAAGTTGCTCTTCACAAATACCTGGAAGTTACTCTCCACAAATCCCTGGAAGTTGCTCTCCACAAATCCCAGGAAGTTGCACTCCACAAATCCCTGGAGGTTGCACTCCACATATCCCTGGAAGTTGTTTGATGCACAAACCGATCTGCTTGCAGTACCATATTGTGTTCTTGCTAGAAACATAAATTTTTATTACTTATCTGGCTCACACTATGATGGCATTCATACCAATATTCGCAAATCTATCAAATGAGACAAATTCTAAACCTTATTATGACAGTAATAATGTCGGCAATGCAAGTAACCAGATATTGAGACTATGGAACCTCACAATCTGAGAGAAGTAAATAAAACGAAGCAATATATACCCTGTCTGAAGCTATTAACCAAATCAAATAAACCTCAACACCACAAAAAATTTTGAACCAACATTTGTCAAATTTAAACTCCTCTATTTCCACTTTTCGTAAAGATATTCAAGTAAATTTTTTGTCATTTTCAATGGTTAATTTTTGAGATATTTGGAATTTATGAAAATAGACCTTTTGAAGTAATTATTCAGATTAATCTTATAGTAGCTTAAAATCTCTGAAATATGATTAAAACTATTTTCTTTTTGTCCATAATATATGTTAAAACATAAAAAAAATCTTTCCTCAGTAAAGCAAATGTGCCAAGAAATACATAAAAATGAATTGGCCACCATCAAGTCCTGATCTTAATCCGATCGAAAATCTTTCGACAATTGTGAAGATGAAATTATCTGAAGATTACATACGATATAAAAAGAAAGCAGACCTATGGTAAGCAATTAAAACTACCTTGTAAGATCTTGAATCTTATGAAGTAAAAAAAAAGAAAAGAAAGAAATGGATAGTGCATTATTGAGAAGAAGGATCCCTAAATCAAAATGTGAAGGATTCAAAGGAATCATATATGTTTTTGCCTTGTTCTGTTATAGGTGTTCAATTTTTTTATGATTCTATAATATTTTTTGAAGTAAAATTTTATTATTTGGTTTTACTTCATATCTCCTGACAACAGTTGTTTAAAATACACCAAATAACTTCAGTAGATTCAATAGAGCATATTTATACTACTTAGAATTTTAACATAGTTTTGACATCTAAATAGATTGTTTAAATTTTGACCATTTTTTTTTTCAAATCAAATTTCAATTATTGGAGTTTATGTAATTTGCTTAATAACTTCAGAATGGGTGTATGGTCTGATTTTATCATTTGTTTCACCAGAATCTTTGCCAACAGTGAAAAATCCACCGAACTAATTCATCAAACTGTTTGAATTGGTTCCACTTAATATTTATTGGTAAACCAAATATACTTTGTTTCATTTCTGTATCAAAATTGTGTTGGGTCAGCTGCACAATTCTTCTCAGATGATATGTGAGGAAAATTTGTGCAGTTCACTATCTACCAAGCAGCAAACCCACTATTAGACAGGGTTTGTAATTCTTTTGCAGGTATTTACGTCTTTGCCAGGAGAGCTTCACCCACTAGAGCGAATAATCGTCACTTTTACGCACCACAAAAATCTTGAGGGAGATTTTTTTTTACATTGGATAAGAAAATTTTACTTTGTTCGCAATATCATCTTCGAAATTTTCAATAACCCCCAACTTCACAGAAAAAAAAAACTATTTAGGAATGGAGCAGGTTGAAGAAAACTTATATTGTAATGAAATTTATGCTCTGATTCTAATTTAATGTTGTGTTCAGGATTTTTTCTTTCATGTTTGGGAAATCTTAGATGAAATGTGAATTATCTAATGCAAAACCTTACCGAGCTGAAAAGAATTGTAAATAACATGTAATTCTGGATATTCTTTCTGGGGATATAAACACGTTATAATCTCTCTCTCTCTCTCTCTCTCTCTCTCTCTCTCTCTCTCTCTCACACACACACACACACACACGTATATATATATATATATATATATGTGTGGAAGTAAGTAATGGAAATAAACCCCACGGTATGAAGAAAATAGAAAAACAAAGTAATCCAAAAGTGATGAATTTATAATGATCGAAAGTCAACGTTAAAGTTAACATATCGGTTTGAATGAAACTTCATCAGGACTTTACGATAGAGAAAAATTATGCTAGGATAACGATGGACGTTTTAATGAAACATCCATTTCATTAAAACATACATTATTGTTCTAGTAACATTTTTCACCATCTTAAAGTCCTGATAAAGGTGTGTTAAAACAAAAATATTTTAACGGTGACTTTCCATTATTACAAATTCATCCCTTTTGGATTACTTTGTTTTCCTATTTATATATATATATATATATATATATATATATATATATATATATGTGTGTGTGTGTGTGTGTGTGTGTTTTGCGTAGTTTTTCAGAGGATATAGACACTTTATATTCTCATATTCACATATACATACACACGCACGCACGTATGCCTGCACGCACACGCATGTGTGTGTGAGTGTGTCTGTGTTTATATATAGAGATAGGGAGAAAGAGAAAGTGAAAGAGAAGGAGAGAGTGAGAGTTTATCACTAATACCTTGAAACATATAATGATATTATATAAGAATACCTGGCATTTTTCTACAAAATCTACTCATCGTCTATAGTCAAGCAATAGTTAATCTTGAATAATTAGTCGAGCATAGTTTTGGGGTAAATAAATTACAATAATAGAATCCCTAAAAGTGTAGCCTTGAGTTATCCAGAGTAATTTAATTGCAAATTAACCAAAGTATCACTTTTTATTCCATATTATTCATATTTCACAAAACTCAAAATCTTATAAACAATTTTTAAAGAAATTTAACAAGCTTTATTCAAAATATTTAAATGTAAGTGTGTTTATTTGCACATGTGTCTCCTGAAGTTGAGATGGTCTTTTGTACATAACTTAATATCGTGACCATTTCACTGAATATAAAACGAAAAAAAAAAAAAGATTTCCGAACAGTGGCATAAAAAATTTGTTACACATTAGAAGGCGTGAATTGATGCCAACCGTAAAGACTTTAGTTAATGTTGTGGGAGCCTTACCCATCTTACCGTAATGGACTCTTCTCACCGATATTAGTACTGAGAGATTTCGCTACCAGCGGGCAGATCAATATCGCTGTTATCCGAACAGTACGAGACTTTTTACCTTTTGTATGTAACTCTATCTTTCTTGTGTAATATAATCTGGTATCTAATATCCGTGTTTGTGTTTTCATTAGTGACCCTTTCCAGAGCCACAACAGTTAATTCATAATTTACAGTAGTAATTTTTACTTTTGTCACCAAAGAGCATAATTAAAAAAGCTCTGATATGTTATGGATGCTTTATAAGTAATCCTACCATTATATATATATATATATATATATATATATATATATATATATATATATATATATATATATATATATATATAACTTAATTTTCCGTTACGTTATTCTGTTCAGAAAGACAAACATGTCAGGCAAACGGTCAAGTCCCATTCACAACGCAGGTTCTCACTAGATCACTGAAATTAAGCAGAGATAATCCAGTTCACTATTTAGATGAGTTACCATTTAAGAAACAGCAGTTACTATAAGCAACTTAGGCTCTGAATATCATATTAATGCAAATCTTTCCATATAACGTGACATCATATCCATCTGTATCAAAACGAAGCCGAAGAAAATGCCATCTCTTATGTCATTGCTATCTAAAACATTATTTTCTATCTTTCTGGGATTAAAAAAGATAACAGTATAATATGAAATAACGAGACACCAATGCGGGGGCTTGCAATGGATATATAACCCCGACGTGAAACACCTGCTGAAATCATGACTGACACATTTACTTGCACGTTTCATACCTTATTTGAAAATCACCAGCAAGAACTCGTTGAACGGCTACCTGCTGTTGCGTAGTGGTTATCAAGAAAGGCAAAGAGAAAGTTGTTTGTGAGTTTGAGTCTCACTAAGTGTTATATGTATCTGGTTTTGTGCCTGATAAGACTTAGTAAATGACAACAACAAAAGTTGGATCCCATATAATCTAAATATCTGGTTAAAGGAGTTCAAGTATGCATATTTTGAGTTTATATTTCATAGATTTTTGTTTTACTTGAAATATGAAATATAGTTTGAAAGTGGCAAAGAGATTACTGTTTATACTTCTCTGGTAATTAATTCTTGTATTGCAAACGGTTTTTTAAAGTCTTGATTTTCCAGTAGTCGGAAAAAGCAAGCATGAAAAAGTCATTGAAAAAAGTCATAACTTTAGTTTCAAACAAAAAAAAAATAACGATTCGTTAAAGCAAATCAGCTGGACGCAAAGTAACGATTAACTTTAACATTTTACTTTGGAAATCAAAACCTTCGTTAAAAGCTTAAAAATGTTTCAAAGTTTACCAAAAAATAAATAGTCGAAAACATGATTCAGGGTCCAATATGCAGCCACAAAAAAATTGCTGGCCATAGTTTTTGCCTTTCTTGACTATAGCAATTACAGCAGATTGGCAAATACAACAATTAAAGTTAAGATATTAAAGCCCAAAAATATATAAAGTATTTGAGAAGACTATATATTAAAGTGACGCTATTTCTTCTCCTCTTTCATCATCTCTTTCCCATATAAAATAGAAAAAAACATTGAAAAAAGCACATGGAATGTACAGGGTCATCGAAATCAGTATTTTTCATAAAAAAGGGAAATTTCTCGTTCTTTTTATTCCGTATGAAAAAAACAAAAAATAAAACAAAAACATGTTGATTCATGCATATACACTGGAATATTTAAGTTTGTACTATGCATCCACAAATATAAACATATATAAATACATGAAGGTATATAAATGTAGATATGTATACATATTGGATATAGGTATAAAGATATATAATCATAGATAAATATTGATTGACAAAAACACAGCGTTTATATCTATACAATTATCAATAATTGTATATGTTTGTGTTTACAAGTGATCTCTGTTTACATGTTTGCATTTTTTTCCCCATAAATTACTGCTGATCGGATTTCCTTCATATTTGGCTTGCTTTTTGGTCTTTTCTGAAAAAGATCTTATTAAAAAGATTAACGAAGAACAAGTGTATCATTTTTTTTCATTATAGAAAACACGACCAGGCTTCTAAATGTTGATCCTCATAAACAAAGCACAATTGTCAAGAAGTTCAGATGTCTTCGGTTCTTCCTTCGAAATAAAAAATATGACTTTCATTAGTAGCTTTTTTTAAAAAATTATCTTGATAAGGCCTTTTGTTAAACAACAAACGCTTCGAAATTTATTCAGTTCCCTTAGAGAATATAAAGCACTTCACCTGGGTCTAGTTTTCTTTAATCATTTTTTTCCTTCTCTTCCTTTCTTTAATAATTTTTCCCTTCTCTTCCTTACAAAGAGTGATGAATGTTTAAATGTATGGGTTACCTTTAAATTAATCCAGGAAGGTCAATGGTCTTATGGTTTCACAGGCGAAAAATAATGAAATTATTTGAAATCAAGGGCAGATAATCAAGAATCAAAGTGCCATCAAAAAATCATTTTTAAACACCCACTCATATCAATCGCACGCACAATACACAATATTTATGCATAGATGCACAAATAAAAATATATTCCCAATGTAGAGATACATATAATGATTATATATTACATTGATAATAGAATGTAACAATGTGTCTGCACCCCCCATATATATAATATATATATATATATATATATATATATATATATATATATATGAAGTACATATATATACTTACATACAGATGCACACACGCAGGCACGTTCATACAAGCTCACCCATATACGCGCACACACAAATACATATGATATATATGTATATATACTTGCACATAGACATACGCACACCAATATACGTATATATATATATATATATATATATATATATATATATATATATATATATATATATATATATAAAGTAAAAATCATACCAAAACAAACGATAATTGGTGCGACATTTCCCACATTAAGAAGATATAGACAGGTATCTAATTGTGTTTCTTATGGTAGCAGTTAATATTTTTGGATTTAATTAGTTTTTATTTCAAAGTATTTTAATATCCGATTAGGTGGATATCAAAGCATTGTTGCTGTGAAGGCTGCTGACCAACAATATTATTGTAAGTTGTACCCCTGTTGCTATAAATTAATCATATATATATATATATATATATATATATATATATATATATATATATATATATATATATATATATATATTCAATTTTATAGCTAAAACCGGTCTGTATCAGTAAAATATAGTGCTCTATGAACAAGAATACAGAACAATATCATGATATTTGAACTTTAAAATAAAACAAGGTAAATCGTTCATGACAGATTCTACATTTTATTTTATAGATATGAAATATAATGTATATATGCATACAAATAATATTTAATATTTAATATTTTTAAAATGAATATTTAGGGATAGCAATATTTTTCTGGAAGTATTCACTGTTTAATATTTTTTAACGATGAGGAATGTTAAATAATTTTAAAAAATTAGGAATGTAGGATTGATTTCATTAAATTGTCACATTAAATCAAAAAGTTATGTTTTTCCACAAAGAAGAAAAAAAAAACATCGGAAATTCATCTTTGATAAAAATGGCAACCTTCTATTGACATTCAGAAATATATATATATATATATATATATATATATATATATATATATATATATATATATATATATTCATATATATTCAGACCCCTGACTCTAATTATTCTTTTTAATTCACTTAATGAAGTGGAACACGTGTTTGTCGTGACTATTAAAAAAACTCGAAAGAAAAAAACAACATAGAACCAAATCTAATTATGATTTAATTTTTTTTTACGAAGACTTTTTCATTTTCATTAATTTTAAATAATTTTCTTTTATGTTTTTTTTTTTTTACCAAGAGTATTGTAAATTAGGTTTTGTTGGAGATTTTTATATTTATCTTTTTATTCATTTTTTTCTACTTATTTATTTATTCTATTTTGTCATTTTTTTTTTATTGACAAACACAAAAAGGATGAAAAAAAGGGTTGCTATTGATTTGTTTAGGAGAACGTAAATTTCAACTGTGTTCAAAATTCCCATTTAATGAGTTTTTATTTTAAGACATCTGCTTAAAACTCATAAGGAACACATTTCAGCATATAATCTATAGGAAGTGTATTGAAGAGTTGGAGATGTAGATACTACAAAAAATTAAAATCGTCAAATCGTCACCGAATTTTCGAAATATCAAATGACTTTCACGCTAATGCCCTTCGAAAAAGCACAAATCCAATTCTTTTCACACTCACACGTATCATGTCATGATACTGTAATATTGGAATTCAATGATCAGAGAGAGAGAGAGAGAGAGAGAGAGAGAGAGAGAGAGAGAGAGAGAGACAGAGAGAGTATATAAATAAAATTCACCCTTAATTACCTTACTCGTCAACAGGGCCTGCGCTACGTATTCGGTCAAATTTTGACAGCTGCCTAGATTGAAGACATCGGAAAAGTACAGAAGAAAACAAAACAAAACAAAAAAATCCCAAAAAACAATCAAACGATGGTTAAGCATATACAAGAAAACTTCCAACTCCCGCCCCCCCAAAAAAAATGTTTACCTTATGTATCTTTGGTCAACGAACTTAAAAAAAAATTTAGAATTTTTTTATTGTAGGGTGAAAGTAGTTAAAACTGTATTGAGTGCAGAATAGTTTGGCGTTACCCCTGACAGTCAAGTAACGTAACTGATTACTCTCAGTATCCGTTCATACTCATATGATGAAGCCATTGCAAAAATGACTTGACAAGCTTTCCCAGACGGATCAGGTACATATATATATTCAGTCATTCCCCTTGCGTGCCTCTCGGCTTTTTGGCTGGGTGAGCGGGCGGACATTGACCAGCAAGTATAGCACTAGATCTCTCAGTACAGTTTAAGCCATAATCAGGCATCCGTACCAGGTTCATGTCCAGCTAGGCTCATCCGGCTAACATTTCACTAAGTGAGCCGATGACCAGCAAAGTGTAGCAGGGTTCGAGCATCGGCTCGTGCCCGACCTTCCCTTTCTCTAATCTCCACTTTAATCCGACTTTCGGGTCATTGACCTTGTGTCAAGTCCTGTCTGGTGGGAGGCAGACACAAATATATTGTCATTCCCCTCTATACGCCATTAATTGGTTCCAAAAACCGTGACATAATCCCGGTTTTTGACGTATAGTGGATGTAATGTCTTAAAAATGTCTAAAAACGATAAACTAGCGTAACTAGTGAAAGAATATAGCTATCACTAAAACTTAAAGAAAATTAAAAACATTTTATTCATATATCTTTTTAAAATTATAGTTAACAAAATTGGTAGAATCATGTTACCTAGTGTTTTTCCCTAAAAATACTTTAAGAATGACGACAAATAGCGTCACACGAAAGATTATAACTCTTGTTAAGACATTAAAGAATATAAAGAATATTTTGAACTTAATTTGTAAAGAATAATCAATAAAATTAGTAAAGACAACGGAACTTCGTAATGGCATACATTTCTTCATAAGTTTTCGATGTAAACATTTTATTGAACTGTATATACCCTTTTTAATTTGTGTTTATTGGATTTTAAATTCTATCTTTTATAGTTAATTTTTATCCACGTAGTCTATTCTGAATACAGCATCAATTTTATGTTCTTTTGTTATGACATAGGTGACGTTATTTAATAACATAATGACATAATGACGTTTGCTGAACAAAAATTTAATCAAGAAAAGTATCATAATAGTGAATTTGACGTTGGCCAAAACAATGTAAATCGGGGTATTTCATATATATATATATATATATATATATATATATATATATATATATATATATATATATATATGTGTGTGTGTGTGTGTGTGTGTGTGTGTGTGTGTGTAAGGCCCCATCTTTGGGTCTAATAGATCTATTTAAAAGTTTTTTGAATTCGATAGAAACGTGTGCAAAAATCAATTTTTAATCGATGACAACTCAAAAATGTAAACACAAACGTATGATGAACTCGATTCCCAAATCTTTAGGCATAAAATAACCTTAGATGATTTGACGATGCCGTTAAAGTAGATCAATTAAATAAGTTGAGAATTTAATACATTAAATTTCTGAGACGAAGCGTGATGATTTTTATCATTAAGGGTTTTCGTAGGAGACAATCATCTGGAGGTTGCAGGTTCAATCCTGACTGCAGGCGAGTAACAATTACAGGAATACTTAACACTTGTACCCGGTTATGGCTAACGGAATCAGAACAGGCGACCCCCTTCGATTCAATAAAGGACGTAGTTCGAAGTTCTGTGTAGGTTCCCGAGTTCTACAAACACCTGAAGAAGGCCGGAGGACATATCGGCCGAAACGTTGTGGAAATATCAATAAAGATGAAGATAATAGTCCGAAAACCCTTAATGATAAGAATTTAATACAGTTTTATTTTTGAGTTCTATTCAAATGTCGGCTATAATTATCACTTCCTCGAAGTTTATTTTGTCTTGCAAACTTACCCCCACCAAAAAAAACACCCCCAAACAAAATAAAACAAAACTTTTATACAATTAAAAGAGAATTTTTTTTCTTTGAGAAATCCTTCGAAAAGGGCAGATGTCAACAAGAGAATACTAAGAAATGAGTACCAAAAACATAACAAAACAAAGCAGACATCAATTTCATTTCGTTAGAACATTTATGGTAAAATATTTACGATTACAGAAGAAACAAGCATGTAGAAATAAAAGAGTGTTTTTTTTACAACATCATAGAAGTAATAATAATAATAATAATAATAATAATAATAATAATAACAACAACAACGCAGAACAACAAGTGTAGGCTTTGTGGCGATAGAGATTAAACTGTTAATCATATAATAAGGGAATTAAGCAAACTGGCACAAAAAGAATATAGGAGTAGGCATGACTGGTTGAGAAATATAATCCACAGAGAATTCTGCAAGAGACTGACCTTTTCGTATATCTGGCAAATGCTATATAAACAAACCAGAATCTGTCCTAGAAAATTAGACGGATAAAAAAATTCTCTAGGCTTAAAACTTTTTTATAAGTTGTCGTTTAGTTGACTACCAAATCCCGGCCAGATAATCAGACCTTGTGTTAATTAAGAAGAAAAAAAAGAACTTGTCATTTCGTAGATGTTGCCGTTACAGCAGACCATAGAGTGAAAATAAAAGAAGTTGGAGCTCATGGAATTGTTCCCATGAAATTTGAAGAGAGACAGAGTGAACTGAAGATTAGAGGAATAATATAGGCAATTTTGACCCGAGAATTGTTAAAATCATCTTGGTTACTTAGAAGAGACCCGGAGATATAAGAAAACTTTCTGTTCCTTAGACTCTAGTGACAAAAACATCAAATAGAGCTGGAGTGTAAAAACTCCCAAGGAAACAACAACAACAACAACAACAACAACAACAACAATAATAATAATAATAATAATAATAATAATAATAATAATAAACCCAAGGGATAACAGACTCTATTTGTCAAGAAAAGAAGGAGGAAGAGGACTTGCTTGTATTGAGAACAGCGAAGGTGCAACAATCAAAAGACTCCGGGAATACACAAAAGAGAAAAGAAAAAGACTAATTACAGCCGTCAATATCTGCAATCGCAACAGTAAATAGTAAAACAGCAATGGCTAGAAAATAAAGATGGTAAGAAAAATAACTGGATACTTCAAACAACAAACTGGCGAGATTGCACATGTGATGACTAAGAAAGGGAAATCAACCAGATAGAAATTGAATTTTTTTCCAGTTTCACAAAATCATGCCATTTATATCCAATTATATTCAGGTGAAGACCAATTATATTCAGGTGAAAATTGATAAAACGAATAAGGATAGTGAGTGTAAGTTATGAGGAAAACAGAGATGAGACAATTAATAACATAATAAACCAATGCAGCAAACGAACACAAAAGGAATATAAAAGTAGATACAATTTGGCGGGAAAGGTGGTCTACTAGGAATTGTGCAAGACATTAAAATTTGACTATACTACTCAATGATAAATGCACATACCAGAATAAATCCTGGAAAATTAGTTGCTTAAAATTATCTGGGATTTTGACATACAAACGGATCACAGAATTCTGGTCAGATGATTGTTAATTTACAAGAAGAAAAAAAATAGTGTTGATTAACAAGAAAAAAGAACCATGTGTTAATTAACAAGAAAAAAGTATATAGTTTTGATTAAAAAGAAAAAAGAACCTAGTGTAAATAAACAAGAAAAAAGAATATAGTTTTAATTAACAAGAAAAACAACCTAGTGTTAATTAACAAGAAAAAATAACCTAGAGCTGAATAACAAGAAAAGAACCTTGTGTTAATTAATAAGAAAAAAACAACCAAATTTTAATTAGCAAGAAAAAAGAACCTAGTGTTGATTAACAAGAAAAAAGAACTTAGAGGTGACTAACAAGAAAAGAACCTTGTGTTAATTAATAAGAAAAAGCAACCAAAATTTAATTAACAAGAAAAGAACCTTGTGTTAATTAACAAGTAAAAAAAAAAGAAACATGTGTTAATAACAAGAAAAAACCTGGTGTTGATTAACAAGAAAAAAGAACCTAGTGCTGATTAACAAGAAAAATAATGGACCTAGAGTTGATTAACAAGAAAAAGAAGAATCTAGTGTTAATTGAAGAGAAAACAAAGAACCTTGTGTTTATTAACAAGAAAAAAACCAAGTGATGATTCACAAGAAAAAAGAACCTAGAGCCGATTTACAAGAAAAAAAGAACCAAGTATTAATTAACAAGAAAAAAAACCTAGTGTTAATAAACAAGAAAAAAGAACCTAGTGTTAATTAAAAAGAAAAAAAGAACCAAGTATTAATTAACAAGAAAAAAAACCTAGTGTTAATAAACAAGAAAAAAGAACCTAGTGTTAATTAAAAAGAAAAAAAGAACCAAGTGTTAATTCATAGGAAAAAAAACTTAGTGTTGATTATCAAGCAGAAAAGAACCTTATGTTAATCAACAAGAAAAAAATGATCTAGTGTTAATTAACAAGAAAAAAAGAACCTACTGTTGATTGACAAGAAAAAAATACCTAGTGCTGATTTACAAGAAAAAAAAAAAGGACCTAGTGCTATACTTGGACCTTGTCAAAGAGTTAAAACGTCTTGAAGTTAACTGTGATACAGATTGTAGTTGGTGCATCTGGAACGGTCCCCAAGAGTTTGGAAAAAAGATTGAAGGAATTGAAAATCCGAGGAAGAATCGAGTCTATACAGATCACAGTATTATAGAGATCGTCTATAATACCCGATGAGTCCAAGAGACCTTAAGAGACTTTTTGTTACTTGGACCCCAGTGAAAGACCCTCAGTTAAAACTTGCATGAAAAACTCGAATAATAATAATAATAATAATAATAATAATAATAATAATATTTCCGATCCCTATTTTAATACTGTTTTTAACTCATAGGATTGCCTGATATATTCTTTATCCTTTGGTGTATGTTGCATTCGGTATGAATAAGTGTTTTTCATAAAAATAATAGAGTTATTAAGAGGAGATGAATTTTCAGATTTCATGTTTGTAGTATCAATAAGTAAACGCTAGAAATTACTTTTTGTCTCCTGATCCCTTTTTATGAGAGATCATGAGTTCGATTAACTTGAGGTGATGATCTTTAAATAGTTTAGCTTTGACCTCTGGAAGAAAAGTTCTGAAGTGAGTTTTATCGATCGCCGGATATATGTTCAACGGAGGAAGACTGAAGAATATATAGGTTGAGATGTTATATAAAAAACCCACCAACAAGAAATATGAAGACAAAAGCCCCAAAAATACTATGATAAAATAGCCAGAACTTCAGGAAAGACCTGCTTCCTAATCCTTTTCTTTTGAAACTTGGAAAAATTACTTTGATCTCGTTTTCCTCATTAGAGAAGTGAATAAAATTGCAGTTAAATATTGACACAGAAGAGTAAAAAACGCAAAACTATTGAAACTTGTTCGTCACTATTTGGAATAATAATGATAATAATAATAATAACGATAAGGATAATAATGAATAATAACAAATATGATAAGATAGATAATGGCATAAAATTTGATGCAAAAAACCATAAAGATTTACTAAGATAAGATGAAAACTTTGCAACATAAGGTAACGGTCATACATGGGACTCTGTAAACAGTTCTAAAGACCCTTAATTGTAGAATAGAGCAGACTACAGCAATATTGAGGTCGATAGAATTCTGATTAGTGTATTTGGAGAGACCTAATTTGACCATGTATTCAAAGCCTATTAAAACCAAATATTTAAAGCATATTTAGACCACATATTCAGAGCCAAGAAGCATTTCATCTTACAAATAAAAAGTAATAACACAGCAAAGGAACGTTTTACTCCTGGGCTTTAAGCTCGTATGTAAAAGTCAATTTAGACCAAATATTTAAAGCCTAGATAGACGATGTCTTCTAAGCGTATTTAGACCAAATATTTAAAGCGTATTTAAACCAAATATTTAGAGGCTATCAAGACCAAAGCCTATTTTAGATTAAATCAAATCCGTTGATATCAAATTCTGGCTTGGATTATTTCTAGAACTTTAGGATTTTGCACAATGTACAGTAAATACCACCGGTCTATCGGTGAAAGTTCTTTCCCTTCTCTTCATACTAAACTCAGTCTCGTGAAGAACTTCATAAAAGCGATGGTACGCAGTATTTATGGATTGCCGAAATTGAAATTTATCTCAGAGAAAATTAAAGCAAAATTAAAAGAACCAAAGAATTAATGTCAAGTTTAGAGATGAACTGATTCCACTTGAGTTGGCGACATAATATTTATTGACATTAGTAATGCAGAATATTCTTAGACTTTATAGAGCTGAAAACTATTCTTATTTAATAAACAAAATGCTAACACTATTGAAAAATGTGATATTCGGCATCTCCTAAAATTCACTTACAAGCTATTCTGCTGATTAAGCTGCAAGAAATCTATGACTGAGAGAAGATCAAATTCAACCATTTAAATTTAAATTCATCTTTTTGTCAATCTCTCATCTTTGTCCTTGTTTACGTATATGTCTAGTATCAGTATCAGTAATACTATCATGGGTTTTATTTTTATTACAAGAACCGATTCAATGTCCTTTATTTTTAATAGTGACCATCCTATAATCTGTCACGATTCTTAAGAAACCACTTAAGCTATTTCCGTAAATGTTATTACTTTTTTAGATGCATATCACCTGTTGGTGTAAAAGCATTTATCGAATTAAAATTGAGATTAAACCATTACTTTCTCTCTATCTGGGACGGAAAATGCATTTGTATGAGTCTCTTTCGTTTTCTACACAAATTATATAACAAGTATAATCACCCAAATATGCTATATATTAATTTCCTCTCAATATAACTATACACGTATCAAAAAGAATAATAATCTGTCGTGCAAAAACAAATTCTGAGTCTAAACTGCGAATCAACCAATTAGATTTAGCCTATTTTATAATCATTTGTTCCGGTTGCAGGCAATATTTTGTTATCGTAGTTGACAAGAACGATACAAACATTTTTATTAATGGATTTAAATTCCAAAGCTTATTCAAAACGAGATGATATGTCGCTTATATAGAAGCAGTGACAATTGGTACTTATCATACAGGGATACAGTTGCTTTGCTAACAAAGGCTAAAAAAGATTATCTTGCTCTACTGCTGCTCCCGTCACTAGTAAATCACATTAAATGCTTTGTATAATCGGTGACTTTATTTGTTAGCAAGCTGCATTCGTCCTTATCTCGCTCCCTAGTAAATTGGTATGTTCATCCAAACATCATATCAATCAGGATATTTTTCAGGTTGTTACATCAACATGTCGCTACTAATTTTTAAAAGATATAGAATATTTCATAGTTAAAAAGATGTAATAGAATAACTATTTGAGATCCGGAACGTAAGAGGCTACACTGATGCATATTTAATATCAGTCTGTCTCTACGATACATGATTTTGACTTTTCCAGTCAATTACTCTTTAATGTACACATGGGAGCTTTTACGCATCTACACGTCCATATTGTGCGTACATTTTTTTCGATTGACAAAATGTCAAAAAAAAAAAAAATGAATAATTAAATTTAAAACAGCATCTACTCTTTGAGCAATATACTTCTGACCTACATAACAGCTCAACATAGGTCTGCGAAAATTGACAAATATTTTCCCATATTCCTTTGTTAATTGGACGATTTCCTTCATCTATTTTTTAAATCATTCATCTTGTTTCGACAGTGTAGCCTCGGCCTTCTTTTGGATTTATCGAACTGACTGTAGTTAGTCATTACATGAAATCATTTTCTGACAGAATTCAGAAACATTTATGAAGAAGATTTTAGACGAAATTTTTCAGTGGAAACCGTTCCATGTAAACGTGTGTCACGAACTCTAGCGTCCAGTTTAACAATTCAAATACTAATATACAGTGGGCAACAGCTACTAGCTGTTTAATAAATTCAGTGCCTCCAGAAGAGGACCAGAAAGTGCACGGTTGAAATGTTGTAAATATATATATTAAAAAAAAAAGCAAAACATAGATGAGGGAAACAGACAAATTAAAAACAAAAATATGAATAAAAAAATAATCAAACTTATTACAGACAAAATATTCTTTGAGTTTTAAATAATAATAATAATAATAATAATAATAATAATAATAATAATAATAGCGCCTGGAACGACCTCCACAAGTTCTGGAAAATAGACTCTGGGAACTGAAAATCTGTGGAAGAATCGAGACCTTCCAGACTACAGCACTTAAAAATAGCTAGAATATTTAGAAGAATCCTGGAGACATGAAGAGACTTGCTATCGCTTAGACTTATGGAAAAACCACCAGTTCAATCTAGTGTGAAAAACTCACTTGGAGTAAAATAATAATAATAATAATAATAATAATAATAATAATAATAATAATAATAATCTGAGATTTTGCGTTCTGTATTTGATACAGCTGACAAACGAATCTGATCCTGTTATGAAAAAGGCACAAACGATGTCGTCAAAAAATATTGGTCAAATTTAATTTCCTTTTATTTCAGTAATGCAACTGTGAATTATTTACCTCTTTAATAAACAATAGAGGTGTCGTTATTGCTATCTATTCTGTGAATTCTTAGATCATTTGGGTTAGCTTTAAAAAAAACTGATCCAACATAAAAAAAAATCCACCGAAAGATTCATCATTCTGCTCCAATTCATTCTCGAGATATTATTGCCCTTGTAAAAATCGTAGAAGTAAGAGGACAAACGACTTAATGTTACCAAAGGTGAGGCGTCCTTCATGCTGTCTTTCAGACAGTTTTAAGATACGGTATGAATAAAATAAATTTTTGATCTTCTTTATAAAACTGCAAAATGATTGAACATAAAATTAGTTATTAATAAGACCAGCGTCATTTTGTAAGAGTTTTTATGCATGTCACCTGTATTTTATTTTTCCATTCAAAAAAGAAAGAATATTCATCTTGAAAGGTATTGCGATCAACAATACATCTACGTAAAATAATTGTGTAACACCATCAAAGTGGCTTTGAATTTTTGTATCGAATTTTTCAATTTAGTATGACACAAGACCAAACAAATCTTGGAAAGATTGCGATACGCACAACTTCCGATCTAGGTTGTCTAGAAAATCATAATTCAAAATCCCGGTTTTAAGTGAGTCCGAAAGCTACTCGCTTGCACTATTGGAAAATAGGAAGTATATTTTATATAATTTCCTCCCAAGGTCGACCGGTCGAGGTTTTTTACTTGAAGAAATTATATTTTCAAGGATTATTTAAACCGGTTGGCTGTATAATCTCATATCCAAATGCTAAACCCTTTGAACTACTTGATCTTTTGATATACTATACCTGAGCTCAAAATTCTCAATCAGTAGTTATTCACAAAAATATTCGTTTTTTCCCATAGCACAGACACATTTTTTTAAAGCTATCGATTAAAAAAATATTTTAAAACAGGAATGGTCTCTATATTGACCCTTCTATTATAGATAGATGATGTGATTTCTCTGCGCCTGAACTTTTGGGCTTACGGTGTGTGGCAAAGTTTACTCTCTGTCGGAAATATCGGGCTTATGGTTAAAAAGGATTATATTTCTTAAATATATTGGAAGTAAAAATGGCTTAAACCTCCAATAAACCAATGTAGTGAAAATGACATTATCTTCTCGGTGTTGTTTTACGGACAATGAAAATCACCAACCTAATCTATTTTTTAAATAAATACTGACCAAAAAATCATATCAATGGCGTTAAAAATCAGATGATGTTAATGATACTAAAGATCAGATGACTTTAATTCTGTTAAAAATCAGATGAATTTAATGGGGTTAAAAATCAGATGAATTTAATGGGGTTAAAAATCAGATGATATAATGATATGAAAAATCAGATGACGTAAATGATGCTAAAAACAAATGACTTTAATGTTGCTCATAATATACCGGTAAATTTATATATATATATATATATATATATATATATATATATATATATATATATATATTGTTCTTTGAGAATAATCTCATGCAAAAACGGGTAAATGTAACTTAACTAAATCCTAAATAGAACTCAACAGCATGGAAAATGTTATAAAAAACATGTGCGGAAGCTCAAAAATAAGTACATCTCTTATATATATTCATGCAATTTTTTTTTATTGTAGAGATGTTATCATATTTTGAGTGACAGAGTTTTGATGCCGTTGGGTATGGCAATAAATAATATGTAATAAAAAATGTTTTAATTGCATAATGATCCACTAGAAATCTTGGCATCTTTGATTTAGAAGATAACTTATGAAAAATTGTTAGAGGTGTAGTTATTTATTAGGGATACAATATATATATATATATATATATATATATATATATATATGTGTGTGTGTGTGTGTGTGTGTGTGTGTGTGTATATATATATAACGGTACTTATCAAAATAATATACTTATGCTTGGATGACGAAATTCAATGGCAATTGACCAGTAATGTGAACTAAGTAAAAGTTTTAAATTTTCTTTTTCTTATTACATTTGTATTTAAAAAGGTAATGTACGTATGCTGTTCTTAGATGTATGAAAAGAAAAAGAAAAAAAAAAAGAAGAAAAAGAAAAAGAAAAAAAAAAGAAGAAAAAGAAAAAGAAAAAAAAAACAACATAGCAAGAAATGCAAGACGTTTATAATGATTCTCTTGCCTTGCAATTCATTTCTTTTTGTATTTCTAAGTAACTGCGGCATAACTGACTTCATTGGCAGATAAAGATTCAAGCCATTAAGTATTAACTGGATTCCTCAAGAAATAACACAGCTTTTTAAAAAATATTTTTCTTCAAAAATCAGCTTTTGTATTTCTATACAAATGTCATATTTTGAGATAGACAAACAAATGTTATTACACCCCTTTTCATCAGAATGGCTTCTAGACGAACCCATAAAAACAAAACAAAACAAAAAACAACGATAAAAAAACAAATATGTTGGCATGACTTAGAATACACCGATTGCAATCATTGCAGAGAGTTAAAACCCTCCCCCGCCAAAAAAAACAGGGGTGTCTTGGGTATGACACTAAACTGCATCCGGTGGCGATGCTCCAGTTGTGGAGTTCTGGGGATCGTCGAGTCACCCCTTCGTTGTCATTACTCCCAGGCCCACTCTGACCAGGAGTGGTAGTACCTGTTTGGGTCCCATCAATAGATTAAATATTTCTATTTGAAAATTATTAGTATTAGGAATACGTGAAATCATATAACTGCCTGCAAATTAATTGTATTAAGAACAGTTACTTGAAGCTATAATAGTTTACAAAGGATTAGTATAATAATAATAATAATTATTATTATCATATTAATTATTATTATCATTATTATTAATTACGGGGGACCATGTAATTGCTCGAAATAAATGAAATTTAACTGTGTGCAAATTATTAGTTTTAGGTAAGTATACTTGAAACCATATAACAGTGTGCAAATTACTTATATTAAGAAGAGTTGCTTGAAGTTATTCTAGTTTACAAAGAATTATCATTATGATCAGTTACTTGAGACCATATAATTACTTGAAATACTTGAAATCCTGTAATTGTGTGCAAATTATTTGTATTTGGAAGGAATACTTGAAACTATGTAATTGTGTGGAAACAAATCATTATTATTATTAGATAGGAATAGTTACTTGACACAATAAAATTGCTTGATAGAATCAAAATAACGGAGAACAAAATTGCTTGATAGAATCAAAATAACGGAGAACAAAATTGCTTGATAGAATCAAAATAACGGAGAACAAAATTGCTTGTATTAGGAATAATTTCTTGAATGTATGAATTTTTTATGAAAGATTTTGATCATTAGTTATTTTGACCACATAACTGCTTACGAAAAAAGGGGCTTATTTTGGCATTAAATAACCCAGTAAGGGTTGACATGCAGTAAAACCAATCAAACTAATTCAGCATCTTGTATGAGGAAAATATATACGTATTCTATTCTATACAGTTATTAATATTTTCCTAGTTTTAATTGCCTAAGAATCAAACACAAATGTTTACTTATTCCTGGAATTGGGTACATAAAATTCGTTCAAGTTCATATCAAATGCCTCTTGATTTATAAACATGGCATTCTTGTCCCCAGTCAATCTCTAATCACAAACAATAAATATCTTTATGTTGTAAAATCTGGACGTATTCATCGGTAATGATTGCTTGAATGAAGAAAGGAACTTTGACAGGTTATATGGAATTTTGTTACCGACAAATGATACTGTTGTCAGATACGCAATTTATCACTCCACTAGAACACTTATTTTAGAAAGGTTCAGTACATGAAGGTTTTCGATCTGACGGTCTTTTTCTAAAGGAGAGTATTAATGCATTACTTTGTAAAAATAATGGTTTTGATTCCAAGGAAATCATATGAAAAATTACAGGTGAATTTGAATGTTGAATTGACTGTTTGTACAGTATTTTAGAGACTTCACGTCACAAATATTTTTAAGCTGAGTCTGACACGAAACTAAATACAAATAAACGGAGGAAAGGAAAAAATACCAGATTTCGAAATCCTGATTACGCATCACGGTACGTTAAGGTTCACAAGCTTGAATACGAAAATAATGTAAAATAAGAGACAACAGAAAGAAATAGGCTAACAAAAACCTATGAATTTGTTTAAAGAAATTATAGATATGAAACTGAAAGATAAAACTGTGTCAGACTATGAATTGATAAGCCTTTGAGGTTGGTATTTTATCTAATTCTCAATTTTGTAAGAGAATTCAGCAATATTTAAGAAACCGAATCTAGAAATCCTTTAGGAATTATTTTGAATCTACAGAAACCCTCAACACACAAAAATACAAATGGTTTTCCATGTTCTTCCAGTGTTGATAAATATATAAAATCTGTCCACTCTCAGCCTACAGAAAGAACTAATTAATTGATTTATCAATCAATGTAGAAAGTTAAAATTCATCAACATTCTATAGGATATATTTTTGAGTCTTGACAAAATTTCAAAATTAAAATATGTGTGTCTATTTTGGTAAATAATAGGTAAATAAATTGTTTTCAATTCAGTGCTGATTATTTGACCAAATAAACCAGCAAAAAGAACTTCACTATGAAGAGAATTCTATTCAAGTGTATTATCTGTTTCATACGATTCTTTTAGATTTACGAAAAAAATGAAACATCTGATTGAATATATAATTGCGCGTGGTCATATTAATAGAATGTTGCAGTTAAGGACTTGTCAACAAGAAGGTGACATCATGGCGAGAAAATAAAGGCCTGGTAGGAAGTAATGGGAAATTCAGTAGATACATGATGTGTTGTCGATGACGTAACTTCCTTCCATGGGAACACGATGATCGTAGAGCGAAGGAGCATATAAAAATATACTGAGTGTTCCCGCTAGACAGGTGCTTGTGAAAATGTACAAAAAAAATCTGTCCATCACCATGGCAACGAATTTCCAGTCTCTGACTTCCTGAAAGTAAAAGAAAGAAGAAAATGAATGATCACGTGTGAATTACGGTTTTGGGCGGGGTCATTCTCCGATATTAAAGTAACAAACAGAAGCAAAGATGTGCGTGCAAAAGAGACACGAAGACGCCTTCATTTCATTATTCATTCTTTTGAAGAAATTGTATTGTCGGCTTGGAAAGTCAATATTCTAAATATTGCACAAGACTGTGTTTGAATGACATTTACAGAGGTAGTGTGACTAGGGTTGAGATTTGCGAAGTGAGATAGAAAATGAACAAAATTGAGTCGATTACAAAATAAGAGTGTAAAACAAAATTTATGAAGTGAATAATTGCACATGATTTTTTCAAGATTAACGTCCACATAGGCAAGAATAGATTACGAGGGATAACAGGCAACAGAAAATAAATTTTAAAAAATTATATATATATATATATATGTGTGTGTGTGTGTGTGTGTGTGTGTGTGTGAATAAATAAATGAATATGAATAAACTGAAATCTGAAATAAAAATAGATACATAGTTATTGAACAGTCTAATATAAATAGATAAATTGTTAGATACGCATGAATGGGATGAATATATATATATATATATATAGAGAGAGAGCGAGAGAGAGAAAGAGAGAGAGAAAGAGAGAGGGAGAGAGAAGAAGGAGATAGATTGATAGATAGATAGATAGATAGATAGATTGGTTGGTTGGCCAGTTGGTTATTTGATTGTTTGGTTGGTTGTGTTTTATGGCATATCAATCCTTGAAGGTTATTTACTGCCGAATACTGCTTATATATATATATATATATATATATATATATATATATATATATATATATATATATATATATATATATAAGCAGTATTCGGCAGTAAATAACCTTTACTGAACTTGAAATGATTTAACTGTGTGCAAACAAATGACTGATGATTGATTGAATTATGAGTATTAAAGAGCAATACCTGAAACGATTTGACTGTGCAAATCAATGAGTTCTGGATCATTCAAAAATAATGTTACCGACAAACTATTTGTTTACCAATCATATATATATATATATATATATATATATATATATATATATGATTGGTAAACAAATAGTTTGTCGGTAACATTATTTTTGAATGATCCAGAACTCATTGATTTGCACAGTCAAATCGTTTCAGGTATTGCTCTTTAATACTCATAATTCAATCAATCATCAGTCATTTGTTTGCACACAGTTAAATCATTTCAAGTTCAGTAAATGATTAAACAGTTCTATTTGACTCGTAGATGGGACCCAAGGTGGTACTACAAATATGGGTCAGAGTCGTTCTAGAAAGAATGACCATGACGGGATACTCCACATTTCTCAACGCTCCAGGACAGCAGCCTCACGATCAGATGCAGTTTAGAGTTTATATCCTGGACACTCATTGGGGGAGGAATCTTACTTCTTTGTAGAGATTCAGTCGGCATATTCTACTGCCCCAGGAGGCAGACAAAATCATCTTCTGGGCAAAACATATTTTCTATTATCATTTTATTTTTATACTTAAATTTAAATAAAAAAAACAAACTTGTATGCAAGCAAAATGTTTAAGTCGAAACACGTGTCGACAATAAATTTTCATCTACACCAAATGTATTTTTTTCGGCTTATTTTTCAACATATTTGTCTGATTAAATTCATTCTCTCTGTCTATCTCTGTCTTACTCACACACAGAGAGAGAGAGAGAGAGAGAGAGAGAGAGAGAGAGAGAGAGAGAGAGAGAGAGAGAGAGAGATGGAAAGATTGATATATAGAAAGATAGATGAATACTGACAAGATAAGATGTTAGGTTGATGCAAAAGTTCTTTGTATTTTGGGCAAAGATCAATTAGATTCAGAAGCTCATTATTCAGATAGACATGAGAAAGAAAAGCAAAGAAAGTTTTGAAAATCAGATCGACGTATTTTTCTAAAGATCTGACATTATCAGAATAAGAACTGAGTTATACCAAAATCGGATCTACATTACAACAGACAAATTCGAGATAATTTTTATAGAGCATTTAAAAATTTGATTTAATTTTTAAATTTATTTTTCGATTCTTTTTTTCTAATTTTTTACACTGATTTTATCAACTTTTATTTATTTTTGCTGTTTATGTCTTTTCGCATTCAATATTCAATGAGAATTTATTGGGATAAAAAAAAATGATATATTGTTAAAAACCCGGAAATGAATTAACTTGATACAATGATGATGTATAGAAAGCACATTGTTTCAAGAGTTCCCTGTTGTCAATTCACGTCCGGGTTTTTTTAACAATCCTCTTTTCTATCCAAAGTAATACTCATAAAATGTAGAATACTAAAAAACGTAAAAAAAAAATAGTGAAATTGATCGATACTGCTAAACTTATTTTAAAAAAAAAGTCAAATTAAATATTCATGTACTCTACGTAAGATATCCTCACCTTAACGATATTGATCCATTTTTGGTAAAATGATGGACTTCCTGTAGTATAATGGTTAACGAGATAGGTTGGCAGAACATTATTAATGAGTTTGATTCTCATCGGGTGCTTCATACTTCTGGCTCTGTGCCAAATGAAGCTAAACTTAATAAATTGGACGCCTCACATGGTATAATGTTTAGCAAGATTGATTTGTGAGTTTGATTCATATTGAATACTGCATAGCTCTCGGCCAAACTAAGTCAAATTCAGAGATCATAATAACAACTTTAGTGTATCTAACCGATCCAGATTTTGCTCTTTTGATTTTCTTTGTAGTGTGTAGATATGGTTGGTTGATTACTTCCTTCACTAAAATCTGTGTTTTTATGATATGACAAATAACTTAAACGAACTTTGAATTTATAAGTACAAGAAAAAATAAAGACGATTTGGCTAAAAAAAAAACTACACTCCATGAAGTTCTTATCGAAATTTCAGTGACCGACGCATAATATACACGAATTTGGAATGGCTTTGTTTAGCTTACGTCGACATAAAGGGTTATTTAGCCGGAGGCTTTGATAGAAGAGACAGCTGTATTAGCTGGGGGCTTTTCTCTCGACTGACAATGACTGATGTTATATTCAGTAGACAGCCCGGAGCAAAACAGAGAATGGTTGACTGCTTCAGGTTCTTTTTATTTATTTATTTATTTATTTATTTCATGTGTTTTCCAGCAATGACTGATTGAAAAACTAGAACATATCAAGGACGGTAATGAACTCAGTCAGAATAAATTTCGTTCGGTTTTTATTTGGAAGACATTCATGGCACCATAAGCGGTCCTTGTGTTGCCGAGACACGAACGAATTCTTCCTGGGTGAAATCAGTGTGAAGTGACACTGGTAAAATATTTCTTTTTTCTATTCTTTACTCGCGGCCGAAATATTTTCTCTGCTGTATGACATCTTTATATTTTTGAACCGTCAATGAAATTATATTATGATTCATTGAAACTGATTAGTTTTTCTAAGCTTAGCTGATTCTGGCACATGGTCGCAGCAGTAGGATCAATCTCACTTCACTAAGAATAATTTTCGATGCTAACTTTCTAATTATCATTTCAAAGTGAGGTATATACCGGGTATTCAATAAGTTTGGATAAATCTACCACAAGGTAAAAAGTCTCAGTCATCTAGTGAGGCACGAACTTATAATGGAATTAATGGACTACAAAACGAACTCCTTAGTAAGGTGTCCCTTATTTTTTTGATAATTTCTATAATTCTAATTATTTTGTAGAATATAAAACCAAAGGGAAAGCAAATAATCATAATAAGTGATTTTTTTTTTCATGTTCTCATTTGGCGAATCATTTTTGTTGCTTGTCCTTAAGGATTTCTCATTCTATTAGTATAAATTTAGGGACAGGGAATATGATGGGAAAGATTTTGTGAAAGGGAAATGTACAAGTTTGTCGTTCTTGTTTCGTATTGATTAAGTAGAAAGCGATATTTTTAGATTATAAGTATTCATTAACATCAGTTTATAGATAGTGATTTATCTGATGCGCTGTATCTCGCGCCAGAAGTCCAATTGTTCTACGCTAAGAGGTTTCACACATCAGTGTACGTAGGGAGTAGGTTCCATGATACTGTCACATCTTCCTTACCATAAAAAGGTCTGATGATTATTTGTTGAAATGTTAATTTTGTATCTGGGTGAAATGTGTATTTCACAGTCACTTCTTGTGTTAAGAGTTGAAGATGTCGGAGTTCTACGATCGGAGATATTTTTTTGTTCTTGGTGTCACACATTTTGTTGGTGATTGTCATTTCCCATTCTGATGATCGAATATTCGTACAGTTTTTCCTTCGTCTCAATGTTAACTCAAATACACATCCTTTTTGTGCGTGTAGGCTTGACTGAAAATCTAAAATGTTGATTCTATCACTTTTCTGATGGTTGGTTTATTTGTTTAACATTAATACCAACATCTTATGGGTTATTCAATGCCGAAATTGATTCATTTGTAAATGCTTTATTGAAATCATTATCATATTTTTGATGTTTCATTGAATGCTTTTTTTAAATTGCACTTTTTATGTCTGTAATCATTTGTTTGCTTACTGTTATATTCTATTCCGATCAAATATAAATAATTTTCACCCAGCAGTAGGGTTTCAAGTGGTTCTATCTAATTCTAAGATTTTATAAACAAATTTTTGTGGGTCTTTTACACAAAAATATTTGGTTAACAAAGAATGTTAAACCGGATATCGACCAGGCATGTAACCACGTGACTATTTCTTGTCTGGTGGTGGCATCCAAACGTAGATCAACATTAAACTGTGAATCATACTTTTGATTTTCGTTACGGAAGGTTTAAGAAATCAGTCATTTGAACTTTACCTACGTAGAACGTTATCTCGACTTTCCAATTATCATCTAATCACATAATTCAACTTAACATCACTGAACTAATGATTTATTAGTGTGATCTTGTACTCTGGCATTGTACGTGAATTTCACGGAAATTCTATTTTCTGTCTTTTTCAGTATAATGGCGTATCACTTTGTCAGTTGATTCAAATCCTATATCATTGAATTAACGCTACGTTAACACACAGTTTTGAATACAACAAACGATCATATGAATAGAGTACATTTTGATTTGACATTCTTACCAAGGAGTTCTGTTGGTATTGTAAGACACTGCTGGCACCCTGGGTTAGTGGTAATGATGCTTTGACTCAGAGTCATCATCTGATAAATGTTTTGTTGTCCGTATTATTGTATAGTTGCATTACTTGAATTTTAACAAAATGCCTTAATTAAAAGCTAAATGGGAAATACACAATAATGCTACATGCTGTTCTGAACAAATTCTGGAATCAGGATCCCAAAAAAGGCAGTTATATGGCCACTTATCTCCAATCTCATAAAACATATAAGTAAGATGAGCAAAACATGCTGGACTCTACTGGGGAAGTAAGAAGGAAATTATAAGGGACGTCATCCCATGAACTTCTACACGTAGACATACCAGTGTTCGCTAACCGGCAAAAACTTATATTTACTAGATCTGTTAGGACACTGGATGCCATCTAGAAGACTTGTCAAGAGCAATGACACGTCTCTTCTAAAGTAAGCGCATACACACGACTACATATACATCGGCATCAAAAACATCTTAAGACAGAAAAACTGATATAAATACAGTTTATTTTTGTATGAAATCACATGTGCAGGCATTTGTCTGTGTGTGTGTGTGTATGTGTGTGTCAAATTATCTTCAAAGAATAGACCAAAACATACTGACAGGTCTACACATGCGTCTGTGCAAATCTTAGTGAAAAAAAAGCTTCGTTCTAAGGTTTCACTATTTCACCTTGTTTGGAAATACAAGGAAGAAAAAAAAGCCTCACGTAAAAGAAGTTGAAAATCGAGCACCTGGCACGCGAAGAGGGCAGATGTGGAAGCCGGAGTGTGGAGTCTGCAATGAAGTCAGTACATGCAATAGAGTTTTAAGATATTGTGGATGGAACTGTGGGAGTGAGCAATCCACGCTTAAGACCAGCCTTCTTCAACTGATTTCAGTCAAACGATCTTTCGTGCTAAAATGACCCGACTTTCTTTACTTGGGTGGGGCATGAAAACGTATGTTTGCAAGCATCGGATTACCGATTTAGGCTCCCTAGATTTAACCATACTCCTCTGAGACCTTCCAGAGTGAATATATATATATATATATATATATATATATATATAAGCAGGTACTTTTCGCATACCTACATAAATATACGCGCATAGACATGCATGTATGAAATTATGCATAATAACTCACGTGCTTATTTCTAGTACGTACATTTGGACTTAAACTGGATGTACAAGATGACTAACATTGAGTCAGGCGGTGGATGGAATCGACGAGATGATTTCAACCTACGTTTGGTGGGTGTCCTCGTGGTGTAATGGTTAAAGCGATGAACTGCGGAATCGTAGTACGCGAGTTCGTACTCCAGTCGCGCTATTACGTTCACTTTCGGGCAAATACCCTTGGGAAAGGTATGAACCCCCTTATTCTCCCTCCAGCTATGGGTAAATAGTAGGACGGACTAGGTTCTTCAGCCTTGGTGAGGCAACTAGTCTAGGAGAAGGAAAACTCTGAATTCAAAACCTGTTAAACTCCGCTTAAAAAATTGACCTAGTGTCATATCCTGCCCGAGCGGAGGGGTTGGTAAATAGTACCTACGTTTGGTGGAGTTTGTGTTTTCTTCTCCCTAATGACGTCGGGAAAGGCATGAATCCACTCTTTCCAGCTTTGAGCAAATAACAGCTGTTAAGCTCTTTAGCCTTCTAAAATCCCGCATTACTTGGAGATAATTGATTATTCACCATTGCCTTGAGAGATGTCATAAGACTGCCACGAAAACGTAATAAGTTATGCGAAAAACTGTCATCAAAATTTCAACTAAGATTTGTTTGAACAACGCAGGTTCAGCATAGAAACTAGCGGTACGATATCAACAAGTCTTGATTAGTTGGTTAGTTTTACGGCTTGTTAACTCTTATTTGGTCATTTTATTGCTTCGTATGATGAGCAAGTTTCAGGGTTTTTAATATTTATTTGTTTTTATGAGGTGTTGCTCAGTCAGATCCATAAGATGATATTTACACGTTTAAAGTGTAAATATTGAAAAATTGCTCAATTAGATCCACAGGCCTCAGAAGTATTAATATTAATTTGTTAATTGCTGAAATTGCTTCGTCTGATGCACAGGTTTCAGAAGTGCAAATATCTATTTGTTATTTGTTAAGAGTTGTTTTGTTTGTTACACAGGCTTCATAAGTGGAAATATTTATTCAAACCAGGATTAATAAATCTAATTTTCTTTACATAACAACTGAAATATTCAACTTTCGAATTAAAAACCTATCGGAAATTTTCAAAAGATTTTGACGATCATAAATTATTTTCCATTCAAGTTTCATCTCTGTTATATGACTTTCCCTTATCACTGACATCCATCCGCACTAAGCATGTCTTCTGTGTCTTATTTGGCTGGTTTGTGAGATGGGAGCTAAGTATTCGTGCAACTGCTGCTTTGTAGGGTGCTACTTCCTAGATTTGTTCAAAATAACTCGCAGTATACTTGTGTAGCTTCTATCTGGCTTTTTCTCCAAGCGTTTCGTTTGAGTCCAAGTAGAGCAATCATACAGTAGTACTGACATGGCTACAACTTGGAAGAAATCCTGTTTTATTTTATCAAAGATTTCACATGGAAATATGATCAATAATCGTCAATATCAGTTCATGCTTTTCGTATTCGTATGCTGACATCACTTTCAGTAGATAAGATACTGCTACCGATGTTTAAGAACTGGTAAACTAATTTCAGAGGCATATCACTTAAAGTGGGGGTGCCTTCATTTTGCTTAAAACACATAAATTCTGTTATATGATATGATAGAAAAAGAATGACATACAAACTTGGTATCAGCCATTTAAGTGTATCAAAATTAAAAACGGTTTCGATGTATTTGACATCTGGGGAAGATAAAATTTACAGAGAAAAAATTCTGATTCATCGATATTTCAGCAAGGAATATAAAATAATTAGGGTGATTAATTAATTATATTAATCGTTTTATTCATTTGGTGAAATTGTAAGTTTGCAAAGGACTTTGAATGTAAGTATAGTTCCTCCTGTTGACCGGCGTGCAGAAATAAGGGTTTGAAACACATGTGATGATTCTAGAAAGCATGATGCAATAAGTAATTAAAATAGAGAATATATAAAAATTGGAGGATTTGAAAATTTAGGCAGTGGATTTTTGAAACCCAAGAGAGAAAAGTTAGGGTTAGACGTTAAAACAAATTGGTGAGAGACGAGGTCAAATACTCTTCTACATCTGCGGGAAGTCCGTGTGGTGTAGTGGCTAATGTACTGGACAGCGACATCGTAGTTTGTGAGTTACAACTCCATTTGTGTTCATTTACGAACTGGTACCCTTGGGACGGTATTAATTCCTTATTTCTAGCTATGGATTAGATAGTAGCATTTCTATCTTACTTCAAGGATGTCTTTGGCATTAATTAACTCAAGAAAGTTGGTGTCATTTAACAAAGAAATAGAAACCGATCGTCCGCATCAAGGAAAACGTCATGACTTGGATCGCCGCAGATCATAATATCAGTAAAAGTATTCCTTATTAAAAGCGTGAAGTTTTAAGAATTGGTTATATCATTGAAATTAATGCATAACTGCGGAATGTATACAGTCCTGATAAGTCGTTAAATTTTTGTGAAAATAATTTTGTTGATTGTGTCTTGAGATTTATTTTCAAAGGATTTTCAACACTGTTCAAAATCGATGTATGAATTTTAAAGAATTTAATTTTTTTATCTCTTGCCTCAGCTAGTATACAGTTTTTCAATCATTTCTTTCTTTTTAGAATGAAGCACTCATTTTAACGAAGATAAAAGACACGAAAATGTTTCTACAAAATGCTTACTGACTTCTAGGTATTACATTGTCCACAAATAGATTCAAAATTCCATTGCAGACCACACAATTGAAAACACTCAGTTATTGACGGCCCATGAACCTGTCAGGAAAGATGAACTTGTTCAATGACTTAAACAGTTCAGACACATTGCATAACCCAGATTATTCAGGAGAAAAAAAGAGCTAACTTTTTCAGGTTTAGGTGGTTGGATGCCATAATGGTATATCAACTCCCGTAGGTTATTTAATGCAAAATCCGGTTTATATGGAGCACTCAATAAGTTTTCAGACTTTTTTTCGTTCAGGAATTTAAAATTGTCGTAGACTCTTGAAAACTCAGTATGTTATTGCTATACATCCGATGTGATGACTGACCAATTTTTATGATTTCAAGGTTCAAATGAACAGCTACAGCAGCAATTGGAATGCACTCTACTAAAGCCTGATTGTCACAGCTGGTGAATTTTAAAAATGCAATCTGGACGTGTGGACACTTTAGAAGAACAATATGCAATAAAATTCTGTTTTAAACTTGGAAAAATGCCACAAAAACGTATGGAATGCTTCAGACTGCTTTTCGACAATCTTGCATGAATCAAGCATCAGTTTTTGAGAGGTAAAAGAGATTCAAGGAAGGCAGGGAGTCTGTGAGGAATGATAAGAGGTGTGGGAGGAGTAAAGGAGTCAATACACCAGAGTTGATTGGCCAAAGGGTTAGGGTTAGGGTTACTATGTTGAGGTTTTAAGGGAGTTCAGGAAGAGATTCCGTCGGAAGAGATTCCGTCGGAAGAGGCCAGCACTCTTCAAGTCGGGTCAGTGGCATTTCCAGCAGGACAATGCACCAGTCCACAACTCAATCCTTGTCACAGACTATTTGACCAAGATGGGCACCAAGACAGTTCCTCAGCCTCCCTAAAGTCCAGGCCTTGCTCCATGTAACTTTTGGTTATTCCCTAAGCTCAGAGGCTGTCGTTATGAGACAATTGAGGAGATGAAAGAGGCTGTGACGAAGGTCATTGACACTCTCACACAAGAGGACTTCCATGGGGCCTTCCAGAAGTTGTTGGAACGGTACAAGTGCATTGCAGCCAGAGGAGATTACTTCGAAGGGGATAGAGTTTCATGTGTGTACTATCAATAAAAGTGCCCATACGAAAAAAACGTCTGGAAACTTATTTAATGATCCTCGTATACACCCTTGGACAAAAATATAAGACAACCTTCAAAAATGAAGAAAAAGATATCGTTTACAATTTTTAAATCATGAAAATTCATTTTTGGCATAAATATAAGACATCCAATAAAAACTATTATTATTTGAGGGTGAAAAACAGCAAACATGGATTACAGTATATATGTATATATATATATATGAGAAAAATAATTAAAAAAATAATGGCTGGGAGTAATGGGAATTAAGGTGCATTCTACATTCCCCAAAGCTTCAGGATTAGAGCCTCAGCTTCAGATAGTTTAATGTCATTAGCAGGATACTCGGTGGCGGGGTCTTACTCCTTTGAAGAGATGCCGTCGGCGTATTCTATCGCCGATTGGGCTATTTTCAGGTTTTATTTGATTCATTTGTTTAACAGCATATTAAATCCATATAGGTCATTCTATGTCGACATTTGATTAATTTGTAAATGTTCCGCTACAATCATTTTTAAAATCACTTAATTGCCCAGTCAGCAGATTTGTAGAGACTGCTTCTCTGAAGATGGGTAAGATCCCTCCAACGAGTGTCTTGTATATGACACATAAGACTTTGATGGTGAGGTTACAATAATGCTGGAGATTTGGAGAATGCAGAGTACCCCCTAATTGCCATTGCTCGCAGATTCACACTGACCCCGATAGGGTCCTATCTATGGGTCAAATAGAACTAAACTGTGTACTTACACTTAACTGAATTGCTTGAAATAGGACTGTTCTTACATTTAAACTGTGTACAAATGCTAAACTGAATTATTTGAAATAGAACAGTTTTTGACATTGAAACTGTACTTACGCTAAACTGAATTGATTAAAATAGAACTGTTTAAGAAAACCGAAAATTTTTGAGGCCTAAGCTGTGTACTTATGCTCAACTGAATTGTTTGAAATAGAACTGTTTATTTGTATAAGAATGGGTTTGGCATTAAATAACCTACAAAGATGGATATGCCATAAAACACAAATAAACAAACAAATTCACATTTTTTTTATTTCACTACAATAATAACAATTTGATATAGTAAAATTTATTCTTATATAACTTATATAATCGCCACACAGTATTATGGTATCCATTATTTTTATTTAATACTCATAATATATTCACAATTATATACTTTAAAGGAACTATTCCTATTTTATATTCATCCATTTTTTTAACAAATGGTAATAAGTAGTCCTATATAATAATGATAATTGAAAAGCAATTATATGGTTTCAAGTAACTAACAATAATAATTATAATAATTCTTATTAACTACTCATAGCTTCAAGAAACTATTCTTAATACAAATAATTTGAATGCAGTTATATGGTATCAAGTATTCCTATCTAATACAAATAATTTTCAAAAAAATCTACTTGACTGATAAATCAAATCCTAAGAGTTACAATCACTTCGGATTAGAGTGGACCTGGGAGTAATAACAATGAAGGAGCGACTCCATACTACCCAGAGTTCCTGAACTAGAAACTCACCGCCGGATGCTGTTTACTGTGATACCTAAGATGTTCCTTTTTTTGGATGATGTCTTACTCCTTTGAAGCGGATATCCTCACCGAAAGGGTAAAATTGTTTGGTAAATTTTTCTACAAACTCCAATATAAATATATATATATATGTGTGTGTGTGTGTGTGTGTGTGTGTGTGTGTGTGTGTGTGTGTGTGTGTGCTTGTACGTTGATCAACAAGTCAGTTGGTTTTATCTTTGAAGTTTTCGCTGAAATTTTCAGTGTAGTATTTTGCTATGTACCATAAATTTCTTCCTTTCTTTTTTTAATGGTTTATCAAACTTTGTGTGTTATTCAATGCCAAAGTCAGTTGTGTAAAAGAATAGCAGTCATACTATCTTATCCAGGGGAATAAGGGGGTTTATGCCTCTCCCAAGAGTTTTTCTCTGAAAGTCAACAAGAGTGTAAACTACTTATACTACGATCTCGTCGTCTAGCATTTCAGACGTGGCACCAAAGAAAACCTTCCATATTATAAATCAAGTGTACCGACAAAGAAAACAAATCATGTTAAAATATAAGTATTTTTAGCACAATTAATTACTTTTTCCATCTTAGGTTAACGATTAATGCATCTTTGAAATCCTTAATAACTTCTTAAATATATATGATATCATTTTGGTTTGCCCAGTCGGCTGGGGCTGTAGAATACACTGATTGCTTCTCTGCAGAGGGGTAAGACCCCCACCAACGATTGTCCTGGATATGACACTAAACAATCTGATGGTAAGGTTCCAGTAATGTTGGAGCTTTGGGGAATCCGGAGCACTCTTTCCTTGCCATTGATCCCAGATCTACTCAGGCCCAGAGTGGTAGCACCTGATAGGGTCCTATCTATAGGTCAAATAGAACTAAACAGAGTACTTACGCTAAACTGAATTGGTTGAAATAGGACTGTTTTTACATTTAAACTGCGTACTTATGCCAAGCTGAATCGTTTTGTATGCTAAACTGAATTGTTTGAAATAGAACTGTTTATAAAAATGGATTTGGCACTAATAACCTACAATGGTTGATGTACCATAAAACCAAAACAAACAAACAAATAAACAAACGATATTATTTTGGTTAAAGAGTTTTTGAAATAAATGTTTATGATATTGAAATATCATATACTTCATTTCAGATTCTTATAAGAGTAATGTTTTTGGTTTCTTTGTTTGATGGCATATCAACCTTTGTGGGTTATCTTATGCCGACGCCATCCGGGTAGAAAAACAGACCTGACTTAAGAACAGTTTGCCAAGGTGAATTCTAGTGAAGTATAAGTTCATTAAAATGGGCTTTTTATGAAAGAAGAAGAAAGACGTAGTGAATAATCGGCGTGAAAAATTCACTATGATATTTACGCGGTGAAATGAAGAAAAAACAAACTAAAATGGAGACGAAAGGAAAAATAAACATTAGATTGAAAAAAGGTGTGGAAGGTTGATAGAACTTTCAATGTGAAAACGATGCAGATCAAGAAAAGTAAAGAAAAAGAAAGAGAGAGAGACAGAGAGAGAGAAAGAGAGAGAGAGAGAGAGAGAGAGAGGGGAGAAAGGAGAGAGAGAGAGAGAAAAGAAAAGAATTTAAATAGTGTAAGAGACAAATAATTGAATACTTCGATGCTCTCAATATATCTGTATATGTATTATATAAATGCGTCTGTGGATATATATATATATATATATATATATATGTATATATATATATATATATATATATATATATATATATATTCAGTAAATGTCCAGAAAATAGGTATGGATTATTCGTATCTAGAATATATGAGGAATTTCATATAATTCTATGGGAGTGCTCGATGTATGGCTATTATTATATGCTTTTCAGAATGTATATATATATATATATATATATATAGAGAGAGAGAGATAGAGAAAGATGGAGAAGATTTAGAGGAGACACACATGAAGGGTCATTTGAGTAAGTAATGGGAATAAAGACGAGGATTTTACTTCCGACGTCCCCAGTTTATCGCTAAGAAATTCGATAAGAAGATTTGAAAATGGGTGAAAGAAGCCAAATATGACCAAAGGTGAGGAGATATTAATATAAGTCGAAATAAATGAGAAAAATGCCTCCAACTGTTCGAACCTCGATGGTGGTCCCCAGTATCCTTCCATATCTCTCACCGATAGTTCGAGCCCCGGTAAAATTATAGGATTTCAAGACCCCCCCTTTTTTTAATGCAAATAGGTCCCAAACCGGAAGATTTGAGCCATCACAATCGAAATGCTATTTTATATCCCTGAGTCCGTTGATATGAAGCAATATATATATATATATATATATATATATATATATATATATATATATATATATATCTTCCGTGCGTGTAAGATATGACATAAGGTCACTTTTTAAGCTGAGTTTAATAGGTTTGAATTCAGTTTTCTTTTTCCTAGATGGATTCTCATTCTTAGATTTGAGTCTTCTCTATCATTTAACCATAGGCGGAAAGAAAATAATTGAATTCATGCATTTCCCAAGGGTATTAGAGCAATGTGAAATGCAAACAGCTTTGTCCAGAACTTGAACTCGGTTCGCTGAAATCATTTTCTACGACAGTAACCAAATACCACGAGCGCCTCTGATTATAATATATATTTAAGTACAAGGATATATTCTAATAATTATATTGCGTGCTTACTCAACTTAGTTATAACGTCAAATGGGGGACGAGAATAAACGATTAAGAAGACTGTCATTGGTCAAATGAGTAGAGTGTTCGCCAATGGTGGGAGAGACTGAGGTTCAATCCCAGGTCGAGTCATACAAAAGACTCAAAAAATGGTTCTGGATTCCGCCTTGCTTAACATTCAGCAGTATAAGGTAAGGATGAAAAGAAAAGTGGAGTAATCCAGGGAAAGGAGTTGCGCCCTTCCCTTCACCTAATAGCTATTGAAAAGGGAGCCATCGGGTCACCCACGACTATTGTCACCAGCTTTACTCTACTTTACTTTTATACCGGCAATATTTTTATGCGGAAGTCGACCTGCATTCAAAAACCAGAATTCTTTCATGAATTTCAATACAAATTACTTGTAAATACGCAACCATCTCAAATATGTGGTAGTTCACTCGCACGTGCGCACACACACACACACACACATACGTACACGCACATACACATGGAAGATGATTGAAAGTGAGAAGAGCCCAGACAGCTGAGGCTGTAAAATATCTGGCTGCATCTCTGCAGAAGAGTAAAACTCCCCCAGCGAGTATCCTGAATATGACATCAAACAATCTGATGATGAGGCTCCAGTCTTGGAGCTTTGAGGAATGCGGAGTACCTCTTCATTGCCATTGCTCCTTGGTTCACTCTGACCCGGGGTAGTAGCACCTGATAGGGTCCTATCTCACAGTCAAATAGAACTGTTTGACATTTAAACTGTGTGCAAACAAATGAAAATTGAATTGTTTGAAGCGAACTGTTTGATCATTTAGCTGTGTGTAAAAAAATGACTTATGCAAAATTGAATTGTTAGAAATTGAACTGCTTGATCATTTAATTGTGTGTAAATAAATGATTGATTTTTAATTGAATTGTTAGTAATATATTGTAATACTTGGAACCATTTAACTGTGTGAAAACGAATGAATTATGTTGAATAGAATTATTAGTGTATATATACTTATATACTTATCTATGCCTCTCACCTGGCAGGATTTGACACAAGGTCTTTTTATTGTGCGGATTGCGGGAAGTGGAAGGTCGGACAGGAGCCAAGACGGTGCGCTGCTGGTCAATGCTTGTCATCGGATCAAAAAGTGCAATGCGGATTTTGCTAGCCATGGTTAAGTTTCCAGGCACGTATGCCAGGTGACCTTGCTGGTCATAGATTCTCTAGACCCGAAAGTTTAGTGCAATTTAAATCTATACTTGTCATTGTTTGGCCACCCGGTACGTACGCCAATGTTATTAGTGGTAATAGTAATACTTGTAACCCCTTCACTTTGAGCAAACATATGATTAATATTGTATAGAATAATAAGTGTTGATAGCAATACTTGAAAACATTTAACTTAATAAAATCAATAGCAATTCTAGTGTGCAAACAAATTAGTTCTAAATGATTTTAAAAATTACCACCAAACTGGGTGCAAACAAGTGACTGATGTTAAATTGTGACTGTTATATAATACTTGAGGCCCTTTAGCAGTGTACTAGCAAATGAATAGTAAATAGAAATACTAGAAACCATTTAACTGTATGCAATAACAAATTGATCTCAGGCTTGTTTAAAAATGTTATTAATAAATTGTACATTATTTACGTTTTCCGGACTATTGTCCTCGTCTTTGTTGTCATGTTTATCATACCGTTTCGGCCGTTGTACGCTTCGGCCTTCTTCAGGTGGTTGGAATGTCGAACTTAACCCTTTATTTTGCTTACCGGGGTAGATTGTTCTAATTCCACGAGACATGTTTAATGGATGTCAGTTATCAGTTATCTCCTGTTAATTTCCCCTCTGAAAGTTCTCCACTGCTATCACCGGGTATTGAACTCACACTCTTTGGGTATGTCACTGGATCTAACCTCAGAAATATAGATAGATATAAATAAAATGTGTTCACAAATTATATATAATTAATATATATGTATCAAGAGGATTTGGCATAAAAAAACTACAATGTTAATATGCCATAAAATCCAACCAAACCAAACCAAACCTAAAAGTCAGAAGGAATATAAGAATACATCTTCGTAGTTGATTATTTTTCATTGTTCTAAAAGAGTTTGGATCTTCGGTCGTGGCCATAGTTTTGAAAAGAGCTGATATATCACAAAAGATGTGACAAAAAGAAACTAGTAGCGTAGCATATCTATTCGTTGAATGATGAATATTTCATATCAATTTTTTTGAATTGATCTTTTATTGATCTCTGTTATCATAAACACCTGACAGTTAGATCAACACTGAGAAGATATTTATAAGCTGGGCGTTTGATATGCTTCAAATTAGCCGTCTGCTGGGTATGTTTCACACACACACACACACACACACACACACATATATATATATATATATATATATATATATTTATATATATATCAGTGTCACACAGTGAACAAATAGGTACTCATTGAGGTTACCTTCGAGACCCATAAAGCCACTGTAATAAGGTACACAGTGATAATCAAATTCATTACACGAGAAAATTGGGCTGAAGAAGTAGTTTCTTATATATTGCACTGCAACAGATGCTTCACCAAATAAAACAAATGCACAAATGAAAAAAAAAGAGATCCAGAAATAGTTATTTAAGGACATTTATAGATATTCATTTTTGTTGAATTACATGTAGATAGATAGATAGATAGATAGATAGATAGAAGGAAAAACAGAGAGAGAAAGAGAGAAAGAATGAGAGTAAGGACGAGAAAGAGAGCAAGCCGGAGAAAGAAAGCGAGGGGGAGAAAGAGAGGGAGGGCATGTGTTGCGAGTGTGTTTGTGCGTGTGTGTGAGAGAGAACGGATATGTGGGAGAAAAAGCACGAAGAGGACAAAGAGAAAGACTTCATTTTGATTTATAAATTTGCATATTGATATAAATATTCTAAAGCCTAAGCCGTCCTGTCGGTGGGGGTTAAGAATACATCGACTGTATCCTCTGCAGACGGGTAAGGCTTCCACCCACACACAAAAAAAGAGATATCCTTGGTATGACATTAAAGAGTAACTAGGTGTAAAGCTACGGTTCTGGTGTACTGGGGAGTTTACAGTCAGCTCTTTATTGCTATTTCTATAGGTTAAATAAATACGTCTGAAAATCTTTTAGATTTGGTAGGAATACTTGATACCATATAACTGTGCGCAAATTATTTGAATCAAGAAAACTTATTTGAATGTACAATTGTTTACTGAGCATTATTAATATTAGCTACTTGAAACCATATAATTGTTTGAAAATTATTGGTAATAGATAGAAATACTTACTACGATTTTAACTGGATGCAGACAAATTATTAATAAATAGGAATAGGTATTAAAAAGCATAATTGTGAATAAATTACAACACTTAAGAATAGTTAATACCATATAACTGCTGATAAAAAGTCAAATAAAGAAGTGTGATTTAAAAATGATTGCTTTAAGATAGTAATCTAACATTAAAAATTAATCCCAATTTGGCATCGAATAAACCAGAGGGAACTGATGTGCCGTTAAATAAATCAAACCAAACCAAACTTAAGTATAAGGAATTGTTCGTAAACAGCAACAAAATGAATTTATACAATAATAATGATAATAATTACTGGAGGGCTTGGAAGTTGGCAGACGAGTAGAGACCATCCAAACTACAGCATTATTAAGAACGGCCAGAATACTGAGAAGAGTCCTGGAGACTTGAGGAGACTTGCTGTCACTCAAACTCCAGTGGAAGACCATCAGCCATAGCTGATATGAATAAACAATAATAAAAATAATAATAATAATTGTGGATTTTGCTGTCTCGGCTGACCACAAAGTGAAATTGAAAGAAAATAAAAAGAAGAATAAGTACTTCGACCTTTCAAGGAAATTGAAAAAACTGTGGAACATGAAAGTGACGTTTATACCAATTGTAATTGGTACAGGCACAGAAGGAATATTAAAGGGACTGGAGGACTTAGAAATAAGAGGACGAGTGAGGACGATCCAAGCTACTTCATTATTGAGATCGGCCAGAATACTGAGAAGAGTCCTGGAGACTTGAAGAGACTTGCTGTCTCTCAAACTCCAGTGAGAAACCATCAGCTAACGCTTGTGTGAAAAACTCTGAAGGAGTAAATAATAATAATAATGATAATAATAATAAATCAGCCAGAATACCGAGAAGTGTCCAGGAGACTTGAGGAGACTTGCTGACTCTCAAACTCCTGTGAGAAACCATCGGCTAACGCTGGTGTAAAAAACCTCAAAAGGGTTATAATAATAAATATATATTAGTTTTAATGTATATTTAATAACATGAATGTTTATCTGCGACCTCTGGTTTCATGTACGTCATTACACCCCTGAGGATCGCCGTGTAATCGCAGTTGCCTCATTTAAGCATTCATGTCATTAGATATATATAAAAACTAATATATAATTATTTTTCATTTTTATACATTAGCTCTACCAAAGATATTGAGCACACTCCGAATTATATTGTATTTGGTCTACCACTAATCCCCCAAGTGAGATAGTGATAACCATAAACTGTTGTAGTGTGTGTGTATATATATATATATATATATCATTTACTTCCACAGACACACAAAGAGGAACAAAAGTGATAAGACAAATAAGAATCTTACTTTTATGTAGTTTGAACTCGTGTCACCGATTTCATTTCCTACAACGATAACCCTTTCGCTAAGTGCGTCTGATCGGAGAATGTACATCACTCTGTTGCCGCATTCTTCAGTTCTCAACTAATTCAAAAATGAGTCTGGTTTTATACAAGCCTTTAAACCCATAAAAATGTTCCTGCGCCTATTTTCCTACAGTTCTTATTTCTGATTGAAATGCCATGGAACAATTATACCAATTGTAATTGGTGCTTTTGGTACAGTAAGTAAAGGTTTACTAAAGGGAGTGGAGGGCTTGGAAGTTGGAGGACGAGTGGAGACCATCCAGACTACTACATTATTGAGAACGGCCAGAATACTGAGAAGAGTCCTAGAAACTTGAGGAGACTTGCTGTCACTCAAACTCCAGTGAAAGACCATCAGCGTTAGCTGATGTGAAAAACTCTTATGAATAAATAAAAATAATAATATGCTACTTTTAACGTAAAACGTTAAATATGGTTTAAGATCATTTAACACACACACACACACACACACACACACATATATATATATATATATATATATATATATACCGGACATTGGCCTAGCGGTTAGAGTGTTCGCCAATGGCCAGGTCGAGTCATACCAAAGACTTTAAAAATGGAACTTGATACCACCTTGCTTAACACTCAGCATTATAAGATACGGTTCAAGGGTAAAGTGGAGCAATCCAGGGAATGGAGTAGCGCCCTCCCCTTGGTGTAGTAGCTATCGAAAAGGGAGCCTTTGGGTCACCCTCGACTATGGTCGCTAACTTTACTTACTTATATGTATATATCTATATCTATATATATAAATATATGTGTGCGTGTGTGTCTTTGTGTGTGTGTGCGCACGTGTTAGAAAAAAGACGAAGAGTATAAAGCTTCAGTGAATAAATAAGTATCTATACATTCACAACAGATCTATCGGAACCGAAAAAAAACGATGAATAGACAGGCATGTAGACAAATAGACAGAGAAAGGTATTGATAGCTAGTTAGATAAATAAAATTGCATGCTTATCAATAGAGAAGTGGAACGAAACTATAAATTTTGGCGTATAAGATTTTTTTATAATGGATGTCTAGAAAAGATTCAGATAAAAGCAAGAAAAATACATCAAATATCACACACACACACACACACACACACACACACACACACACACACACACACACACACACACATATATATATATATATATATATATATATAAATTGTGAGTGTTACTTCATCAACGTCTACATTTATGTTTCTTGTGTAATTCTGAAGATAGTGAGGTAACAATTTTACATTTTATATTGTTCTCCGTGCATTTAAAAATCATTTATGTAACGTTTATTTAGTACATCGCTTTCTCTCATTTTTCTTGTATACATTTTTCTCTCACATTGTTAACACACACACACACACACACACACACACACACACACACATATATATATATATATATATATATATATATATATATATATATATATACAAGAATGGCAAAAGGGAATAAGTTAAAACAGCTGATTCATTGAATATAATTTGATTTAATGAGTTTTACCGGAACAAGGAAAAATAGATAGAAGAATGCATTCAATCTTAAAAAAGGATCTATGTATCCTTGATGTCGTAGAGTTTAGAGGTATTTAAAGTAGTTGAGTATCAATTATGGATAAAAAAATCAGTGCTCACAGTTTTTGTCTGTATTTTATCTTCAATACGGTTCATCTGAGAATCGACACAAGAACAACAATAAAATAAAATAAACGAGAAAGAACTTATATCATAGGTATATTTATGTAGAAGAGAAAGAGAGAGAGAGAGAGAGAGAGAAAAAGAGAGAGACACACAAAGACAGACAGACAGACAGAGCCCAAGTGATATATTTTTAAAAATGTTTATATATTAACAAAACTCTCCTAATGGCTGCATGTATGCGACTGTAGACCAATAAAAATGGCTTATCACAGAGGTATCTTTATAAGGTCAATTCTCTTAAAATACTTTAAGTAACGTAATAAAGCAACCTGCTGTCTAATTCGCAAGTGTATGATAATTTTGGTGAATTTGCCTTCTTGCTAAATTTTCATTTTAAAAACATACAAATTCTTGATATAACGGAAATAACAATGGTATGTATGTATGTATGAATGTATGTATGTTAACTCCACGTTTACATAAGTAGATGTATTCAAATACGTATATATGTTTGTTTGAGAAAGATCGAAATAGAAAAATTTTTTAAGCAACCAAACTTTTAGAACGGATGAGTAAAATTTTCACGAAGTTTTTCAGTGGAAGTTGTCGTATATAATGTAACATAAGGGTGAAATACGAACAAAAGAAGTGAAGAAGAAAACTAAGGAAAACAAGAAAAATATCAACTAATGAAATTACCGCTTGAAATGGAACGCACAACATAAGAAGTAGATTTACAAAAATAAACAAATAGATACTTGAAGAGAGAAAGAAAAAAGAAAGAAGGGAAGAAAAAGTAAGAAAAGAAGAAAAAATGTAGGTGAAGTGCCCTTGATAAGATTTTTGCTAAATGTGATAATATCTTCATTAAAAGCAAAGAAAAAAAAAAAAAAAAAAAGACACTTTATTGTTGTAAATGGGGAATACAACATTTTTAAGTCGGTGGAATTTTCTCTCTTTTTTTTTTACTTGAAATAAATGGTAATCCTTTTTTCTGTTGACCTCTCTCTTATGTAAGATATTGTTCTCTCCGAACTAATAAATTCGGCTGGCTAACAACAAAGGTCATATCTGCTTCTTCATCTCCCCACCTAATTTCTTTGGCTTGTTTCCCACCCAAAATCACACCCTGCCTTGCCTACCATCTTTTTATACACGTTCGAGCTTCTTTTAAGAGTTTGGCCCGCCCTACTCAAATAGTGGAACACCGCCCCGTTTTATGTCTTTATTAAAGTGGGAGGTAACATCCCCCCCCCT
This sequence comes from Sepioteuthis lessoniana, assembly GCA_963585895.1. Lineage (NCBI taxonomy): Eukaryota > Metazoa > Mollusca > Cephalopoda > Myopsida > Loliginidae > Sepioteuthis > Sepioteuthis lessoniana. Next base: position 81,312,561 of record OY757904.1, read on the forward strand.
AAATGTCCTGTTCTTACCCATATCACTTCTACCATTGCAACTTTGATTAATATGATATGTCCCCTCGTTCCCCTGCTCACACACACACACACACACACACACACACACACACACACACACACACACACACCAAAATACTGTTGTTAGGGTTATAACTTGTGGATTTAGAGAAGTCTGCTTCCGGGCTTCGTTGTGAGTTCGGTTCTCATTGGATACTCCATTTATGTTGCCTTAAGCCAGACTTGCTTTATTTAAAGTAAATGAACATTTTCTTCTAGAAATGCAGGAATGAAGTTGACAGAAATACTCATCATGCCACGATAAGAACGGCAACGGTTACTATGGTTACTTTATTGTTCGACTTTCAGCTTATATTTACTTAGTTTAGTATAGCACAGGGAAACTCTTAGGGGGCACCTCGGGTGGTGTAATGGTTAGCAAGGTAGACTAGCAAACCTACACGAGTGAGTTCGATTCTCATTAGGTGCCCAATTCATGCGGCCTTGTGCTACATCTAAGCAAAAAAAGCTTAGTAAATTACCACAGGGAAACTCTTAGGACCGCATAACATATACTAATTATAACCATTTATAACTTTTGTGCTACAGCAGGCGCCCGACGTGTTTCTATATGTTGTAGAAGTAATAGCGCTTCAAACGGATACTTATAATTTCAGTCACTTGGATTCGGATTAACCATTGCAAACATTAGCTCAAATGTGGCTGGAAAACCACAATTACAATTACAAAATATCATAATTCATTATACTTCTACTACTAATAAAATATATTGCGCAATGCTACTAAAACTACTATTACTAGTAGTAAAGGAATGAAATTGTACATTATCTTACTGATTCACATTGTTGAAGTAATGATTTTCAACTTTCTAATAGAATTATTCATAAGCTTAGGTGTAACACAAGTTGCGGTTGAAGAAAAAAATCACTCCTAATATTCTGCTAGCCTAGCCCTTTTAATCCAGCTCCATCAGGGGGGGGATTGTTTACTCTGACTGCATACTCTGCTGTGGTATAAGACCCCACCCACACAAAAAGGGTTGTTTTGAGTATGATTCTTAGTTGTATCCAGTGGTGAGGCTCCTTTTTTTAGAATGAGGCAGTAAGGAGACACCTCTTCATTGCTATGACTGTTAAGATCCAATCAATCGGTTAAAAACATTTGAAAATTATTAAAGTTAGATAAGAATGTATAAACCCTTATAACCGAGTGATTTTCATTAAATACAATTAATGATGTTTGATAAGAATACTTAAAACCAAATAACTGCGAGAATGCAAATTACTATTAATGATAGGAATAGTTAGTTTAAACAATGTAATTGCAAATAAATTATTACCTTTAGACTGGAATATTTGAAACCATATAACTGAGCAAGCAGATAATTGTTATAATGCAATTTTTAAAAAGTGTGATTTCAAAAAAGGATTGCAATGGTACGTTAAAAGTATAGTATTAATTGTAATCAAACATTTACAAATGAATCAAATTTTGGCATTAAACAACCCATTAGGTGTTGATATGCCTTTAAACAAATAGATAAAAACCAAATCAAATCAAATTTAGCTCACTAACGATTTCTTTAGGCGAATGACTCATGCAAGATTTGTTACAAATACATAACAACAAAAACATTACTCATAATTTTTTAATATATTAAAAATTACTTAAACTCTATCATATACATTTAATTATGTCATTTCATGGTGTATGGGCAGGATATTTTTATCAGATGAATAGACTTATCCCATAAGGAATGAATTATAAAATTCTACAACCAACACATCGTCTGTAAACCCACACCCAACGATTTGCAATGATAATTTTGTTGGGTCTTCCTTCGGGCTGAACGTCATTTTTTATTGTCCAAATCTTGGATATAACCGAGATAACTATAAAAAGCTCAGAATCCTTGACTTCTTCCTAAATAGCAACATCAGTATCATTATGGACAACAGCTACAACGGAACGTCTATTGTATGTATGTATGTATGAATGTATGTTTGTACGTATGTGTTTTTTTTTTCTTTTTGCTGCTAATATATCACTTTTAACAAAAATACCATTAAGGACTCTCTACACTTTTTTCCTCTTTCTTTAATTTGTTTAAAGAATGGACTTTATACCAGACGAGCCGTGGACTCTACCTCTTTTTCTTTCGTGGTTGGATTCACTTTGTTAACAGTTGAGAGACACTAAATGCTCAAGCTGCATGTACTTATACGATTATTTTAATTAAATTTTAATCGCAAATTATCGACAAACAAGATAATCTCTGTCTCTGTCTCTGTCTCTCTGTATAAGTGTCTATATTTATGTATTTTGTATCTTTTCTATCCTCAGTGTTTGTTTAGTTGTCTAATTGCGTTTCTGATCGTTGATAATTAAATTAGAAAAGAATGAAAATTTTATCTTAATTTTAACGTTAATTACAGCGAATGCTTTTTCTGGAGAACTGCATTTTGTCCATCTTTTTTTTTTACATTTAATGTGTGTTCATACATTGGAAATTATATCCACATATTACTTATGAAATTTAAGATACTTATATAAATCTACATGATAGTGTGTGTCAACAGAACAAAATATGTTTGTCACGTGCTTAGAATACAGGTTTGTAAATATACTACATAAGTATAGGAAACCAGCCGCAGGCTGATGACTAAAAATAACATATGGTAAACCATAAGTTAGAGCTGTGTAAAGTTCTGTCATTATAAGAAGCCTTAGCGTGATGGAATTGGCGATCCGAGTTCAAATCGCTGACGAGGGCGCTAATGCATTCGGTAAAGGCATAAATCCATCTATTTTCACTCCAGGATAAAGTGGGTTCTTTAGCCTTGGTTAGGCAAATAGTTGAGACGAGAAACTCAATCCAAACCAGCAGTTTGATTGTATTGTTTCTAGATATAAGAAAATCTTCGTATCTTTGTTTGTAAAAGAAATTAGATTTGTTTGATTTCTTCCTTTTAGAAGTATATCCATGAAAATTGGTAGGGGTGTACTTATTTATAGTCGATTTTTTGTATATATATATATATATATATATATATATATATATATATATATATATATGTCTGTGTGTGTGTGTGTGTGTATGTGTGTGTGTGTGGACAGAGAGATATATGTTACCCTTGTTATATTAGTTATCTACAAAACAAAATTTGGTTTGCTACATGACAAGAGCATGAACTGCTACGTATTCGTCATTTTGATTACATAGTTTTGGTGCTGTAGAGTTTGATAACAAATAATACCTAATGATATCCGTTATGGCTGTTCAGTTTTTCATTAGAAATAATATCTTAGTATGTTAAGTTTGGAAGAAAATTGTAATTCCTAGCATATAAGACGCACATTTATCATTAAAATAATTATTCTATGCCAATATCACAGTGTCGCGTTCGCAAGTATTATGACGAGGTTTATTGATTGAAGTTTGAAATCGACTGCGATATAGTTTTGAGGGGTTGCAGAGAGCGTAGTTGAACCCGCAAATACAGTTGTAAACCATCTAATTGGCAGGCCAATACGCTAACTTTTTATAGATATTGTTAGGGGCGATATTGCCCTCACACACACACTCACACATACACACATGCACTCGCGTGTATGTGCTTATAGAGAGAGATAGTGAGTGAATGAGTGAAAGAGAGAGAGAGAGAGAGAGAGAGAGAGAGAGAGAGAGAGAGAGAGGCGACACACACACACACAGACAGACAGATAGATACTAGTTACGTTATTTTAGTGATTTACTAAGCGTAATTTTGTTTGTTATATGTCCACAATACCAATATATATATATATATATATGTGTGTGTGTGTGTGTGTGTGTGTGAGAGAAGTCATTCGCGAATATTATTCAAAGAATGTGTTTTCTAATGGAAAATGTTTGCCTGCCTTGTAAATACAGATTCTGAATTTGGACTTTTATGAATGCTAAAATACAGCAGCAGCAAAACTAAAACAATAAAACAATTACTCCGGTGAGGAATATGCAACTCTTATTCATACTCACCCGCTTGAACGGATGCACGCATTGACTAGGAAAGAGATTATTCAGATATATAAATATTTGTTGGGTAAAATTAATATTTAATCATGTCTCAATTCTTGGCTAAGGTCCTGGTATTTTTTCTTCAATGTTTCACTTTATTTGATAACAATCCTTTGATTAATCGTCACAAACAGTCCATTCTCTTTTCTTTTCTTTCGAGTATTAGATAAACGAGAACATCAACAGAATTGCCTATACAGAAATGGCTGCATTCACACACACACACACACACACACACACACACACACACACACACACACACACACACACACACACACACACACACTAATTTATCATGATTATTTTTATTATTGTTTTTCTCCTCTGCGTTATCAGGTGGTTTCTCACTAGAGTCTGAGTGATAGCAAGTCTCAACAACTATTCTAACCGATCTTAACAATACTAAAGTCTAAATGATCTTGGTTCTTCCTCTGATTTCCAATTTCTTCAGTCTTTCTCCAATTCGTTTGGGACCATTCGAAGCTCACCAAACACAACTGATATCACCATCATAATGCACACATGTAACAAAGTATTTGTTTACGTTTTCCCTTTCTTTTATCTTTTGCTCCGAAATCAGCCGGAACAGAAAGATCTATATCATTATCTTTATCATTATTATATTCCTTGCGAATTTTTCACACCAGCGTTTGTTGATTGTCTTTCACTGGAGTCTGAGTGACAGCAAGGCTATTATTTTTTTAAATTTTTATTAAAAGAAAAACAAATAAAATCTCCCGACTTACAAATTCAAGTTTTTGATTATCTGAGAATTTCAGTTTTTGATTCGCAGAGAAGTGTGTAAGTGTTGGTTTGGATTGGTTTCTTTCTTTAATGGCATATCAATCCTCGTAGGTTATTTAATGCCAAAGCCATTCTACCGTAGAAGAACAACCGTGGTACTATTTAACCCATCCCTACAGGGATAAGGACAGTCATACCTTTCCCTAGGGAATTAATTCGAAAGTGAATATAACAGCACGACTGGATAACGAACTTGCTTACACCTATGTCACAGCCCAGCACATTAACTACGACTCCACGGGGACTTTTTCATGTAAGTGTTGATGATAGTAAGCAATATTTAATTCATTAATGTTGTCACTGCTGTTTTAGTTTTAAACTGCCGTTTTTGTTCTTTAAAAAATGACATTTGTTTTAGAGTAATATATATATATATATATATATATATATATGTGTGTGTGTGTGTGTGTGTGTGTATGTATATTCAACAGGAAAGAGTGTTGACTTTTCAGGCCAAAGAGAAAATTGTTCATTATTAAGAAATAGACCAAATATATACACAAGAAAATAAAAATACGAACAGTTATTACTAAAAGTTTCACGATAATGAAAGAAAATTCGGGATTTTACTTTACATATTTATCAAAAGGATTAACACCTGGACAAATCCTCTTATAAGATACTTCGGGCCATTTGTAAAGAGGACAAGGGAAGAAGTCAGACCAATAGACCAAAGGACAAGGAAATTGATGACTATACACAAGACCTGACACCCAAGAAACAGCATAAAGAGACTGTGACTATCAAGAAAAGAAGGAAGAGAATTGACCAGCATTCTGGACTGCGTAGATGCATCAATAAAAAGATTGAGGATTACATTAAAAAGAACAAAGAAAGACTAATCATGGATGCCAGTAACATCATTGGCAAAAAAGACCAGATAGACAGATAGATAGATAGAGAGAGAGAGAGAGAGAGAGAGAGAGAGAGAGAGAGAGAGAGAGAGAGAGAGAGAGAGAGAGAGAGAGTCAAGTGAAACCGTTCTGTTGGCTCTCCTTGATGATGACTATCATAATGCAAATATCTCTTCAGCTAAACTTGATCCGAAAGTAACCAATAAGAGTGATGAGGAGTATCACGAGTGCGTTGAACTAATCTACAAAATATATGCGTCACGTGTGTCTTAAAAAATCAGCATTCGAAATTTTGTATTTTGTTTATTTGAGTTCAAACACCGACCACAAGCGTTCGTCAGAAAAACGCAACTCGCCCTTCAAAATGTCCAAATCGATTTTACCATATATCGTTTGGGGCTCAATATTAAGACTACGTTTACTAACAATCATCAGCGAGCTGGTCTGAAACACGTGCTTCTAATTAATGAGTATTTTGTTTAAAGTTTTGATCAATGTTCGATCAATACAGTTCGAATGCAGGAAAACTATTGACATTATTGATCATAATAATCGACATTTCTAAAAGATTTCTTTGATGTGATGCTAAACAGAAATGACCTCACTCAGCCTGGGTCATTCGCTTGCTTAAAAAAGAATAAAAGAAAATTCCTGCATAATTATATCATATGCAGTTCGGGTAAGTATCGTACTGAATTGACCGCTGAAATAAACAATTGTTTTCTTCTTTCTTTTTGTCATTTCTATCTATCAATTCTTTTAAATTAAAGAACTACGAATTCTGAAATACTTTCACTTTTGACAGAAAATAGTTGGCTCTACTAACTACTTTTTAATTTACAGAGGATTAGGTTTGGTTTGGTTGTGTTTTCTGGCATATCAACCCTTGTGAGTTATTTAATGCCAGATCCAGTTTGTACACACACACACACACACACACACACACACACACACACACACACTATATATATATATATATATATATATATATATATATATATATTTAGTGCAATTTGATGGAGACTCAAACTCGGTTAAGTCGTCATAATAAATTTATTTCGGCGGAGATTATTACTATACTCTCCGTCTCGTCAGATGACCATTTACATGCTTCTCTCTTGTCGCAGAGTAGCAAATGCGGAGTTACAGTTCGTATTCAGAAGATAAAATAAGGGAATTGAAAAATAAAAAAATAAAAAATAAAAATAAAAAAATAGAAAAATAAAAAAACAAAAATAAAAATAAAAATAAGCATAAAAATAAGAATAAAACTGGAAATCGAATTACTAATTATTTCATTCATAGGCGTGGGCTGAGGGTATCAAAATGTTATGTTTTAGAACGATTAAGAAACAGTAGTGGAATTAATCTACCGGTCAATCCCTTCCAATTTTGCGTTCTCATTGGGGTTACTTCTCCTGAGCATGTGTGATTTTCTAAACAAACTTCTTTATTCCTATAATTACAAGACCCCATGTTTGGGTTCCTATCCCTCGTAATTAGTTCATTGAGTAGCCTCCTATTATGGTTGCTTAAGATGTTGCACATATTCGTATATATATATAATTTGCAAGTTAATAGTTTGTAGGTAACATTATTCTTAAACAAGCCCGAGCTCATTTGTTGGTACACAGTTAAATAGTTTCAAGTATTGCTTTCAAACATCTCTATTTAATATTAATCATTTGTTTGCACTCCGTAAAATGGTTTAGGTATTTGCACGGAATTAACTGGTTTCATGTATTGCTATTTAACGCTAATAATTCTATTTAATAATAATGGTAATAATGATTGACCAATATCGTGTCAAGATATGATGTAGAAAATACTGAGTGCCCAGATTAAAGAAGAGATTTATATTTTCTCTTGTGAATCGTGGACTATTTTCAGAAGCACAGAAAGTAATCAGCAGTGAAAGTAGAGGATCAGCACATCCTTAAGAAAACCAAATTGAGGCGGAAAAATGTTGCCATGGCATGGATTGGCTACAAAAACGCCTATGAGATGGTCTCACAAACTTAGATAATATAGAATGTCAGAAAAAATTAAAAAATTTCAGCAGAGGCATAACTGGACAGTAAAATTTACGGCAGGAGGAAAAACTTTAGCAGAGGTGAAAATCTGTACGGGCATCTCTCCAATGAGATGTCCTCTCGCCACTACTATTTATAAAAGCAATGATGCCACCTAGTTACAAACTTAGGAAGTGCTCTATGGACTACGAACAAATGAATTGAAAAGATAAGATTAACTTATGTATTCGGACTATATCAAGCTATTAGCAAAAAATGAAAGAGAACTGGAAACTTTGATAAAAGCAATATGAATATACAGCCAGGAGATTATCAACGTATATAGGACTAATGTATATCTTATATAATTTCAATGACGATATCAAAGAAGTCGATGTCACCATCCTTTGAGCAAATCATTGCTTTCGTGCTTTTGTTGGTTGGTTGGGTTTTATGGCATATCAACCTTTGTAGGTTATTTAACGTTAAATCCATTTTCATGCAAATAGTTCTATTTCAAAAAATCAGTTTAGTATGAGTACACAGTTTATAAGTCAAAAACATTTCTATTTGAAGTTATTCAGTTTATTCAAACAGTTCTAATTCAGCTAATTCAGTCAAGTATAAGAACAGATTTTGTTTTCATATACTTAAGTGTCAAAAACAGTTCTATATTAAACAATTCAATTTAGTGTAAGTACAGTTTAAGTGTCAAAAACAGTTCCATTTCAAACAATTCAGTTTAGCATAAGCACGCAGTTTAAATGTAAGTATAGTTCAATTGTCAAAAACATTTCTATTTCAAGCTATTCAGTTTAGTCAAACAGTTCTAATTCAAACAATTCAATTTAGCATAAATATGCAGTTAATATTTAACCCATAGATTGGACTATTATTAGGTGTTACCATTCCGGGCCACAGTGGACCTGGGAGCGATGGCAATAAAGGGGTACTCCGCATTTCCCAAAGCTACAGCATGACTGGAACCTCACCATCAGATTGTTTAATGTCATATCCAGGAAACGCATTGGGGGGAGTCTTACCCCTCAGTGGAGAAGCAGTCGGTGTATGCTACAGCCCCAGCCGACTGGGCAATCGTGCTTTTGCAAAATATTATTACGAAAACAATTTCTTTGTGGAGACCACACACAAGCAGTATTAGTTGCATTCCTACTAAAATAGACAAGAAGTAGACAAAATACTAACTAAGACAGATGCAGACTACGTAGATCTTGTACTTCTTGCAAATACACCTGTTGCATATTGACCGTTGAAAGAGCCGTCAATCAGAGATTTCTGAGCCAGGATGTTATAGCTGTGTAAACAGGAAGACTGGTCGTGTGGGTTTACACGAGGAAGCAGATACGTGTATCACGGTCCAGAAGAACGCATTAGCATTATGAAATTATATATACACAGGTACCCACAGACAGACGGTCAGTCAGGAGTCGCAGTTAGAAGGAGAGAAGCCGTACCAGGTGCATCCTGTACCGAAAAGGGTAGCGGCCTTATCGTACCTCGGTTGAGAACCTCTCGTTAAGGAAGTAAAGACGTGGGTTAAGAAAAGGTCAATATGGCAGTCCTCTGCCAGTCTGTGTCCACGTTCACCGCCTACCTGTACCTGTCTCTCTCTCTCTCTCTCTCTCTCTCTCTCTCACTAAGAGAATTTTGAACCTTCCAAGAAGTTACATAAAGATATATATATATTTTGTAAAGAATTTTTTACGGTCTCATCATTTCTTCATTATGGTCATTCATTCCTTTATCATGTTATATAATACACCAGCCCAAGACGAATCACGACTTTATAACCTGGAACAAGCAGCAGGAGGCAATGGTCTAGACGTTAATCCAAATAAAATAGAGTTCTTGTGTTTTGAGCAAGAAGTAGCCATATCCACTTATGTGGAAAATCTCTGAAATTAGTAGATCAGTTTATACACTTTGGCAGCAATCTCTCATCTACTGAAAGCGATGTCAACATATGCCTTGTGAGTGTGTAGAATGCTATCAACAGGCTATCGATCATATGAAAATCTGATCTCTCTGATGAAATAAAACAGGAATTCTTCCACGTTGTGATTGTTTCAGTATTACTATATAGATACACCAAATGGAATCTAACAAAATGCCAGGAGATCAAGCTAGATGGGAAATTCCCAAGAATGCTACGTGCTGTTGTAAACATATCCTGGAAGCAGCAACCCGAAAAATAGCTTTTGCCTCTCATCTCACAAATCATGCAAGTGAGACGTACAAGACATACGGGGTACTGCTGGAGAAGTAAAGACGAACTCATGAGCGACATTCTCTTAGCGACACCTACTTATGGACGCACTATTGTTGACCAAGCAGTAAGGACTTACATAAATCAGCTATGTGCGGAGACGAGATGTAGTCAAGAAGTGCAGCCAAGAGTGATGGATAATAGGGTCGGGTGAAGAGAGAGAGAGGAGAGAGAGAAAGAAAGAGAGAGAGAGAGAGAGTCTGTGTGTGTGTGAGAGAGAGAGAGAGAGAGAGGGTCTCAGTTTTATCAGCACAACTTGACTATTAATGATAATGATGTAAGTCAAATATTACTCCTATTATTTAGAAGTGTCTTGGAAATTTACTCACTTTCCTATATATCAATCAATCTATCTCTTTCTCTCACGAATAATATCAAAATAATAATTACATCTTACTCAAAAATGCCGAAAATGTTTTCACCAAGTTTCAAAATTTATCGGAGTGAAAGCAACGCTGAATTGATAAACAACACACTAACAATATATCAAAGAATGGGATGTCGAGTATCTTTTGAAAGCCACTTTTTTCATTCTCATCTTGATTTTTTTCTTTGTTGGAATTTGATTTCATGCCTCCATTTTGAAGCGAGTTCGTTCTTTTTAAAGAAAACTCAAACTCAGGGGCAAAAATTGTATTCTATGTACCGAAGAAAAACTTTTAGAACTGAAACTAAAAAACAAAAACGAATAGAGGATTCAAATAAACAAACTCGTTTCACATGAGAACAGATTCTTATGAAGAATCGCAAAACGATTAATGAATAGAGCAAAAAACATGGTCTTTAAGAAGACAAAAATTAGCACTACAGTACTACATCAAACTCATCTCCTGTCCACAAAATCCTGCTTATGACTACACCGGCAAAACAAAATATGAAAACCTGTATCAAAATAACCCCCCAAGAAATCAGACCTTTTAGCTTAAGAATAAGTGACCTCCTCAACGAAATCAAAATCAACACTAAAATAGTACACCATACCATACTCTCCAAAACGGCACCATGGACCATAAGGCAACCAACTATAAACTTAGAACTGGCTAAGTTACCCAAAATAAAAACACACCCAATCACTTATCAAGAGAAACTCATAAAAATACAAAATAAGTTCCCAGATCACTATCACATCTATACAGACGGATCCAAACAAGGAAAAAAAGTAGGCTGTGCTGCTATTTCTCAAAAAAAAAGAAACCCTAAAACGCCTACCTAATGAAGCTTCAATTTACAGTGCAGAAACCACAGCCATTGATCTAGCTATGAATATCATAGCAAACCATAAAGCTTCCAAATTTATCATATACACAGACTCCAAATCAGTCCTACTAGCACTACAGAACAGATATACATCATCCCCCTTGATCACAAAGCTCCTAAACAAACTAAACACCCTCTCTAAAAATAATAACATCATATTCACCTGGATACCAAGTCACATTGGCATCCAAGGAAATGAAAAAGCAGACAAAGCTGCAAAAAAAGCTCTTCAAATTGATATGTGCAAATCAAAAATCCCATATACAGATCTAAAACCAACCATAAAGAAATTTATATCAGACAAATGGCAGAAATCATGGGACAATCAGACCCAAAACAAACTCCATGAAATACAAGAAGCTATCGGAGAGTGGCCAACAGGCTACAGAAGCATCAGAAGAGAAGAAGTAATACTTGCCAGATTGCGTATTGGGCACACCCACATTACTCATTCACACCTGTTAAAAGGGGAGGATGCCCCAGTGTGCCCATCATGCAAAGTACAACTCACAACCAAACATATCCTTCTAAATTGTAACAACCTTAAACATATCCGTACTAAGTACTATCAAGCAAGAAACCTGAGGGACATCTTTAAGAATACAAACCCTGAAAACATTTTTAATTTTCTAAAAGAAAGCAACTTTTTCAGCAAGATATAACCAAACATCTCTATAGAACTGCTACTTTAATGACTGAAATTCAAAATAACCTTTTTGGCATTAAATGACCCACAGGGGTTGATATGCCGTTAAACAAAACTCAAACTCAAACTCAAAAAACATAGCAAATTAACGTAGATAGAGGGATAGGTTGTATCGGGTGATTTTCTAAGATCTCTGAACGAGAAGCGTATAACGATAGTTTATTTGAAAATCGCAAACGATGCATTTGATACTGTTATATAATACAGTAATGAAAAAAAGACTGTTATATCATACGTTCGTATATAATATGAACTCTATTTGATTGCGCTCTCTGTATAAGATTTTTTAAAAAAATTTGCAATGTAAAAAGTAAATAGAACGTACGTTTTTTCTTTCTACATTGATCAATATCTGAAACAGAGTTGGTATAAAATCGAATGCAAACTGATGATTAAAATCACTTTTAAAAACTATGACACTAATCCTTTAGCATAATATACACCCCAGGACAAAAATATAAGACCACCCTAAAAAATGAAGAAAAAGATATACGAGGATCATTAATTAAGTTTCCAGATTTTTTTCGTATGGGCACTTTTATTGATAGAACATATATGAAACTCTATTCCCCTTCGAATTAATCTTCCCCGGCTGCAATGCACTTGTTGTACCGTTCCAACAACTTCTGGAAGGCCCCATGGAATCCTTTTGTGTGAGTGTGTCAATGACCTTCGTCACAGCCTCTTTCATCTCCTCAATTGTCTCATAACGACAGCCTCTGAGCTCAGGGAATAAGCAAAAGTCACAGGGACCAAGGTCTGGACTATAGGGAGGCTGAGGAACTGTGTTGATGCCCATCTTGGTCAAATAGTCTGTGTTAAGGATGGAGTTGTGGACTGAACTTCCTGAACTCCCTTAAAACCTCAACATAGTAACCCTAACCCTAAGCCTTTGGCCAATCAACTCTGGTGTATTGACTTCCTTACTCCTCACACACCTCTTATCATCCCTCACAGACTCCCTGCCTTCCTTTAATCTCTTATACCACTCAAAAACTGATGCTCGATTCATGCAAGATGGTCAAAAAGCAGTCTGAAGCATTCCATACGTTTCTGTAGCATTCTTTAAAAAGTTTAAAACAGAATTTTATTGCATATCATTCTTCTAAAGTGTCCTCACGTCCAGATTGCATTTTTGAAATTCACCAGCTGTGACAATCAGGCTTTAGTTGGGTGTATTCCATTTGCTGCTGTAGCTGAGTATTTGAACCTGAAATCATAAAAATTGGTCAGTCATCCCATAAGATGTATAGCAATAACATACTGAATTTTTCAAGAGTCTACGATAAATTTAAATATCTGTACAAAAAAAGTCTGGAAACTTATTGAAGGCACCACGTAGTTTACAATTTTTAAATCATGAAAATCAGATATATGAAAGATAATGCATCAAAACAATTAAATTTAGAATATGAAGAAATTTCAATTCATTTTTATATGTATATTATCATTTATGTTTAATTTAAAAATTTTGTTTTGATATAAATATAAGACGAATGAGTAGAACTATAGAATATAAAGGCAAATTTTTTATTTAATATTTAGTAGATCCGCCGGTAGCTTTGATAACCTCAAAAATTTGGCTAGGCATACTATCAACTAGTTTCTGAAGTTGAACCAATGGTATTTTCCCCATGCGTCTAAGATTGATTATGAGTTCAGAAATTGCTGAGTACTATCGACCTCCTTCATAAACTTTTGCAACAATCAATCCCCACAAATTTTCTTTGGGATTGAGGTCTGGAGAGCATGTTGGATGGTCAAGAAGTCTTATTTTTTGTTCAAGCAAGTACTTCTTTGTTATTGATGCATTGTTGATAGCAGCATTATCTTGCCGAAAAATCCATTCTTCTCCACATAGACGACGCCCTTCATGTGCGAGAGATAAATTATTAAGCATCCTCATATAATCTACTGCTTTTGTTGACCACAGACAAATTGTAGTTTAAGTTTTCCTGAAGTTGAGAATCTCCCCACTTCTAGATCATAAGAGATCCTCCTCCACTGTGCCTTGTTGATTAATTCTCTTCTGAAAATTTTTTTGCATACCAGTATTTCTGAAAGCCATCTGGACCGTCTAAATTGAATTTCTTTTCGTCCGAGAAAACAACTTTTCGCCATTCTTTTGCACTCATGATTTGATATTGACAAATATATTCCAGTCGTTTCTCTTTGTGCTTCATAGTTAACCTTGGACGATGAATTATTTTCTTATGCTTAATTTTTTCGTTGTTTAAATGCCTTTTAATTGTTTTTGTACTGCAAGGAGCATTCACAATATATTCAATATTTTTTTTTTTTTTACTTCGGGAACAATTCTTCTATTGGATTGTGATAATTTTTCTGGCCTGCCAGTCGGTTTTCTTCTTCCATACTTATTGGGACTTTTCAGCATCCTAAATGCAGTAAAACTGCAAAGTCTAAATGAATTTCTCTCTGAGATTTTCCAACTTTTTCCGAGCTGTAATCTCGCCTTTCTCAAATTCAGATAATTTAGTTCCTTTAGCCGTTTATGTTTTTAGTATTTTAAGTATTACATTTTCATGAGAGCACAAATTTTAAGAAGTCATCATCAGAGCTTGTTTATATTGTTTAAATGTTGAAACGGAAAATACAGCGTGATGTTTTTGGAGTTGTTACGTAATGTGATAGAATATATATATATATATATATATATATATATACACAGAGAGAGAGAGAGAGAGAGAGAGAGAGAGAGAGAGAGAATGAAAAGAAGGGACGAAAATGACAGAAAGGCAGAGTGTCAGGTTTGCTGGACGGATATCAAGAGATGATGAAGAAATTATTGAAAAGCAAAAAGATATATTTCTTTATATTAAATTTCTTTATGGAGAGATATACTAAAATTAAATATGAGTGTTTGCTGTATAAATATTCACAGACATGAAGTTTGAGAAGGGACGAAAAGAAGGGACGAAGAGAGAGAGGGGGGGGGGACAAGAATTGAGAAAATGACTGACATGCTATAATGGCTATTCAATGCCTGTGGAAGTTCGATAACTGCTATCTAGTGTACGATTTTATCATCATTACACTGACACAAAAACAAGGGGATAATTAGGCAGATGATTGGATATCGTTATGTTTTTACCATCAATTCGACACTTGAAGGATCTTGTATCATATTATATATTGTACTATAATGTGCATATTAACTTTATTGAAAAACCCAGTCGGCTGGGGCTGTAGAATGCACCGCGTACACCTCTGCAGCTTTGGAAATGTAGAGTACTACTTCAGTGACATTTCTCATAGGTCCAGTCTTACCCGGAATGGTGGTACTTATGAGGGTCCTATTCGTGGGTCAAATAAAACTGTTTAATCATTTATTTTAACCATTTAACTGTGGTCAACCTAATTATTAATATTAAATTGAATAATAATTATTAAAAAGCAATACTTGAAACCATTTAACTGTGTGTAAATAGAACTAATTGTGTTTACAATACTTGAAACCATTTAACTGTGCAAATGGAAATATTAGTGTTTGATAGAAATGCTTGAAACGAAGAAGAACTCATTTGTTTGCATACAGATCAGATAGTATGCAAACAAATGAGTTCTTCTTCGTTTAAAAATGTTACCTACAAACTATTCGTTTACAAATCATATTACAAGATTTAGCATTTAATAACCTACATGGATGGGTTGAAATGCCATAAAACACAACCAACCAACCAACCAACCAACCAAATTTATTGCAGTTTAGTAATAAGAGTATGATACTAGTATTACTACAGTCGGTGATACTCTTTGTATCATTGTCTACTTTGTACTCTACTTTAAATATTTATACTCAGAGGCAAATTATTGTCATCAAGCTCTAAATAAGAAGCAACCAATGAAAAAAATTGGGTCGGTCTCATGAGACAATAGATCTTCGCAAACATCTCGGTAGAAACCTGAATGGGTTTGTATGTACGACCGACAGTTACTCATACAGTAGGCTTCCCCAGAATTACTGAGGCGCACAAGTCGAATTTTTAAGCCCCTAAAATCTTTACAAAGCTAGAGGTCAACTTATTACGACAGGGCTAAAATCCAAACTTTTACCACTGTGGTCAACCAGTGGAACACTACTCCAAACAATCGATATACACTACTTAGTGTAACTCCAGCAGAATACCCCAAACATTTCCAACTTAAAATCATGTTTGGTAAAGAATTTAGCAAGCTAACACAGATTAATGTAGAATAATAAAACCGTAATACAAATTAAGAATTATATTAACACTATATCCGTTTCGATCAGCTGATATACTGACTGTAAAGACGCTACCTATAGCAATATAAACCATATTTTAAATTTCTTCATGTTGTCCTAGGTCAACTGTTGTAATTTTATAGCAAGTCATCCAGTATTCCTAAAAACATGAAGAATGTTTTAGAATTACTAATTAAGCAAAATATTTTTCTTTAATCTTATTTGGTGTGACGGATTTGGCAACAAATCGAATGGTTGGAATGCACTTTTGACCATAAAATAAAAAAGCTAGAAAATAAAGAATCTTGGAGTTTTATTGTTAAATTACTTCATTATCAGTCTCAGCGGCTATATTACACAAGTGTTTTTCCTGATACCGTAGCGTAATGACTTAAGTGTGTGACTACTGCCTCGAAGCAAGCGAGCTCGAACTATTACGCTCATTTTAGGGCTAATATCCAAGGGAAAGGGAGGAGCACTTTTATCACCCCCCCAGCTATGGGTTCTTGTTGAAAGATGACTTTGCTGTTAAATAATCCACGAAGGTTTTGTGTCATCCAACAAAACAAATCAAATAAAACTGAATCTTGCTCACACCCATCAAGTATATTTGGGTTAATCTAGTCGCCGTCCGCATCAAAATATTGATTTGGTTTGATTTCATTGTTTAATGACACATCAACCTTCATGTGTTATTTAATGCCAAAGCCTTTCTTAAAGAAGAACAGCAGTTCGAACTCGCTTACTTTAATATTGCAGTCCAGCACGTTAGCCACTACGCCAACCAACCCCCAAAATGTTTTAGCCAAATTAATTCAAATTTAAACAAAACATTTTTCTATTCGCAAAATTTAATTAGGCGGATATCTTTTTTATAAACTTACCTCAGCATGTTGATCATGTGCCTGCATTCTGTTTGCAATATATTTAACCCCTTCGATAACATCTTGAACTTCGTTGACGTATCGATTTCCAGCCATTCGGTTAATATTTTGGTCGTCGATCAATAACCTCGTGGGCCGGTGATGTGGGTGGCTAAGCCGACCGGCGCACGGCGGCGGGATGTTACGGTAGCGACTCCAATCACGGGCTACGGTGTACGTCTCACGGAACTCAATTCCGTTACACGTACGGACCGCAACGTTGGGCTTGCGTCGCGGTTCAGGTCGTTTTAACAACAAAATCCTTGGTAGGATCTCCGTAAAAACTCTCCGCATCCACGGTCGCATCTTGTGAGTTGTTGGGCCTCGATAGTTCATGTGTAAAGTAAACACGGTCATGAAAATTGACATGGCCACCACCACCATTGTAAACATTAGGTATTTCCCTGAAAAAGAAAAACAATTTTAGCATTCTACACGGAAAAAAATGACGTAATTACCGGATATTCCCGGTACAAATCGACCCGGAGATTACCGGATATTCTGGGTACAAATCAATCCCGTGTTAAAACTGACCCTTGATTAAAGCCAAAAGATGGCTCCCTGTCATTTTCATTTACAAAATTATTCCTCATGTTTAAGTTACTTTTTCTTCTAAAAATTAGATCTTTAAAATTCGACCAATGTACCAGTACGACAACTTATAAAAAAGTCATTTCATTTCGGATGTTGTCCTGCTGTTTCGAGAAGGCAGTATAGGAGAGGGATATCCGGCCCCAACGACTGTTGTGATCAGACTTGAGGAGAAATAAGGCAGTATAGGAGAAGGATATCCGGCCCCAACGACTGATGTGATCAGACTTGAGGAGAAATAAGGCAGTATAGGAGAAGGATATCCGGCCCCAACGACTGATGTGATCAGACTTGAGGAGAAATAAGGCAGAGGGATATCCGGCCCCAACGACTGATGTGATCAGACTTGAGGAGAAATATGATCAAATTTAACTTAAACTTGAGTTTTACAGGTTTTTTTTGTTACTGTCGTCTTTATCGTTGAACCGAGGCCGACTCTGAAAACACTAAAACATTTGATAAACAATAGTCTTTTCCTCCACTCTCTCTCCCTCTCTTTCTTTCTCTCTGTCCCTCTCTCTCTCTCTCTCTCTCTATGTATATATATGATTGCATAGTACTGATGAAAATAAAACTTTTGGATCAACACCCCCACCTAAGATCCACACACACACACACACACACACACACACACACACACACACACACACACACATATACAAATACATATACAGTCAACAACGAAGTTACTGATATAACTCACCTTACGACCGTAACTTGTTCCAGGAGAGGTTACTTAAGTCGAAAAATAACTCAAGTCGAATTTATTTGTTTTCGAAATTACTTGTCAATAGGCTAAACCACAAATAACAATTGCCAGTTCTGCATATGATTTATAATACATTTTTTTATAACATATGGCCAATAAGAATCTATTTTAACCTTACAAACAAATAAGTTTTAGTTTTTGATATTGTACCGAAAAAAGTGAATTTACTAAATTTATAAATACATGTACGTACATACTTGTAAATGTAGATGTTTACAATTTGGTGATCTTTATAGTACATTGCAGACATTGTGATTGTGTTTTACTCTAAGACATTATAAAATAAAATGATTTCGTAAGGTTAAATAATAAATTTAGAAATCAAAATTATTTTGCGATAGTGAAAAATAAAGTAACTTATGTTAAATTTACTAATATGTACTTTTAATTTGTTTATTTAGATTTTGGTTTTAAAGACCGCTAAATAAAACGACAACATAGAGTTTTCATATTTCATTCTTGAGCATTTATGATGATTATATTAACATCTATTGTAAATATATGTATTTTAATATGATTTTACACATTTTTATTCTTATTTGTTGTAGAGTAACATGATTTTGATGTCCTTTTAACGCTTTTATAGTGATATTTCGACTTCAATATTTGTAGCAGATAGACATAAAGTCGAATAAAATGAATTACACTTGATTTTTATTTCTACATTTTATATTTTTTGACAAACGACGTATAACCAAGAACGACTTAACTCGAAACGACGTAACTCGAAGTAAACCTGTTTTTGTGCACCCATCAATTTTGAATATTCTTACCCATTCCTCAAAATATAATGTCCATACGATGCCGATTTTTTTAAATATGTAAATAAGCACAAAAAATGAATATAAAAGTCAATTTTCAAATTAATAGATTAAATACAACAAATTTGACTGGTGAATTATGCAAAATAGGATAAGACAAAATTATTCCTACTGTAGAGCATATTGTTTTAAATTGATTGATTCGGGTAAGTAATTTACATTATTATCTTATCAGGTGAAGCTATCAAGACTATTTATTCATCCAAGAACATCACGACATCGATGCCGGGTGTTTAGCTGGCTGGTAAACACTTGATCTCACCCCAACCTTACAAGCTTTACCTATTTTGGAAGGTTGAGTCAATTGCTCGGCGTCTAAAGCGCTCCATTTGAGGAATGCTAACGGGGCCAAGAATTTTTGTTCCTACCTCACATTGGTCTTAACCTGTGCTCAGTCCCACTTTAGAATAGCCTTGTGCCGCATTTCAGCATGCGGGATGCGGAGTATCTCTTCATTGCCATTGCTTCCTGGACCACTCTGATCCGGAGTGGCAGCCCCTGATAGAGGCCTATCAATGGGTTAAATAGAACAGCTTGATATTAAAACTGAAATGTTGAAATAGAACTTCTTGATCTTTTAACTGTGTATAAACAAAAAACAACTATTAAAAAAAAATGACTGTGTAAAGAAAAAAACATTTCTTTTGCAAAACTGAATTGTTTGTAATAGAACTGTTTTTACAGGTAATTGTATTCGTATAAGGTGGAAATAACTGAAACCATTTAACTGTGTGAAAAAATGAGCCAGGATTGAGTAAGAATATCAATCATTGTCAATATATATGTATAAAAAGAACTTGGCATTAAATGACCGACAATGATTACCATAAAATTAAACCAAACCAAACCAAACCAGACCAAACATTCACATCTATACATACATATCTATATACACACACAAATATATACATGCACATATATATATATATATATATATATATATATATATATACATATATATATATATATTCATACATACTTAATGAATATAAATATATATATACATACATGTATATAAGCATACAAATATATAAAGGATACATACATATACATATATAAGCGCGGGCACACACACACACATATATATATATGTGTGCGTGTGTGCGTGTATGTGTGAGAAGGAATTAAATATGAAGGGGAAGAAAACGAACGCAAAATATATATTGGTGTAGTTTTGGTCTAGTTTAGTTGAAAAAATTAAGAAATCGTCAAAACTACACCAATATATATATTTGCGTTTGTTTCCTTTCTCTCTATATATACATATTTATACTCATACATATGCATGCACACACACACACACACACACACACACACACACACACACACACACACATATATATATATATATATATATACATACATATGTATATATTCATATTTTGGTTTGGTTTGATTTTATGGCTCATCAATTATTGTAGATTATTTAATGCCAAATCTTTTTTTATACATGTAAACAATTCCATTTCAAGCAATTCAGTTTAGCATGAGTACACAATTTAGTTCTATATGACCCATAGATATGACCTTATCAGGAGCTACCACTCTGGTCCACTTGGCCGTATATATAAAAATCTTTATATACATACATATATACATGCATATATAAAAACGAACAGATCTATATAAATATATACATACATATGTATACACATACATATATATGTATATATATATTTATACACGTACATATATATATATACACATGATATATATATGCATACATATACATATATATACAGATACATACATACTCACACATACATATATATATATATATATATATATATATATATATATATAAGTACATTACTGAAATTCGTATTGTTATCGATCTGTCTTTTGACTTCAGCACTAGATATGAGGAAGAAGCACTCATCAAAATATCTATCTATCTATCTGTCTATCTATCACATTATATGGTAGTCCAGAAGTCATTATTTAAAAAATTGAACAACTTTTGAATAAAATGTTAAAGGAATTTTTCCTAGAATTAATTTTTCTTTTAACTATTGGTAATTACTTTGAACTAATTGGTGAATATTATGTTCTTCAACCAAAGTAGTTTCTAATTAAGAAAAAAAAAAATTCAACGACAAGTGATTTGCGCTACTCTCTCTATATACGTGTGTGTGTGTAGGTGTGTGCGCATGTGTATGAGTGTACATACATAAACCGGGCAATTAGCCTAATGAGTAGTGTGTTCGCCAATGATCTGGAAGACCGGGGTTCAATCCCAGTTCGAGTGATACCAAAGACTCAAAAATGGTACTTGATGCCTCCTTGATTAAAACTCAGCATTATAAGGTAAGGATCAAGGGTAAAGTGGAGCAATTCAGGGAACAGAGTAGCGCCCTCCCCTACACCTCGGTAGCTACTGAAAAAGGGAGCTTCGGGTCACTCTCGACTAAGGTCGCCAACTTTACTTTATATATATTAGTACATTATTGCCCATAAATAAGTAAAATTCATAAAATTTTAGATGAAAATTTAATATTCTTCTAAAGTAAATTAATCTTAGCCTGAGCCATTGATAACTCATAACCTAATTAACATCAATGCCCGAATGTCTGGCTCCCAGTTTTTCTTACCAGTCGTTTGGGTAATTGGGTCTAAATGCTTAAATGTACACAAGAAAAGAAGATTTCGTATATGTTATTCATCTCAGTGAGAAACAACATTTGAGTTGACATGATAAATATTCTGTGACTTATTTATTTCCCCTGTATTTTGTGGGATTACTTTTATCATTATTATTGCACTCACAACATGATGGATGTAGATCAGTTATAAAACCATGAATTATTTTACAATATTACAGGATCGTCGTGATCATTTCTACATCTAAACAATTTCTGTTATTCTAAATAACGGATTTTGGGAACAAGTCATCATCTTATAAAGCAAACACATCCATTACATTACATTACGATCGTACTAATCTATAGGAATTATAGTATATACGAGGGGCATTAAAAAGTTTAAACCTCACCCAGATTTTAGATTTATCGTACACCTCTCAAATTTGTATGGTTCTCTCCAACACAGAAACTAAGACAGAAAACTGAATTAGTTTTTCTAGCGTTATAAGAAATGGTCGTTTCAGCTATTCCTTTCTGGGTGAAGCTTAAAACTTTTTGTGCAATCCTCGTGTGTTATCTCTTTTAAGAATACACAAAGATATTTAAGAAACAAATAGAAATGATAACTTTGTGTTTTTGTTTCTATTGAACAAATGCGAAGAACACGTAATCATAATACTGAACTTCAAGTAGAAATATTTGAGCCTTCAAATCGACGCAGTCATTTTGTTGTTGGTAATCATGTCAACTCTTATAAAGTAATTTAATACTGAAGAGATTTTTTCAAGCAATTCTATTGTTTCAGATAATTATTTCTCTATAATCATTTGCTAACGATTATATATATATATATATATATATATATATATATGTGTGTGTGTGTGTGTGTGTGTGTGTGTGTGTGTGTTTACCAACACCTCTGTACAAACCAGTTACGACCCAAGATCAATTTTTAAGAGGAGTTTATCAGGTTTGAATTCACAGTTTTTCTTCTTCTTGACCGATTGCCACACTCAGTCTAAAGAGCCCAGTCTACTCTACTATATTACCTATTGTCAGAGGGAGAATAGAGAAATGCAAACCGCCCCGTCCAGGATTTGAAATCGGATCACTGTGTTTTTTTCTTACAACGATATCCATTACACTACAAGTGCTTCCCTAAATTTCGAAGAAATCTCGTTTTATTTTATCAGAGATATCAGATTTCGATATGCTTAAGCTATGCGAATATTTATATTCTTTTCAACTGATGCGATATTACTACCGAGGTATACAAGCTGCACGACTAATTTCAGAGGCGTGCGATTTAAAAATTCTAATCACCCTAAAACATTTTATTTGAAACATAAATTGGACGCTCGAAGGTAATACTACTTCATGTCAGAGTAAAACTGGAAATAGTCGCAACGAGGGAGTGACTCCATATTCCATCAAACACCAGAAATGGAGCCTCACCACTCTATGTAATTTAGTTTCGTGCCCAGGACACACGAATTGAAAAGCAGTTTCTTTGAATTACTTTATCGTTTCATTTTAAAACCTATTCATAATGCTATTTGCCTGAGTGTTTGATTTATTAGAGCAACTTTATAATCTTAAAAGTGCCGAAAGACAAAGTGGAAATAAAAAATTCAGAATTAATTAATACAAAAAACGTCGTCTATTCTACTTGAAGAAAGCCAATGGAAAATGCCAAGTCTTTATCGGCTATTTTCAAAAAAGTCCACGTCAGTGAATTGCAAAAACATCCATTCATGTCGCTTAATTGAAATTCTGAATCACAAAGGTTATTTTCGCACATTAATAACACGATCATTCGTATCTATTGGTAACCTACTATCGTGCAAATAATTGGCAAATTTGGCTCGTATAGTGAGCTTGTTTTCAACTGGTGATCCACAATTTAGGTCTTGCGGTAAATTAAGAGAAATTAAGTAATAATCACGTTTATATTTTAGAGCTGAATGTATTTGAATTCTGTGTATATAATCAAGGTTTTGGCTTCTCTTATAGCTACCCACTGACTTTATCGCTACTCCACTGATCTACACCAAATTTGTCGCAATATTTAAGTATTTACCCAACCCTTCTGTTACAAGAAGAATGCATAACAAAGTTTTTAAGCTGAGTACAATTGTTATAATTCTTTACTCATTGCGAACTGCAATACTCATCTTTGATGATTTTAGCAATGTGAAGAGAATAATGATAATAAAACCACATCTCAGAAATTTAGACAGAATACTGATAAGTTAAATTCAGAGTTTCTCTTCTTTAAGCAAGTTTAGAAAACACAACCTCACTATAGTTGATGGGAGAGAGATGATTTTGTGCCTTTTCCAAGTTAAACGCCATCAACTTCATCCAAGATTTGAACATGGATTGCTGATGCCATTCCCAATGACGATAACCGTTACACTAGCGCATTTTCTTTAGATTTATAGTAATATGTCATATTTTAAGGTAATTCTAAAAGTTTCCTCAAGTTGCCGAGTTTTTAAGCAGAGTACAACTTGTCCTCCCCCTAGACCAATTGTCATACCAACCTTAAATTCTGCCCCACTATATATCTATTACTGGGGTGGGGAAAAGAATAGTCGAATTCGTACGTTTCCGAAGGGTATTAGCGCTATGTGGAATGCTGATAGCTTCGTCCCGGATTTGAACCCCCGTGGCCTAATACATTTTCTACGCTTCCAACTAACAGTCATAGAAAAATACATGATTATAAATGAATTTTGTAACTTTCGATGTATAATTGTCTTTTGGCCAGAATCAGCACACAATCGTTAACTCCGAATGCAATTTAGAGCAAAACTCTGGAGACCCCCGCTATTTTGGGTAGTGTGGGAGTTTGGCTTCTTTTCAGTGGGTGCTGTCTGCATATTTTAGGCCCCATGAACAGAGCGTTAGATCGACCGGTGTACGAGTTTGTTGCTTAGAATGAAAATTGAAGTGTTCACTCACCTATAAGTGGTACGACGAGCGATGTAGGCGGGTTAATATCAGATAGGAGCAGAAAGAAGACAGTCAATGCGAGCAGGATTGATATGGACAGAGTAATCTTCTCCCCACTATCAGAAGGAAGATAAAACACAAGAACAGTTAAACAGGAGATGGA
The DNA here is from genome assembly GCA_963585895.1 of Sepioteuthis lessoniana. NCBI lineage: Eukaryota > Metazoa > Mollusca > Cephalopoda > Myopsida > Loliginidae > Sepioteuthis > Sepioteuthis lessoniana. The sequence continues at coordinate 81,337,590 of OY757904.1, forward strand.
AACACAAGGCACGATCAAATTGAGTGTGTAAAACAAGGTACGTCTCCGCAGGGTCACATTGAACACAATGTCCGGATAGGGTTCTATACAACAGCTGTAGAATTTTTCTTTGCGACGGGCTGTCACATTGATAATGTCCCATTCCACGTTCGGGTAGTAATCCTTTAGATCGATTCCTTCGTGAATGACTACTTCTCCAGTGGTTGTAGTGACGCCCTTTTCCATGCAGAAATGTTGCAAATCTACCTGGTTACCGTCATACGTCCAGGAACCGAACTTCATGAAGCACTGTTGCATGTCGAAAGGAAAGAACTCCACGTCAATTGGACAGTAGCTCTTGTAGATAACGGGCGGTTCCCATACAATGCGTCCGTCGAAGTAGACAGTTGCTTTCGTCATCAGCGTCACCACAAACTCACCATCGGCGCTGAAAGATAAGTTTATGGAAAGGATCAGGAAAATTAACTCTTAACTCTGTCTACAAACATAACAATTCCAAAGATTTATTTAAAAAAGAACTTATGTAGCAAACAAATTATGTCAGATATTAACACTAATTTTGTACTTTACTGCATTATCAAAACTTATTGTCAAAACGAAATAAAGATTTGAATAAACGAATAATTCATAAATTAAAATTTATCTTAAGGTTATTGCTGATATCACTGGTGCGTTATGAATTTCCGTTATGCAAATCAGTGAGTGTTCGCACCTTCTATCATGCGGAACAAATCAGTCAGCATTTTAAATACCTAATGATACTTATAGGCTATTTATGAACTTTTCAATGTGTATTATATATACGAACAAACACCTTTTATATGAATAATGGTGATAAGTTATTTTTCTTAGAATTTGGCTAGGTTTTTTTTAATCTAATGGCATATAAACTTTTGCCGGTTTTTAATGCCAAAATTATCCTTGTGAAAGAACAGTAGTGGTTCTGTTCAACCCATAGCTGGAGGTATAAGGGATTTCATACCTTTTCGTAGAGTATTTATCGGAAAGCGAACACAATAGCGAGATTGGAGATCGAACTCGATTACTACAATGATGCTGTCCATCACGTAAGCCACTAGGCTATGAAGACTTCTCCATTTAAGGATTTACAAAAATGCTCTAATTCTATTGTGTTATTCATTTCTTATGTGATCTTCTTTCTAATTCTCTCTCTGTCTTTTTCTAACACACACACACACACACACACACACACACACACACACACACACACATATATATATATATATATATATATATATATATATATATATATATATATATATATGCAATTTTATGGATTTAAAACCATGAATATTATCATAGGCAAAATCTGAAGTTCCGCTTCTAAGTAAGAAATAAATAAAAAAATATATTTTAAAATATCCACTAAAAAACGATTTATTCTTTTCTCATGTTAAAGTATTTTCTAGCAATGTCCAGAGTAGAAAATTCAATGGAATTTAGCATAAAGATAAAGGGAAATATAGAAAATAGATGTTTTGCTGATAATATCGTGTATAAAGAATCTTTTTCAGGTAAAACGTTTATTACATCTTAATTTTTTCTGTCCGGACGACTGGAATACATGTAATATAAAATGAAATAATATAATACAATATATCAGATTATCATTTATACCGATAATACTACGGGTAACTCATCCGGATGTCACTCTTTTGCCATTGTTGTTAAAGAATTGAATAATAGTCTGACAGAAGACTATTTATAAACTTCGATAAGCTAAAAGATAGAAAAAAAGAGTTCTATTGTCAGTAGAAACTTTTCTGTCCGTCATAGTTGATTAATATGTCAGAAAACACACACACACACACACCCACACAAAGAATTAAAAAATAAGAACAAAAAATCATTACTAATTGTCTGAATTTCTTTTGATGGGTTTATAATAATTCATTTTTAATGAGACTGTTTTCTCCATGTATATTCAAAGCTGCTTGCTTGCTCATATAAGTGGTTAATTATAATCATAATTTACTCATTAGAGTTTTTCGCATCAGCATTAGCTGATGGTTCTGGAGTTTGAGTGACAGCAAGTCTCCTCAAGTTTCCTGGACTCTTCTCAGTATTCTGGCTGTTCTAAATAATGCAGTCGTTTGGATGGTCACCACTCGTCTGCCAACTTCCAAGTCCTCCAGTCCCTTTAATAATCCCTTAGTTACTGTTCCAAACGCACCAATTACAATTGGTATAATTATTACCTGCATGTTCCATAGTTTTTTCAATTCCCAAGCAAGGTCGAGGTACTTATCCTTTTATTTCACATTCTTTCAGTTTTATTTTTGGTTAGCCGGGACAGAATCGTCGACAATTTTGAAAGTTCTCTTTTTTTTATTATTATTAGGTCTGGTTTTCTGGCAGAGATTAGGTGATCCGTGTGTATGCCAAAGTCCCATAGGAGTTTATGTGTTATTTTCTAGGGCAGGTGTTGGGTTGTGCATATACCATTTGTTCATATGGTCAAATTTAAATTTCTTGCACATCTCCCAGTGGATCACCTTGCCGACCCAGTCGTATCTAGTCTTATATTCCTTCTGCGCTAATTTGCTGCATTCGCTTATTATGTGGTTGATGATTTCATCTCCATCACCGCATAGCCTACATTTGTAATTTTGTTGCGTCTTATCTATTCTCGCTTTGATATGATTGGTTCTTACGGCGTTGTTTTGTGCTACTATTAGGAGAGATTCTGTTTCTCTCTTCAAGTTTCCTTTTCTTAGCTATGTCCAGTTTTTGTCGAGTGAGATGTTGTTTATTAGTCGTTTAAACCGCCCATATAGTTATTTTTCTTCCCATTTTTGTTTCCTAGTTATTGTAATTCTGTTATCCATCGTGTTATCAGTATCGTTTCTGGTGGCTGTAATGAGTCTTCCATCGTGTTTTGTATATAGTCTTCGAGTCGTTGTATCGATGCGTCAACGCTGTCTTCAATGCTGGCAAGTCCTATTCCTCCCTCTTTTCTTGAAACATATAGTCTGTCAACGTCGTCTCAGGGATGTAATGCCTTATGCATTGTCATTAGTTTCTTGTTCTTTGGTCCATTTGTTTAAGTTCGTCTCTGGTCCACTTGAAAAAGGGTCCGGGATATCTAACGAGTGTTACAATCCAGGTATCTATTCCTTTGATAAGGTTTCGGCAAGAGAGTTTTGTCTCAAGTTGTTTTCTGGATTTCCTGAGATATTCTTTTTGAATTTTGTCTTTAATTTCCACTTGTTTGATGGTGTCACCCTCCAAGATGCCCAAGTATTTGTAGGTTTGGTTTTCTGCGAGCGTTCTAATCTTGTCTTTATTTGGTAGTTTCATTCCATCAGTCATATGTCGTTTGCCACTTTTCATTACAAGCATAGGACATTTTTATATGCCAAATTCCATTCCTATGTCCTAACTGTATATTCTAAATCAATGAAATGTAACTAAAAATGATATCATTTGAATCTTGCAGAAAATATCCACTCAGAGGTGAATATTTCCAACTAATTGTTTGTTTCAGTTTCGATAATGCAGTAGTATTTCTAAATTTTTTGTTCGAACAACAAAGCAAAGTTTGAAGGGAATAATGGCCATAGTTTCAACTTTTACAAGATAAACGATTAAGATATACACACACAGGAACAAAACTTGCGTTATATAGATTTAATGAGAGAGAGAGAGAGAGAGAGAGAGAGAGAGAGAGAGAGAGAGAGAGAGAGAGAGAGAGAATTTGTATGTGTTCATATTTCTATCTATGTGAGTGTGTGGGTGAGAGAGACATAGATAGAGAAAGAGAAATAGACAACCGCACACACACGCCGTCGGGCTAATAGAAATGCGATAATTTTTTATCGGTTTTGTTGATAATCTGTAGAAAGAAAACAGACCAGATTAAAATCTACCAGACATTAGTTTTAATTTTGTATCTGTGTATGGGGGAGGGAAGCACAACAATAGAGGGAAAGTTCACTAATTCATTTGTTTTCTGATATTCCAAGAATTTGTAATTGTCCTTTTGATAAAAATATTATATGAGCCAATATTTTCTTGACTTTTTTCTTTTTCCGCTGCAAGTCGATTATATTTCTGAATAAAGACCAGCGTCTCTCTGGTGCTTTTCATTCATGAATATGACAACCTAATGAATTATGTATGGAAAGAATCAGTCTCTATTCATAAGTTTTGCATGAATGAATTTCAAAATATATTTGAACGCCGTGGTAGCAGAGAATTCTATTAAAGTCCCAATTTGATCCGACTGCGAACACACAGACAAACGATTTACTGAACACTTGTCTGATATAGATCAAAAGATATGTACATAGAGTTAGTGCTTAACAATCCAGTTTTATACACAATCTATTTCTTTAAAACTCAGAATGTTGACACATTTAAAATCGGTAAAATTCATTAATAAATAGCAATAAAAAAATTGCCTTAAATATCTGAATCCAAACTTCGACCAGAAAACTGTGTTTTACCTCAAGAATCAGAAGCACCGATGACATACCGATTATTGGAGCCAAATTCAAATTTTGATCACAGTTATTTGTGTTTCACTTCATACTAATTTTATTGGCACTAAAGGTAAAATAGGTCTCTCTTGCCTTGGTAGGGCAATTAATCTTGAAGAAGGAATTCAACTTCAGGAGTTGGTGCTTCGAGTGGATAAAATCGATATTGGGTTCAACTTCGCCCGGACAACTTCTACAGTAACCCAAATGCTAAGATGTATTGTACTTTATCTTTCTCTTGGGAAAATTTGGTATCGTAAAGATGGGAGATCTGCTGCATGGGCAATTATCGGTCTTCCATACAGTGTCCGTGCTTGAGTCTCAATCCAGAATTTAAGATATAACATAGCCCTTTACATGAGAAAGATGTATTGGAGTGGTTTTCAAAATTTATGGCCAAAAGATCATCAAAACCTCTGACTACACAAAGACACATTTTGCGTTCCTGAAAAAAGCTAACATTTATTCTTTTCAAATAAGGAAGCCTAAAAAGAAATTAAAACAAGAATAAAGTTACCCTTTCTTCATCATGTTGACGAGAAGCTCAAATCCTGGTGATTTTTTTGCAATAAATACAATTAATACTAAAATATATATTTGTAAGATTTATCTGTATGCTTTTTGACGTGTGACACTGTTTTTTTTTGTCCTGTTAAAACATGAACGAGAGGTCATATTGCTGCAAGCCATTAATAATACAAACTTCTAGCTTTTGCTTGCTTATCAACTCATTCGGGCGTAACCTAAAAACAAAGATCGACTTTACATTTAATGTAGCAAAGAATCACAATGTAAAACTAGTCGAAATAATTATCTGCGTTTTTATTAATATAGATTCAATTAATAGTATATACATAGTTTTATATATTTTTGTGTTGGCAAATATACAGAGATTCAATCTCGTTTATTCTAAGAAATGTTTTCTTGACTAAAACTAAACAAGCATATTTTATTTAACAACAAGCGGAAATGGTTATTCAATACTGTTTGCATTCATTGTCTTTTGTGTAGATTCAGTTTTTTCATTAGTATTCTGGTCCATTCGGCTTGGGCAGATGAATACTATGACTGCTCTTCTGTAGAAGGGTAAGATCCCCCAACGAGTATCCTGGATATGACACTAAGCAATCTGATGGCGAGGTTCCAGTAATATGGAGCTTTGGGAAATGCGGAGTACCCCTTCACTGACATCGCTCACAGGTGAGCTCTAGCCTGGAATGGTAGCACCTGATAGGGTCCTATCTATGGGTCAAATAGAACTAATCTGTGTACTTATGGTAAACTGAATTACTTGAAGTGGAACTGTTTTGTATGCTTAACTCAATGGTTTGAAATAGAACTGTTTCAACATTTAACTGAGGGTAAACAAAAACAAACAAACAAACTATACTAATACTATACTGAATTGTTTGAAATATAACTGCTTATATGAATAAAAATGGATTTGGTATTAAATAACCTACAATGGTTGATATGCCATAAAAACAAACCAAATAAAAGAAACCAAATCCTTAATATTCATATAATCAAGAAATGAACTCTTCATCTGAATCACTGAAACTTTAAAGTTTAGTTGGTTGGTTGGTTGGTTGGTTGGTTGATTGGGTTTTATGGTGTATCAACATTTGTACGTTATTTAACGCCAAATCCATTTTTATCCAAATTGTCAGCTCTATTTAAAACAATTCAGTTTATCATGAGTACACAGTTTAATTGTCAAAACAGTTCTAATTCAGCAAATTCAGTTTAGTATTAGTACAGATTTTGTTTACACACAGTTAAATGTCATAACAGTTCTATATTAAGCAATTCAATTTAGTGTAAGAACAGTTTCAATGTCAAAAACAGTTCCATTTCAAACAATTCAGTTAAGGATTAGCACGCAGTTTATATGTAAGTACAGTTTAATTGTCAAAAACATTTCTATTTAAGCTATTCAGTTTAGTCAAAAAGTTCTAATTCAAACAATTCAGTTTAGCATAAGTACGCAGTTTAGTTCTATTTTACCCATATATAAGACTCTATCAGGTGCTACCATTCTAGACCAGAGGGTACCTGGGTGCAATGGCAATTAAGGGGTTCTCTGCATTCCCCAAAGCTCCAGAATCACTGGAACCTCACCATCAGATTGTTAAGTGTCATATCTAAGATACTCGTTAGGGTGTCTTACCTCTTTGCAGAGAAACAGTTGGTGTATTCTACAGCCCCAGCCGACTGGGCAAGCATTAAAGTTTAACACATGTTTAACACTTTAAAAAGCTCCGATGATGAAACGGTAGATCCACTTGAAAACCAATAGAATATGCTACTATTTTATAATTTGAAATCTGTCATCAACTGTCCTTTCTGATTAAAATACTTAAACAAAATAGTCAGACAAGAGACAGGTTTAATATCTTTATACTTTTCTACAACCACCTTTCAAAATAAAGTTAGTGGAATGATTTAAAGATGTTTTTCAAATATCATAGTTTACTATAGCAGTTTAGTGAAACAATATTTTCGATAAAAATATTTTCGGATGAAAGAATACCTTTTTTATGCAAAAATATATATTCTCTTGATAATTTCAGTCGCAATATTTCCCAAGATTTCAGTTGAAATACCTTCTACCAATTTTCAATTTTACAGTTATAACAACAAACCAGAAACATATGGTCCCCGTGGCGTAATGACTAACGTGTTCGATTGTGATGTCAGAGAGATCGAGTTCGAATCAGAGTCGTTTTATTATGTTCACTTTCAGACTAATACCCTGAAGAAAGGCATGAACTTCCTTAGCTAAGGATTATGTAGTATCATTGCTGTTGAAATAACCCATGAAGGTAAATATGCCATTAAACAAAGAAACTAACCATAGGCATCATCAATTGCCATAGTTATAAAACATCCCCTAGAGGGTTCAATTTAGTTTAGAATGCAATGAGAAAGAGAGACATGTTGCACTGAAAATTATTGAGCATTTTAACTCCAAGATTTTCTAACTCATTTCCCTTCCGATAAAAACGAATATTTGCTTCATTCATAAATTTTCTTTTTCATCCTAGGAAACTAAATAAATGTAAACTAGTTGAAAATACTCGCCCTTTATTTTAAAAGGAAAAATCCAATGGTTGAGATAATCTTTCTAATTCTCGTTTTTCTCTGTTTTTTCTCTTGTGTGTCATTAAAAAGAGAAGAAAAAGAAAACAAAGATATTGCTTTTGTTGTCATTACTCTGACTTTTCTTTTGAAAAAAACATTGTCTGTTGTGACGATAGAATAATGAATGTTGTTCACCTCTGATATTTGCTTTTTTGTTACACGTAGAGATTTCGTAATCGGATTTTTAAATATCGATCGAAATTCTTGTTTCTGTTGACATGGCAGAGACTGTGCGAATCAGTTCGTTGAATGGTTGCCGAACTACTTCCGCTGGCCGGAAGTTATGTTTGCTAAAGCCAAGTTATGGCAGTCGTCAGCATGGCTACAAATATGCGGGAAACTTTCGCGCCAGCGGAACTCCAATGATATTATCGCCGCTAACGCGTACATGTATGTGATTTTGTGCCAAGAAATTGTTATAAATATCTTTTGATGCATATAATTTTGTTTTCTTTACGAAGCATTTTGTATATATCATAATCTTGTTTAGTCCTATACAATATTTATTGCTATCCTTTCGTAGGGATTCATAGTTGAGTATTTGCTAGACTTATCTGTATCAGGAACCAGTCTGCCATCAGAAGGCTTCGAATGGGTTGCATGAATAGTTATTACCGTCATCAGATGGGAGGAAGCAGACATTTACTAAGCTTAGGTACACGACCTAAAGTGTCGGACACATAATACTCACAACTCATGTTATCAATAATGGTCTACCTGACTAAATTCGTAATTGTTCAACCCGAATTAATATTAAAGACCACTATCTATATCGTTACCTTAATTTCTCTCTCTTATATATATATATATATATATATATATACGAATAAGTCGATAAATAAGAAGTTGGCAATAGAAAGCATTGATTACAATTGCATCTTTTTTAAGGAAATCAATAATGCTAGGTATTTTCTTGTCCAAAAAGCCTATAAGGATAACCTACCTTCCTTTCTGGTTGCTGCACCCGGAGGCTTTATTTACCAGTGAGTCAGTATGTTTCTGCTTTTTGACCCTGGCTCTTAGGGAAAAAACTCAAGACATGCTTCTTCCGACCCATCACACATTATTCTGTAAATTTCACACGGTGTGCCCTTCTCCGTCAGCAAAATTTTTATAACAGATTTTTGTTCAAACCTGCAATATTCTATTTGATTTAATGGAATTTTGAATAACCACAGCATAAATATTTTGATGAGACTGGAATAATTTTGGTATAAACCAATTCCAAACACTGCAGAGTTTATATTTATGGAAAAAATTCCGAATATCAAATGACCCATATATATATATATATATATATATATATATATATATATATATATATAAGGGTCATTTGATATTAAACATTTTTTGTAAAAAGCTAAATATTTTTTCTGAGTTTTTTTCCATAAATGTAAATTCTGCTGAGTTTGCAATTGTTTTAAATAAAAAATGATTCAAGTATCACTAAAATATTCATTCAGGGGATATATATATATATATATATATATATATATATATATATATGTTTCCTTTTTGTTTAATGACATATCAGCCTTCGTGGGTTATTTAATGCCAAAGCCATATAACTAGAAGAACAGCAGAGATGCTATTTAACCCAAAGCTCGGAGGATAAAGTGGTTTATACCTTTCCCTTGGGTATTTGTCCAATGTATGTGAGGGATATACTTGGCATAATGGCTAACGCTTTATACTGCAACATTTACGCTATAACGTTCACTTTTGGACTAATACTCTTAGGAAAGGGATGAACTAATTTATCCTTCAAGTTATGGGTTCAATAGTGGTATATAGTTTTACAAGAATAACTTTGGCATTGTATAACTCACAAAGGTTTCTATACCGTTAATTAAAGAAACTATTCTATATACTTGTATGCATTTGCGTGTGAATCCCTAAGAAGCAAAGCATACATTGTTTCAAGAGAAAAGTTATTTTCCTTATAATAAAAAATGTTTCTATTTATTATATTTATCTTTCATTTTGTTTTTATTTCACTAGTATCATACATCAGTTTCGGAAGATTCAGTGAAAATAGGCCTATTATAATTACTACTTAAAACTTGTAAATACGGACTAAATTTCTGTACTGAATTCAATAAACGAATCGGCAGGGCGTTCTGCTGCTTCAGATTTCGTAAAAGAGAAATTGGGTTAATACATATAAAGTTTTTCGATATTTTTTTTTGCCTGTAGTTATTTTCAAACAACCAAAAAAATATTTTGCTTCTGTTGAATTTATACTTATTAAAGTTCTTAAAAAAATTACATTAACCGAAATGCTTAGCCTAGTCTGTTAGGGCTGTGGAATATGTGGACTGCATCTCAGCTGATTCAGATGCCTCCTCACTAAACCATCAGAGGCTCCAGTTCTGGAGCTTTCATGATTGTGGTGCCCCTTTTCTCATCTATGGGTCAAAGAGAATTATTTGTGTTGAATAGCCATACTTTAAAATATTTAATTGTGTACAAACAATAAATTGCAATACTTAAAACCATTGAACTTAGTGCAAACAAATGAGCCCTAGTTCGTTCAATAGTTATGTTAATTTTAGAATATTCGCTGACAAACCATATATATGTATGATATAATTATAAATAAAACTTGGCATTAAATAATCTTCACAGGTTGATATGCCATCAAACACAACCAATAAAACTAAATAATTTAATAATGTTGATAGAAATTAGTATAATACAATAAAATAAAATTTTTCGAATTTTGTTTTGAAAGTTAAGCTCAGAGGTTAATAATTGGGAATAAATAATAATCCTTACCAACACTCACCTATGCTCCAGGAAGTATAGATTTTTATTTATTTAACCATAAAGCCGGAAATGAAACTTCTGCAGGGAGACTATGACGCTTTGTCTTTGCATCCTTATATTTTCTTAACTTTTTCTCATATACGTGGAAATGATGTCTTTGAAAAGAGCACGACAATGTCTTATTATTGAATTTTACAGACCTGATATCAGGATGCAAGTCGTTTTAATTAATGTTAGTTGGGAATCGAATATATTTATTTAAATCATATATGGATTGTACACCTGCTCTTCTAACAAATGTTAATTGCTTGTAATTTGGAGGAATATTGTAGATATTTGAAACCGAATTGTTATAGAGCCTGTCACTCGATTTTTCATCTACAGCTTTTTCTTTTCTTTTCTGTCATTCATTTCATTTTCTGTCATCCACCAGACACAAATTTTAGTCCTATCAACTTTAAAGTTGATAGGACAAAAATTTGTTTCTGGTGAATGACAGAAGCAAAAATAAGCGTCCTAGTTGGCTTTGTATTTGTTTATAAGAGACTGGAGCTGTAGTTTTAATATTAAATTTGCATTAAAGGTATAAGATAAAGTCATTTTCTCGGATATATATTGATTATTCGTTTCATTCGCTTAATTTGTTGCAACGTGAAACTCTGGTCTGCAACGGTTTGGAAATAATCCAAACTGTGAGAAACACATCTATTAATGTTATCTGATCTTAAATTAGTTTGAGGCAGAGGGCAAAGAAAAATTGGTTTTCGTATCTAAACTTAGACAGCAATTTGAACAACGTGTTCAGTAGTTAGTTGAGTTCAGAGAATCTAATAATCCGTAACTTCTCTAAACACAATCAACACGATTCTGAATCTTCATTACATGTTTTCGCTCTCTTAAAATTTTTCAATTCAACCTCAGTTCCGTGAGATTTGCATCTTTTAATAAGAACTAGAACTTCGAATACTGAGAAGGTTGATCTTCCCTACCCACTTATTTTGATCAACTTGTTCTTTACTGTAATAAATCTCTGTAAATATCTAGTAGAAAATGAAGGATTAACAAGACAGAACAGTTACAGCTAAGATTCTTCTTCTTGTGAGCTTCTTACATCAGTGATAGCTGAAGATTTTTCACTGGAGTCTGCTTGACAAGAAGTCTCCCTATGGTCTCCAGGACACTTCTCTATATTCTGACCGATCTTAACAATGTTGTAATTTAGATAGTCTTAATTCGTTTTTAGTTCTCTGGCAAGGTACTTGTACTTGTTTTTTTTTTTTTCGTTTTCTTTGATTTTTTTTCTGAGGTCTGCAAGGACGACTACGCCCACTATACAGCACATTCTCTTTTTTTCTTTTTTTAAAAATTATTACGAGATCTGGTCTTCGAGTAGGGAGTAGGTGATCAGTTTGTATCTCAAAATTCCAGGCAATTATTATTATTATTATTATTATTATTATTATTATTATTATTATTATTCCTTGCATTTTTTTCTTATCAGTTGGTAATTTTTTTATTGGATTTTGAGTGACAGCAAGTCTCCTCAGATCTTCTGGACTTTCTTGTTGATTTTTAACAAAGCTGTAGTCTGGATGGTCTCTATTCTTTCTGTGATCTCCATTTTCCCCAGTATTTTTTTTGGGCCATTGGGGACCATTCAAAGGTAACCAACTGCAATTGGTATCGCTGTCATCCACATGTTCCACTGCTTTTTCATATCTCTGACAAGATCTAAGTATTTCTTTACCTTTTCTCGTTTTCTTTTCTTTTTATTCTGTCTCTGCCGGAACGGCAAAATCCACGAGACAATTAGTTCTTTTTTTTTTGTTAATTGATACTAAGTCTGATCTTCTGGTTGGGATTAGATGATCCGTTTGAATCTCTAAATTTCAGAGAATTTTATGCGTTTCTTTTTCTTGGACAGATTCTTGTTTGTGCATATACAAATATATTCTGGTTTGTCAGCATGGCAAAATTTTAGTTTCTTGCACAATTCTATGTAGAAAATCTTTCTCATCTAAACATGTCTTATATTCCTTTGGTTTCAATTTTCTGCATTCGCTTCTCGTGTGATTAACCATTTCATCTTTGTCACAACATAACTTACAATTGCTATTCTTCTGCGTACTAATTGTTTTTAATTTGACATACTTAGTTCTTATGGCATTATTTATTCAATTTCTCTTTTCAGATCTCCTCTTCATAGACATATCTAGGCCATCACGTGTGCGATTTCCCATATTTCTCATTTGAAGTATTCATACAGTTGTTTTTCTTCCTATTTTTGTTTTCTAAATTTTTTGATTGTTGTTTTTCTGTTTCTTCAAGTTATTTCTGTTGATGTCACTTCTACTGTCAGGTGTTTTTGTATATTTTTCATTTATCACTTTATTCCTTTGAGTTTTTCTCACCAGCTTTAGCTGATGGTTTTTCTCTAGAGTCTAATACAGCATGTCTCCCCAAGTCTCCAGGACTCGTCTCAGTATTCTGGCCGATCTTGATAATGCTGTCATTTGGATGGTCTTCACTCGTCCTCTCATCTCTAAGTCATACAGTACCTCTACCAATCCCTTGGTGACTCCACCGAGTGCACCGATTGCAATTGGTATCACCGTCACTTTCATGTTCCATAGTTTTTTTTTTATTTCTCTAGCAAGGTCAAGGCACTTATCTCTCTATTCGCTTTCCTTAAGTTATTATTTTACTCCTTAGAAATTTTTTTACACCAGTGTTAGTTGGTGACCTTTCACTGGAGTCTAAGTGACAACAAGTCTCTTAATGTCTTCTGGAATCTTCTGAGTACTATAACCAATCTTAACAATGCAGTCATCAGGAAAGTCTCGATTCGTTCTCTGGTTTTCAATTCTCCCAGTTTTTTTCAAGGCTGTGGGGACCGTTCCGAGTGAATCGTTTACTGTTGGTATCACCGTCACCCGCATGTTCCCCAGCTATTTCAGATCACTGGCAAGGGCCAAGTATTTGTGTATCTTTTTGTTTTCTCTTATTTTCCCTTTGTGGTCCACCGCCTGTGTAAAGTTTACAAGATGGTAAGTACTTATTAATTAACACCAGGTCTGGTCTTGTGATAAGGTGATCTGTTTGTATCTCAACATCCAAAAGAATTTTATGGGTCTCATTCTCTAGGACAGATTCTGGTTTTTGCATATACTATTTAGTAGTAGGTTCAAATTTTTATCTCTTGCACAATTCCCAGGGGATCACCTTTCCTATTCAATCGTGCCTTGTCTTATATCCTTTAGTGTCACTTATTCTATGGGTTCATCTCTATCATCACTTTATTGTTATACATCCAAATATCGAGCAGGTATGCTAGAACGGTATTACCGAATCAGTTTTCTGCCTAAGGTGGTGATTTTAATTTAAATCAATCATTTAATAAAGAACTAATTACAATTTTTTTTCAATCTTTGGTGTTAACTTTTTCCAACGCAAACGCCAATGTAAAAATTGCAGTCTTCAATTCAACTACAAAACTACAAAAACCAAATTAGAATATTTCAGAATTGTATTTTTTAATCAACCCTGAAAGTTCCTATTTAAAGATGTGATTTTAAAGATTTTTATATTGCAGAAGAGAAGGACAATAAGAAAATTTGTAACAGGATAAGTTAATGGTATTGTTAAAGAAAAAAGAAAACAATTAAACAGGCATATTCAAACTTAAAATAGACGAAAATATTAATACAAAGGCAAAAATTTCTTTATAAAGTTCTGTAGCATTTGTTTCATGACAGTAAAAAAAATAATATCTTTTACAGTAGTAATATACTTTTGGCTATTTTGTGTTAAATTATTTTAAATCAGTGTTTTTTAAATAATAATGTTGCGCAATTAAGTGTTTTCTTCTTGATAATATGATGATGAGCCAATATTAGAAAGCACAAAACAAACTGAAAGGAAACAGGTTTTTAAGTGCATTGGCTAATCTAAAAAATATTTACTTGTTATAGAGAACAATGTCTGGCCTCCAAAGGTCATCTGATGGAATATGAATCATTTTGACTTCGCCATAATCACCAGGATTCCACGTTAATCGAGTATCGTACCATTCCTGAAATTAAAAAAAGAAAAATTATGAAAATATACGAAATCAAGATGTGTAAAGTTGGGCTCTGTTGCTGAGGTTTACAACAAATATCTATGTATTAACTTAACCCCTTCATTACCGACAAGATGCAATAAAAAGTCAATCTGTAAGTAGAGTAGAGCTTTAAATTAAAAGTTTTTCTTCTAGACTGGTTGCCTTACCGAGGATAAAGAACCAAATCAGCTCTATTATTTACCTATAACTGGATCGAGAACAGTTTGATTCATAGCTTTACCAAAAGTATTTGTGCGAACGCAAAAAACTTCGACCAGGATTTTGAACTCGAGTCGATGATTCCATTTCCTACGACGATAACAATTACGTTAAATGCACCTTATAGACGAATTCCAAGGTCGAGCACCTGTTGGTAAAACAGAAATTTTCATAGATAGTTGGATGATCACAGGTCATTCATTTCCAGTGTGAGAATCTGGTACCAAGATGAAATAGGGTTTTCTTTGAGAACTGCATTTTAGTTGAGTGAGAGATATAACGTGTGAAGAGAGGGTTTTGGATTTATTAAGATTCTAAAACTCATTTGGGATCCAGACTAGAAGTAAAGCAGTTAAAGAAATAAGGTTTAGCATTTTGACTCTTTCCACAAAAAATAAGAGTGGGTCTCCTTATCCTTCAGGGGCAACAGGGAAATGATTTTTAAAAAGAATTTATCGTCCTTCTAAAGTGACAGTAGTCGCGACTGAAAAACGATCGGCTTCTTTTTAATATACGTGAGAATCTAAAACATAAAACATATTTGTCAGCTTCTTTTCATGACTAGTACGTGAAACGATGATCAATGACTTTTTGGTTCTGTCCGAGTTGAAGTAACAACCTTTCTATCTATCCGAGTATATTACACATGTACCCCTTAAATCTACATTTAAAAAAGAAAAGAAAGACATTCCATGGAGAAGTCGAAAATGTCTTTTATCTAAAAGAATGCATATTACATAGCATTGAAAAAATCTCGGTTTATAGATTTTTGTGAAAATCTGATTGTCAATATTACAGCTGGGCTATCGCATTTTTTCATATGTCTTGCAAGATTTTAATAAAGCGGAGACAGAATGATATTTACATTCTAAGGCGGAAGATTGTATTTTGCCAATTCTACAAATTTAGAGAGGCAGCGAGCCTTGAAAATCAGCACTCAAAATTTGAGTCTTCTATATTGTCTTTCCACTTCTGTTCTCTCTCTCTCTCTCTCTCTCTCTCTCTCTATATATATATATATATATATATATATATATATATATATATATATATATATATATATCTTATTCCTACCTTCCTTCTTTCCTTTTCCCATCTCTCCTTCCTCTCATTAATTCTTGGTTTATTCTTTCTTTCTTCCCATCTTGTTTTCTTTTATTACTTTCAGTATCATCCAAAAATAAATGCACCTCTAAAATTTATTCCTTTTTATCAAAGATTTGATTATTTTTCAAAACAAAAAAGAAGAGTATTTTATTTCTTGCAGAAAATTATAGCAAAAAATCTAATATTATAAGGAATCCCTTCCAAACTCTACAACACTGAAAATCTAAGTGAAAATATGAATATACACTTGTCCAAAAATTAATATCTGCCCACGAAACATTTTGTAGTAAATAAGTATATTTTTAAACTAGACAATTTGTTTTTCTTTTCTAATTGAATAAATTTCTATGATCTTTTATAGTTGTTTCATTTCTCTTTTGCCCAGTCAACTGGAGCAGAAGAATACACCGACTGCATCTCGGCAGAGGGGTAAAATTCCTCCAATGAGTGTCTTGGATATAGACACAAAACAATCTGATGGTGAGACTTCAGTAATAGAGGAGCTTTGGGGAAAGCGGAGTACCCATTCGTTGCCATCGCTCCCAGGTCCATTCTGGCCTGGAGTAGTAGCACCTGATGAGGCCCTATCTATGCGTCATTAGAACTGTTCGACGCTTAAACTGAGTACTTAGGCTAAATTGAATTGTTTGAAATAGAACTGTTTTTATATTTAACTGAGTGTAAACAAATCACTGATGTTTAATAGAATTGTTCGGGATACATAGAAATACTTGAAAACATTAAACTGAATGCAAACAAATGATTAATAGTAAATAGAATGATTTATATTAGATAGAAATAAGGGAAATCTTTTAACTGTGTGAAAAAAGTGTTCAGGTTAGTTTAAAAATGTTACCTAAAAATATGTTTAGAAATCATATTTTTAATATATATGTATTTAAAGGATTTGGCATTAAATAACATATAATGGCATTAAATAACCTATAACCAAACCATTTTTCTGCCTCAGGTGACATCTATCAGTTTCTTTTTTCTATAATTGCCTGGATTTTATGATTCCCCTCCTTCTCTCTCTCTCTCTTTCTCTTTCTCTCACTAATTTCATTTTCTCAATCTTTTTGCACTCTTTTCTAAATATTCACTGTTCTTTCTTTAATCCCTGTCATTGGGGCATGAAATACCCCGTTTCCTTTTCAAAGGGATAGAAACACCTAAACACCTAGTGGGACTAAATAGCATTTGGTCGTAGGACTCCAGTTTTGGAGATTTCGAGTGTGTAGTGTAGTCCCTTTGTTAGTATTACTCCCCGGTCTATTCTAATTCGGAGTGATCATAACTGCCAGGGTTCCATCTGCGGATACAATAGGTCTGTTTAAAAATCATTACTATTAGTTAGGAATATTTGAAATATCATAATTGTGAGCTTTGAGAATAGTTATTTGAAGCTATAATTATTTGCAAAGAATTACCATTATTAGTTACTTGAAATTATATAATTACTTGAAATACTTAAAAACATTGAATTATGTACAAATTATTAGCATGTAACAGTTTAACTGTATACAAACAAAAGATAATTATTAAAATAGGAAAACTTACTTTAAACATGTATTTTTCTATAAATTATTAGCATTAGATAGGAATACTTGAAATCATTGTAGTGTGCAAATTGTTTATATCAAAATTTGACATTAAATAAGTTGATATGGATTAAACAAGTTGATATACCGTTAAACGACTGAATTAAACTTTTTTCCTTTCTCAAAAACTAAAACAATTTTCCTCTTTAATTCATCGCCCTGTCAGTTGAGTGTATCTCCTGCAAATGAATGAGTAAGTAAAGTAAAGTTGGCGACCATAGTCGAGGGTGACCCGAAGGCTCCCTTTTCGATAGCTTACTACACCAAGGTGTAGGGGAGGGGGCGACTCCTTTCCCTGGATTGCTCCACTTTACCCTTGATCCGTACCTTATAATGCTGAGTGTTAAGCAAGGAGGCATCAAGTACCATTTTTTGAGTCTTTGGTATGACTCGACCTGGGATTGAACCCAGGTCTCCCGGGCCAATGGCGAACACTCTGACCGCTAGGCCAATGTCCTTCTCCAAAAATAGCGGTGTATTGGTTATAACTCTAAACTGCATCTTGTGATGTGGATCCAGCTGTCGAGTTCTATGGAGTGTGGAGTTCCCCTTCCTTACCATTACGCTTATACCCACTCTGATCGGGACAGATTGTATCTGTAAGGGTTTTATGAACGAGTCAAATAGATGTGTTTGCGAATTATTTGTATTAGATAGGAATACTTGATGTTATATATCTGTGTTCCAAAAAAACAAAAAAACAAAAAACAAAAAACAAAAGAACAAAAAACAACTAAAAAACAACACGAAATGTTGTTATAAGTAAAAGTAAAGTTGGCGACCATAGTCGAGGGTAACCCGAAGGCTCCCTTTTCGATAGCTACTACAACAATGTGTAGGGGGGCGCTACTCCTTCCCTGGATTGCTCTACTTTACCCTTGATCCGTACCTTATAATGCTGAGTGTTAAGTAAGGAGGCATCAAGTACCATTTTTTGAGTCTTTGGTATGACTCGACCTGGGATTGAACCCAGGTCTCCCGGGCCAATGGCGAACACTCTGACCGCTAGGCCAATGTCCTTCTCCAAAAATAGCGGTGTATTGGTTATAACTCTAAACTGCATCTTGTGATGTGGATCCAGCTGTCGAGTTCTATGGAGTGTGGAGTTCCCCTTCCTTACCATTACGCTTATACCCACTCTGATCGGGACAGATTGTATCTGTAAGGGTTTTATGAACGAGTCAAATAGATGTGTTTGCGAATTATTTGTATTAGATAGGAATACTTGATGTTATATATCTGTGTTCCAAAAAAACAAAAAAAAAAAAACAAAAAACAAAAGAACAAAAAACAACTAAAAAACAACACGAAATGTTGTTATAAGTAAAAGTAAAGTTGGCGACCATAGTCGAGGGTAACCCGAAGGCTCCCTTTTCGATAGCTACTACAACAATGTGTAGGGGGGGCGCTACTCCTTCCCTGGATTGCTCTACTTTACCCTTGATCCGTACCTTATAATGCTGAGTGTTAAGCAAGGAGGCATCAAGTACCATTTTTTGAGTCTTTGGTATGACTCGACCTGGGATTGAACCCAAGTCTCCCGGGCCATTGGCGAACCCTCTAACCCCTTGGCCAATAATATAGGCAGTTCCTTAAGGTCGAGGCATAAAATATCCCGAAACAGGTTGACATATTAAATTCAATTAATCAATCTACCAATCTCTTTATATCAGCAAGGAAATTCATGGGAAGAATTTTCTGATCATTATTGTTTAGACATACTCAGTTCAACTAGCCAGCGAAACTCAGTTCTTGCTTTAACACTTCCAGACAATAAATACCATGGCTACACCAACTGTCAAAAGATTTAGCGGACAGAAATGGCTGCTTTCAAAACAGTCTGTTACCCAAGAGCTGAACCACATTTATTAATCTTGGAAAATTCGTTCTTTGTCCACCAAAATTGCTTTTTTTTTTTGCTTTGTTTTTCGTGGAAGATGGCAATAGTGTCTCTGTGGACATCAGATTACACAATCGATCGCCAAGAGAGCTTAGTGTTAATCTTTTCCCATAAGAAGCGCATGAGATTCTAGAAAGGTGATTAAATAAATCTGCCAATGACGGTGGCCGATCACGGGCGTTTATTGAAGACAAGGAAAAGAGAAGATCACCAATTTTGAAAGAGCGAACAAGTCGAAAAGCACAGCGTCGACACCTTGCAGATGGAAGATCGACTCTACTCTGTTCAGATAAATCTTTCTATCATTTCCCTTTTCTCTCTGGTTCAAAGCCACAATTATTCTCCCATACACACATGAATATCTATCTGTCTATCTATCTATGTCGGTCTTCTTAGAGATATCTATTATAGTCTGTTCTTATCTATCAATCTATCTATCTGCTTATAAATATCTATTATATCAATATGCTTATAATTATCTATTATATCGATATGCTTATATATATATATCATAGTCTGTATGTATGTATGTATGTATGTATGTATGTATGTATGTATCTATCTATCTATCTATCTATCTATCTATCTATCTATCTCGTAATATGGCCTTTAATTTTCAAGCTATTACGTTCACTTTCGGACAAATTCTCTTGGAAATGAACCCACTTATCTCCCGAAATATGGGTTTAATAATTTCACTGCTGTTCTTCTACTGGGATAACCACCGAAGGTTGAAATACTATTGAAACAAAGATAGAGAACCATAATTATTTATGTTTTCAACGTACTTTTGCAATAATTTTTCATCCACTTTTTTATTTTTTTAAAATAATCGGTTTATTTTGGGCTGGAGGAGGTCTTATCTCTCTGCAAAGGATTCACTCAACATATTCTCAACCTCATCGACTGGCTGACTGACAAGTTACACGAGGATATAATTTCAAGACATTAATGATATTTCTTGTTAAACATTGTTGCTTCAAGTAATTATTCTTAATGAACATACTTTGCATAGTTGAATGGTTTCAAGTATTCCTATCTATCATTAATAACTTTATTCAAAAATAATGGTTCGTTTGCACAGTTATATGATTTCATGAATATTTATCTAATATTCATAATTTTTGACAGATCTATTTGATATTTGGGATTCAAACAGGTAGTATTAGTCCGGCTAAGAGTGAACCCGGATGAAGGTCACCTCTTTTTGGTGGTTGGGGATCTCTTGCCCCCCCCACCCTGTAGAGGATACAATCAGTGTATTCTCAGCCCTGTTGGCAAGGCTATTAAGTAAGAAGATCCGATCTATTCATCCTTAACAAGATGATAAAACTGTGAGACAATGGATGTTACTCTTCCAGCTGATCATGAAGTAAAACTGAAAGTGAAAAACTGGAAGAATTTCAAGAGAATTGAAAAGAATTGTTGAATGAAAAGGTGAGAATTGTACTCATCATTATTACCGGTTTTTGTTTCTTTGTTTAATGGCATATCAACCACCTGGGGTTATTTAATGCCAAAGCCATTCTTTTAGAGGGACTGTAGCGGTACTCATTCATTCATAGATAGAGGGATAAGGGAGCTCATGGATTTCCCAACGGTATTAGTCCGAAAGTGATCGCAGTAGAGCGACTGGAATTCGAACTCGTGTCACCCCGTTGATTATTTAGACCACCAACGGGTCACTGCACCCGTGAAAGATTGAACTTAAGTTTGTTAAGTCACCTGCTCGCGTTGTATTTTAGATCCAGATAACTGAATGTCGCCTTTCGCCGATCGCCAATCAAATAAGACAGGGTTGATCATTCAAAGAAAAAATAGATTGAAATCTAAGGCCAGAGATAAAACAAGACGGGGATCTCAAAAATTAAAACAAAGTTTAGTTGACAACGAAATAACAAAGCCTATTAAAAACAATTCCGTTCTATTTTCAAAAAATGAATAAGTCCGATCAAACCAGTCCCCTTCCCGTTTAGTGAGGTAATACTATTCAGAGACTTAGCCTCGTTTATCTCCACAGTCAGTCTAGTCGTTGCAGTAAACACAGCTTTTCAAAAACTAAATCAGTCTTTCTTCAGTTTCCAATTCAGCTAATTTTTCTGTTCGTCAGGTTCCCATTAATACCTCGTGATTCTCGCTTCTCTATCTTTGATGGTCTGGCTCAAGGCTTCACTCCTCGGTCTGTTAACTCTCTGCTCGGCAACTCCGACCAACTCCGCAACTGCGACCAACTCCGAACAACTGTTGTTTTTCGGCAAAAACTGAGTTTATATATTTATTTCTCTTATTTCCAAGAAGGCATATTTCATCAATGGCCTTCTTCTTAATTAATATTCAGTAATTAATCCCATTCATTGTTGCTCTATACTACCCCAACAGTGAACCCTAGTGCCTGCCACTCAAGGGGGGGTTCCTCCCACTTCCACGTGTAAGCCACTGTGCCCTTCTCTCTGCAACGGGCGATTCTCTCATCACGTAAACACATACGTCATGTCCAGCTAAAATTAAATCAAAATTTTCCATTTCTCAAAGTTTGATTTCTCCTGGATAATCTGCCTGCACATGTCTGGCCCCTTCGTGACATTGTTTCTGTTCATCATTGTTTTGGCTAGCTGTTTTGTGACGACAAAATAGACATTAGCTTTCCTTTCTTTCTTTATTTCTCTGATTAGAAAAAGCAATTTAATATGTTTTTGTATTTTTTCTGCTTGCCAAAAATTAAACAATATTTCTCGCTTCTTTCTCATTTTTGACAATATATTGTATCACTCCTAACAAAAACCTATAATATTATTTTTATCTCTGGGACAGACCCGATGATTTTTCGAAGGCATGAAACTTTCTGAATGGTATCATCATTAGAAATCAGTAGAATACAGAATAAAGTATTGGATACTGAAGAGACTTGTTGGCGCTTAGACTTTTTTTTGAAAGTCTCTGAATAAAATTCAATGGATACAAATAATGATTTATGTTTTAATTATTCATATCATAATGATCAGATTAAAAACAGTAGATCACAGCGAGATTTTTGTTGGCACCACATCGTTGGAATAAGGAGACTCGATTGTTGTAATCGTTATCGTTGTAGGAAATAGCTTCCAAAAGTCAAGTTCAAATTCTGGACAAAGCTATTTGCATTTCCCTTGGTGCTAATTTTCTTCAATAAGGTAAGAATCCATTTCTTCCTCACTGAGATACGAGCAATCTAGAGAGATTGGGTTCTTTAACCTTGGTACAGCAACGGGGATTAAGTAGCATTCTGTTTGGAGCCGGGGGTTTGGATGAATATGTATCGTTAAAATACTTTAATTTCAAGAATGAAGCGATTTCTTGTCCATTTCGCAATTTATTAATGATAGTAATCACGCTGAAATTAATCGGATTTTTGAATGTTTGCATTGTAATTTAATGTAAGGACCGAAGTTTCGTCATTTCATCGGGATTTTAAAATGTCGGTCAGTGCATTATTTGTTGATGTTAAGAAGTTGTAAACGTTAACATATCTCTGATGAGAAGGCATAGGAAAAAGAATATATATGTGTGTGTGTGTGTGAAGAGATATAGTCGGATATGTAACATATTGACCTTCGACCGAGCCGTCAATGAAGAAACAGGTTTATCCGATCGAAGATATCAGAATATCACCTTGACCTGTGGACGGGTTGAATTCGGTGTAGATGCGACGCCGATGGGAAGCAGGTGGATGTCAAACAATTACATAACCAGGTGCCACAGACGGCTTGTTGCAGTTGGAGTTCGAGTTGCAGTTCAGTTCCAGTCGCAGTTGCCCGCGGAGTGAGAACCAGCTTCGGACAGAGGGCTTGGGCGGCCCAATAGAATGAGGAAGAAGTGTTGCTATAGTCAGAGGAATTGGGGTCAATATGTGGCAGTCTGCTTCGTCTTCAACTCACCTCTCACACATAACCCTTTCGCAAGCCTCGTGAGGGATATATTTTTCTAAAGAAGTGTGTTTGTTCGTCATTATTGTTGATTGTTTCCGTATGTATATGTATACGTATAGTTGTATCATGGCTATACAACTGATAGTGCTGACACAAAAAAAGTCAGAAGGTATCATTTAAAAGTTGACGTCAGCTAACACTTTGAGACACGAAGAGAGAGAGAGAGAGAGAGAGAGAGAGAGAGATGAGAGAGAGAGAGAGAGAGAGAGAGAGAGAAGAGTTGAAGGAAAAATGGCTTGTACTGAAATCGTATCAACTGCACATACGCAAAAAACAAGAAAACACAAGTAACGAAAAGCTTTTAGAACTTGTGAAAAATATTCGTCGCGTACCGTTTCTTACTTTCCTTCTACTCAGGGGTTTCACGCCACAACAGAAAAAACAAGCAAACATTCCCTTAGATAGATGTGGATTATCTCTTCACTGACGACAACACATCCTCATACTTTCTCGCTGTTATTTTGGTAAGTATCAAAGTCAACTCCCAACTGTGTAAAATTCTTAAAGTAGAACCGAATCCAACTCTCATCACTAATTTCTTACCCTCGAACCTCACTTTTCAGTTACTGTGTGTTTGATACAAAAACTGAAAAAACAATCAGTTCAACAGTGAAAGCAGAAAAGAAATGAAAAGTTTAGATATAGTTGAGCTTTTTTTTTTTTGTTTATTCGTTCCCGTATCGTTACAATAATGAAAGTTGTTTAGTAACAGAAATCATCGCTTAAAATTCTTTCAGAATGGGATATATTATCTAAACGTTGATATGCCAAGATTATGCTTGGCTGGAGTCTAACAACTTCCCTACATTGACGTTTAATTTTAATTCAGTTGTGAAATTTCTGGTAATCATCACCGGGAACTTTACAACTGAATTCAGTCGTTGTAAAGCTATTATACGTAGCAATCGCAGCTATTTCTAAATATTCTTCAGTTTTTCTACTAAGCGATCCTTTTTTTTTTTGTTTGGAGTATAACATCTTGTAAATATTCGACCTTTATAATAACATATTTCCACTCTATCAACTTCTACAAACGATTTTTGCATTAAATAGTTGACGACGACTCGGTAGGTCAAAGATATTGACAGATTATGAATTATGAATAAGTAAATGACTACAGCTCAATATCTAATGGTCAGATAATGTGTCACTTTTTATGAAATAGAAGAAAAATAAAACAATCTATTTCTTTCCCACCTTGTTGGCTGGATGTCGAATACCCAAGCTACATCCCTTGCAGATCACTACACCTCCCTCCCAAAAAAGTGAGAGTCATGTGTGTGATACTAAACTGCAACTGGTAGGAAGGTCTACTCTAACCCAAAGGGTAGCACACGTATGGGTAATAGCTATAGATCGAATAGATCGGTTAGAAAATTATTAAAATTAGATAGTATTATTAGTATTAGATAAGAATACTTGAAACCATATAACTGCATGCATTAAGAATACTTATTTGATATAATTACTTACAAAGGATTATTATCACTAGTCCATTGAAATCATAAAATGGTTTGAAATATTTGAAATCATATAACTGTGTGCAAGTTATTAGCCTTAGATAATTGGCTGGTGTTTTATGGCATATCAACCCTTGTGAGTTATTTAATGCCAAATCTGTTCACACACACACAAACACACACAAACACGCACACACATACTCATTTACATATATATATAAACAGGTTTTGGCATATACATATATATATATATGATTTCTAAGTGAATAGTTTGTCGGTAACTTTATTATTAAGCAAGCTGTAAAAGCTTATTTGTTTGCGCACAGTTAAATGGTTTTAAGTATTCCTAATGCTAATAGTACTGTTTAATATTTTTTTACACAGTTAAAGGGTTTCAAATATTGCTATTTAAAATTAATAATTCTATTCATCAAATATTCCCACGTATTATAGATAATCTGCATTCAGCTATATGCTTTCTATAATAATAATAATCCTTAGTAAATGATTGAACAGTTCTATTTGACCCGTAGATGGTACACTAACTGGTATTACCAATCCAAGTTAAAGAGGACCAGGGAGTAATGGCCATTAAAACGCATTCTACATTCATCAGAGCTCCAACATTAGACCTTCGCCATCAGATTCCGTTTAATGGCATTTCCAAGATACTCGTTGGGATGGGGTCTTACTTCACTGAAGAAGTGCAGTTTGCGTATTCTACAGCTAAATAGGGCGGAGCCTAAGATAAATATTCTTAAAACCATATAACTGTATACAAATCAGTTTTATCAAGAATAGTTTCATTAAGTTATAATTCTTTTACAATAGATTATTTATCACAAACCATTCAAGTAATTGCAAAAAGACTGAATTCGGCATTTGGTAGTCTTGTGTGGGTTAATATGCCTTAAAACCAACCAACCAACCAACCAACCAACCAATAAATCATTACTTTCAGCACTTTTACATTTGGAAAAAAAAGAAGAAAAAGAAAAAAAGAATAGTTGAAGACTTTTTGAATTGGAAAACGAGATAAGTTCTACACAAAACAATATCGTTTAGCTAGAGTAGTCAATGACTAAGCCTAGCTTAGTATTGGGCACCCTGTGAGAACCAAACTTACTAACGGTGGAGACGGTTTGACTCACCATTACATTACGAGAGGTGTCCTATTGAATTTTCAATAGAAAGTTCTATACTAAATCAATACTCTATCACTTTCAGCTTGAGTCCGTCTAAGTTAAGCTTAATTCTTTCTTTTTATTTTTTGCTATTTTGTATTTGTACCTTTTCCTTTAAAGCTTTCATTTAATTTCTTAATTCATTTTTCCCTTTTTTTTCTTTCTTTCTTTCTTTTGCATTTTTCATTCTTGCGTCAACATTTTGTTTACTTTTTATACCTCTTCCTTCAACCCATACTCTTTCTTTGTTTTTCCTCCTTTTCCTTTCTCCCCATCTATTTACAACTTCACAACCACCCATTCCTATGTGTCAGCCCTCTTCTACCTTCTTTCCTTATTAACTTGCCACAATCAATTTGTTTGAGTAAATGTTCTATTTACAAATAGGCGCCATATTGTCTTCTCTTTTATCAAAATAAAAAGCTAATTGACAAATAATAATACAATAAAGACAGGAACTGGGCAGTTGAAACCGCATGAGTATTTTCCACCCCTACACAAGAGTTCAAGCCCAAACCAATGTTAGGATTTAGAATACAAATAACGACATGGCTCTCTATAAATGATACATATTCTTATCAGTTGCTAAATTTCAACTTACCATCTTATATATACATTTAATACAATATTTATACTTGTTTCTGTAATCAAAAGTAAAATTGCATATATATATATATATATATATATATATATATATATATATATATATATATATATAAGAGGTATTATCGCTTTTCTACTACTATATAGTAATATGTTTAGTCTCAAAATTTCAGTGATGTAAAGTTTAGTAATATGTAATACAAAATAATATCCGTTTTTACACTTGAGATAATAAAATCCTTACATGTTGGCTGAAAAACAATTAGCTTTTAATTTTAAAGAAATGGTATGGGTTGACTTACTTATGCCTTGAAAAAAATAGAATTTGATATCTATTTGAAATATTTTGAGATTTTTAGAGTCTTAGAAAATATCTGAGATCTCCGAACGTACCCGAAACAATCTTCTGTCTTTAATAAAAGTGACTTAACTTAGATAACTTTGGAATACTTGTCAGAATGATTCACTTCTTTCTAAATAGGAGAATCAATTTCATCATGGACCGCTGTTACAAAGGGCAGCTATCAGTTTCACCGGTTATGTTGTTTCATGTATGTGCATTAGTAGTGTTCATTTCTTTCTTTCTTCCTTTCTTTCTCCATTCCTGCTTGCATATCCAGCTATTTATCTATCAATTTTGTTTCTCGCTCTTCATCCTCAGTTAGTTCGTTCCTTAAGAGAATGCAGGTGTTTCCATTGCAACTTGAAAACAAGTTGGCTTTGTAAAAATGATCAGTTCATAGATGCTGACGTCGTGCAGTAGCAAGAATTTAGATCTTGCAAGTTATTAATAGTTTATAGATATATGAAGGAACCCCGACTTGAACCCGAAGTCGTTCATACATTTTAACATTTAATACCGCTAGTGAAATTCGAACTCGTTTACCACGATGTTGATGTCCAGCACATTAAGCACAACACTCTCGTGATAAACAATAAAAACTAATCAGACATTCGTCAAATATGAATAGTTATCCTATTCCATATCATATACGAACCCTATTGAATATTATTCAACACATTGGATGGAGACAGTGACTAAATGTAAGAAAACTTTAAAAGATTATATTGGACTGATATCGCAAGGAACGAACTACCAGTATAGCTTTGCCATTTGTGCACAAAATATGTCAACTGCATATCTTGCCGAGTGGTAAAACCCATCCGGCAACTTTCCCCTAAAGTATGAGACGACTTGTATCCGATGGTGAGGCTTCAGTTCTCACAAATGATTAATATTAAACAATACTATTAGAATTAGGAATACTTGAAACCATTTAACAGTGCGCAAACAAATAAGCACTTACAACTTGTTTAATAATAGAGTTACCGACAAACTATTCACTTAGAAATCATATATATATATATATATATACATATATATATATATATATATATATATATATATATATATATGCCAAACGCTGTTTATATATATATGTATAGAGTGTTCGCCAATGGCCCGGGAGACCTGGGTTCAATCCCAGGTCGAGTCATACCAAAGACTTTAAAAATGGAACTTGATACCACCTTGCTTAACACTCAGCCTTATAAGGTACGGTTCAAGGGTAAAGTGGAGCAATCCTGGGAATGGAGTAGCGCCCTCCCCTACACCTTGGTGTAGTAGCTATCGAAAAGGGAGCCTTCGGGTCACCCTCGACTATGGTCGCTAACTACTACTATATGTGCGTGTGTGTGTGTAAGTTCTTGAGCTTTGAGGACAGTGGAATCACTTCTTAGCTATTACTCTCAGATACACTGAAATTCGTCAAACAGGTTTGTTTGAAAATTATTATATAGGAATACTTGAAACCAAACCTGTGATAACTAAATAATGATGAGTCGGCGATAGAAATATATGAAACTTGTATAAATATTACACCAGGTCAAAAGTTCCGGGAACACAGTAAAGATCAAAGCACTAGAGTAATAACTTGCGCGACTAACTTGCTAAATTACGAGAAACATTATTTTTCAGGTTTATCGGTATATTTTTTAGATTCATTCTATCTTTTGTCTAGTCACAAATTTTCCCGCTGTTTTCTCTTTGCTTTTAAGACACGACACTGACAAATAAATTTCTTGTCTTTGGTGCGTCCAGAATATTGATGAAACATTCTTTAGACACGAAAAGATTAAAAAAAAAAGAACTTAATGTGAAGAGGTTGTCTTCCAGTCGATCAGGATATATTGTAGATCACCATAAATCGAGAGATGAGTGAAAAAGATGTGACATTCACCAAAGGAAATCAGTTAAAAACTTTTAATCGCACTTTGTCCACGTCAATGTCATTTTTATGAGCGGGATTTTTATTTAGTTTAAAAAGCCTATTTACTGAATAGGAAAACTGTATATTAAACTACTGCTCCAATGGTAGATGTTTCAATCTGGCTAAAAGTCAGGATTTTTTTGGCAGATAAGCCATTCCTTATTTGTAAATGATTATCATTCATTTCTTCAGTTTGTCTCTGGCTTGGTTTCTTTGTTAAATGGCATATCGACCTTTCTGGGTTATTTAATGCCAAAGCCAACTTTATAGAAGAACAGTAATGGGACTAATTACCCCCAGTTGCAGGGATATTCATAGGGGTATTAGTAAAAAAGCATGACTGGAGTTTGAACTTACATTTAGCATGTTATTCCTCACGACCCCACTAACAACTGTAACCCTAAAAAAATTGAATTCGAATGTTGCACGGGGACCGGATTTATGTATTCACCCAACCTCTCTGCAAGAATCAGGATATGACATAAGGCTAATTTTAAAGCAAGTATAGATGGTTTGAATTCAGAGTTTTTTTTTTTTCTTTTTCTAGACTGGTTTCCTAAGCAAGGTTAAAAAGCCGAGTTTGTTCTAGTATTTACCCATAGCTCAGGTGAGAACGAATGGATTCATGCCTTTCTCAAGGGCATTAGCATAAAGGGAAACATAAAAGAACTTCATCCAGGACTTGAACTCGCATCGCTTATTCCATTTCCTACAGCAATGACCGTTACGCACTCCTAGAAGTGGATGTCGTTGCTCATTTCTGTGCTACATATGAAAAGTCGACAATATTTACAACCAGTCTGCTCCTTATTGTATAAGCTGTTAAACGCAAAAGCAGTGATTGTTATTTTTGCCTGTAGTCAGCATTGAACCTATAACCACCAGATGATTTCACTTTGAAGTTCATTTACCAAACGCCTATATCTGTTATGCCACGTGTGTTTTAGTGAATGTACGTAATATGAATAAAAACAAATTTCTATGTGTTTCCGCACCTATCCTAGCATCAAAACTACTTTCATAGTTTTAAATCATAAACACACAGGATTTATTCAATTCCTCACAAACCCAATTTCGTCGGTATTTTTCTTGAGGGGCGTCCCAGGTGCTAGACAATCAATTCATATCTTACTCCTTTTAGGGGAGGAAGCAAATGCTGACTGAAGGGAAGACCTCCAAGAAAATGAGCTGTTCACGTTATCACTCAAACAACCCGGCATGAATGTCTAACAAACCAAAAAGAAATATAGGGTAAGAGATTCTTCCACATCCTCCATATTCACCAAATTTAGCATCAATCGATTTTCATTTGTTTCGATCTCTAGAAAATTTCATTTGTGGCAGAACCATAGAGAAAAAAAAAGTAGAAAACAGTGTTTCAAACTTTTTTTCTGAGAAAACCTCTGATGAAGCACACACGTGTATTAAAAATACATATTTGGCTCCATTATGATATTTGGTCCAGGATATAAAAATATATCTGGTAAAAGAGATAAAATGATGAAAAAAATATTTTTGTCAAAAACTTTTTATTTATCTATTTTTTTTCAACTTGTGTATATATGAAACAAAAACGAATATTGTTAGACGTGTCGATTACCTGCTCACTTGTAGATCAAATACATGAAACTCGGAGTCGCGAGTTACATACTTTTTATCATTAATAATATTTTACGATATTGTTTATTGAGCACTGGAAAGATTTTACTTTTGCTTTTGGCATTAAAATCTAACCATAATTCTAACACTTATATTAAGAACTTTTATCTTCCGATAAATCTTAATATTACTAACTATACCGAAAAAAACATGCGATTATTCATTGAAAAATATTCTAATTCCGTGTTATATTACCAGCTCACCAGACGATTGATGACGTCAAACTCGGAGTCTGCGTTACATTTTTTATAATCACACACACACACACACACACATATATATATATATATATAAATATGCTTGTGGTGTAGCATATCCAGATATTTTTGAATCAAAGTGTCTTTAATTGGTCTTTTATATATATGTATTTGTCTCTCAGCAGTGAAGGCGTCTGGAAAAATCAAAGCAACACACTGAAATATTCTTATTTGTGTTATCATATTTGAATATATATATATATATAGAGAGAGAGAGATGGAAACTTTAACTCCTGTTAGACTGCAACCGTTGAAATTGAAGATAATAAGATGTTATTATGATAATATTTATATAAATTTAAGTTTTTTTCAATCCTCTCGGGTAAAAATTAATTAACTTCCGAACACACTCATATATGAGTGTGTGTGTGTGTGTGTGTGTGCAATGAAAAATTCAAATACACATCTATCTATGTATATTTATATTTATATATTTATCTGTGTGTGTGCGTGTGTGCGTGTGTGTGTGTGTGTGTGTGTGTGCACGTGAATAAATAATAATGACTCTATTACTATTTGATCGATAAAAATATCCGATAAGTTTAGAAATTTGTGATAAATTGCTTGTCAGCAAAGTCCGAAAAATGCTTGTTGAAATCATTGGCTCTTTTGATTGAAGTATCATTTCAACTGATCAAGAATCAATAAATATTCTCTCCCTCTGCTTCATATTGGCTCCTGGTCGATATCTGTGAATAGGAAGAATCTATCTCTTGGAAGATATGAAAATTTTATCTCACTTTTGAAATAAAACGAAAATCTTAAATGTTGAATTCAATTGATTAAACATCTGATCATGTAATACATCGAAATACTGCATTTGAAAAATTCGAAAAAATCAATATGGCTGTGTTGAATTTCAATAGTTGTCACTTGATTCCCAGCGATGAAAGATGTGGACCAACACGTATTCAAAATTTGCTTCCTACGTTTATAGACGTCTAAATAATTCAGACCGCCCACTCCAGTGGGTTTCCACACAGTGTTTTACAAAAACAAAAAAATTCTTTGTCTTTTAAAGTTTTCGTTTAAAATGTTAAAAAACCAAACACGTTCGTTCTGTCGTACTACCAGATTGTAATGGGCTAAACTCAATCTCAAACTTTCTCATTCTTTTTTCGTTAGATGTGACCTTTAACCTGTCACCTGTTCATCAACACCCGCAGACTTCAGGAGTACTGCAGTTAAGTGTCATTGCATAATATTCGTGCATAAATTCAAAGTTTTAACCATAAAAGTAAAGTTTGCGAAGGCTCCCTTTTCAATAAGCTACTACACCGAGGTGTAGTGGAGGGCTCTGCTTCTTTTCCTGAATTGCTCCATTTTACCCTTGATACGTACCTTCTATTGCTGAGTGTTAAGCAAGGAGGTATCAAGTAGCATTTTTAAAGTCTTTGGTATGACGCGACCTGGGATTGTACCTAGGTCTCCCGGACCATTGGCAAACGCTCTACCCACATGACTAATGAGCCGGTAACCATACATATTAGTTATTCTTTTTGAAACAGACAAGACACAAAAAAGTAAAGGATGTGAGCTGCATGTGGCGTCAAAACAGAGGATCATGTCAACTCATACGAACTCATTCCTAACTGTAAATAGCACTTGTTTTAAAGGCCACTTTCTGTTTCTTTATCTTTCCTGGGGCCATCCGTTCTTCTTACGAAATAGGCGTAAAGTTCACGTATCCAACAAAATAGTAAAGAATAGGACCTCAAAACCTGAAGTTAGAAGTGAAATTATTTTATTTCTTGCGTAATGACATCATGTGAATGCAGTGAGATGTTCAGTGTTTTAAAAAGTGATTAAAATGGCATTAAAATGGTTTAAAATGGCATTAACATCGCAACGCATTCACAAAATGTCATGACACATTCAAAAATAATAAATAGTACAACAAAATTAATATATTCAAATAATCTGAATGCCACACCTTTGTTTATAGTTTTTTTTTTCAAAGCATTTGATTCCATATAGAGAGAAAAGATATAGTAAATACTTCAAACTTATGGTCTTTCTATTGAAACTGTTATTGTTATAATGATATTCTACAAAACCACGAGGAAAATGGGTCTCTCACTCAATAGGACATTGATTCCTTTGACATTGTCATTGGAGTATTGTGTTGTATCCATCTATTTATAATTTGCCTTGAAAATGGGTTCGCATTAAAAAAGCAAAGAACATACCATATTCTGTAGGAACTATTGCTCATGCAGACTATGCAGATGATCTTCCACATCTCTTCACATATTTGCTCCTGGCAAATACACTTGTTTAAACTGAATATCTGCTGCATATCCTGGAGCAGATAACCAGAGGCATTGGTCTCTACGTGAGTTTAGATAAAAAAAGAGTTTATGTGGTTTAATCAAGGTGGGGACATCTCACTAAATGAGGAGCATCTGAAATTAGTAGACTATTTTTGTAGAAATATATCTCTTCTTACAATTCATATAGGTAAAGCATGAACTGCGATTGACAGGTTAACGAACGATCATAGGGGAATCTGATCTTTCTGATGAAATTAAACTGGAATTCTTGCAAGCGGCAGCTGTGTCAGTATTATTGTATGGCAGCACTACTTGGACTTAAATGAAACTTTTAGAGAAAAAGCTAGATGAAAACAAGGATGCTACGTGCAGTTTTGAATAAATCTTCGAAGCTATACCCTACAAAACAGCAGCTGTATGGCTACTTATCTTCTATCTCACAAACTTTCCAAGTTAGACAAGCAAGACATGTTGAACACTGCTGGATAAGTAAAGACAAACTCATAAGTGATGATTTCTGATGGACTCCTACACATGGACACACCAATGTAGGCCAACTAGCAAAGGTTTACAATCATCTTCTCTGTGCGAATGTCAGATAATATATTGGATGAACCTTTATTTGGCACGAAGTATAAATTATTTAAGGAGAATTAAACAATTGCAATCAGATAGATAGATAGATAGATAGATAGATAGATAGAGAGAGAGAGAGAGAGAGAGATTCTTACGCCTTGCTTATGTCAACTAAGTTTGGGGTCAGAGTACTAATTTCATAGTTTTTGTCAAAGGTAGTATAACAACTACTTTCTATGTTTGCCCCTTTTATTAATGTTGCCTGTTAAACGTTTTTATGCTCAAAATAAATAACTGCTCCAATGTAATTTAAAATAAAGAATTGCTTCTATGTAATTTAAAATAAAGAATTGTTCCTCATGGGTTTTAACCTAACAAAACTGTTAATTATGTTTTAGTCAACTCACAGTTTTTGACTAAAAATCAGTACATATAATAAGTAAACATAACTTAATATTTATAATTTTGTAAGAAAGCAAAAAAGAAAAAAGAAAAAATATCTAGGCAAATTTTGTAGGTCCACTTTTGATAACTTTCAGATCGCATTCCTTAAAAAATGTCCTTGGAAGAATCTATTATGTTTTAGCGCTCAATTTATCTACTCGTGTCTTGATCGTTTCTGCCTACTCGACTGCCATTAAAGTTATAACGGAAGAGACGGACACTTCAGTGTAAAGTTGTTGACGAAGCACAAATTAGCAGGCAACCATCTTGGATTGAAGTTGAATAGAACGTTGATTGTACAGGCTTTTATTTTCTTCTCTCATTCGGGGTTAAAAATTGAAACGAGAACTGCCTGAACAGGAAGTTGAGACTAAGAGTAGAATGTACTTCCGCTACAGGGCAAAGAATAAATAAATGGAGTCAATAAAGAGAAAACGATTGACAATAAGACACAGAAGAAAAAGCATGCAGATAAAAGAAAGAGAAAGAAAAAAAAGAGAAAGAAAGAGAGGTCGGAAGGAAAAAAGGAAGGAAGAAGGGAAGGGAGGAAGTGAAACTACATAAAAGGAATAATAAAGCAAATGGAAAATGGGGTTAAAAGAAATAAAAGGAAATAAAAAGAAAATATTGAAAGAAAAATGAAATCACTTGGTTATAGAAGAAAGAAAGAAAGAAAGAAAGAAAGAAAGAAAGAAAGAAGATGAAAGGAAGAAATAAAGAAAAGGAAAGAAAAGAAAAGAAAGAAAGAAGAGACAAACATACACTTAAATGAAAAACGAAGAGAGGAAGAAAAAGACGAACATAAAAAGGAAGAAACTAAAACTGAAGGAAGGAATTATAGAAAAAAAAAAAGGAAAGAAGAAATGAGAAAAAAGAAGAAAAAGAAAGGAAAGAAGCAAAGTTAAAGGAAGGAAGGAAGGAAGAAAGAAAGGAAAGACTAACAGAGTTGGAAAAAGGATAAAAAAGATTAACCCAATGACAGAGAGAGAGAGAGAGAGAGAGAGAGAGAGAGAGAGAGAGAGAGAGAGAGAGATTTAGCAAGTAAAAGGAACAAGGTGAACGGTTTAATACTCACATGACGAAGCCAGACATTAGTGGTCATAATTTGATTCTTTTCGTCCTGAAAGGAGACAAATTAAGGAATTCAGTTA
This sequence comes from Sepioteuthis lessoniana, assembly GCA_963585895.1. NCBI lineage: Eukaryota > Metazoa > Mollusca > Cephalopoda > Myopsida > Loliginidae > Sepioteuthis > Sepioteuthis lessoniana. The sequence continues at coordinate 81,372,776 of OY757904.1, forward strand.
AAATACGTTGCAGGAAGTGAAGAGTAAAGAAAGAAAGATGGGACAGAAGAGAAAGATTTTCAAGAAGAAGCGCGCGAAATGAAGGAAGATGTAAAAAGATTAGGAAGACGTAATAAAAAATAAGAAAGAACGTGGGTAGAAGGAAGAATGAAAGTGAGGCAATAGTAGAAAAAGAGAAGTAAAGAAAGAACATTTTATGGTGGGGGGTTGTAAAATAAAAGAAGTACTTAATAGTTAGTCAGAACTAGGAGATTAAAATCAATATGAAGAGAAATGTTATATAAGAACAGATTAGAGAGAGAGAGAAAGAGGGAGAGTGAGAGAAAGAGAGAGAGAGAGAGGGGAGAGAGGCAGAAAGAGACGAAATGAAGATGGCACGAGAAGTAATGCTGATCCTAGGGTTACCGGTGCCCCAGGCAAGCTGAATTTCGGCGCCCTTAATTGTATCATAAAAGTTTGCTACCATAGTTGATGGCGATCCGAAGGCCTCCTTTTCAATAGCTACAGCACCAAGGTGTAGGGGAGGGCGATATTCCTTTTCCTGGATTGCTCCATTTTACTCTTGATCCGTACCTTATAATGCTGAGAGTTAAGCAAGGCTGCACCCAGTACCATTTTTTTGAGTCTTAAAAGAATAATACAAAATTTATTTCCATGACCAGAGGAAGTAAAACAGTTTCGATAAAATTTAACAGATTATATCATGTATGCTCACAAAACTGAAAGTTTCTGGTCAAATTAAAACTGGTCATATCTCAAGTCTGTGAGAGTAGAGGAGAGGTTCTGAATCGTAACACGAGATCCACAGAGGAGAGAGAGAGAGAGAGAGAGAGAGAGAGAGAGAGAGAGAGAGAGAGAGAGATGGGTTGCAGGGTTGTTAATCTGACTACGCCTATCATATAACTGAAGGCAAGTGTGGCCCAGAAATTCCTTCGTAACCTCACCTCATTTGATCAAATTTTTTTCTCTCAAGACCCAGTTATTATGACCTTCCTGACTTTAATTCTTATATTTGGAAATTCCCACGGCCTAAGATACATGAAAGTCGCTCTTTGCACCTGGCATTTTGGTCGACTACCCGTGTTGCCGATATTTTGATCTGAATCTGATGAGAAGAAGATGAAAGAACTAGTTTAAATAAATATCTAATTCTATCACTACCTCATCTCAGCAATACACAGAACTACCAAAATAAAAAAGAAAGACTGCCTTCTGTTTTCTGCACTTTAAGCAGTTCAGTTTTTCTAAAGATTTTCTTTTTCAATCTCAACATATTTGTCATTTTTAACACATTATTTTAGATGATATAACTTTCGGCTTTTCTAGTGTTAAGTTCTGAGATAAACCATTCTCATTGTGGCTGTCCACCTCCTAGATGAAATTTGAAAAATTAGACATGGGTGGAAATCCATAACCAAGCTGCTGTCTTACTTGGGATAAAAAAAAAACTTGTGAAAACTGCACCGGAAAACTTTAGGAATATATAGCACTCGGCAATTCATCACCTTGAGTGCTGAATCATTGAACAAAAGAGCAAACAAACAAAATACTAAAGAAACGGCGAGAGGTTGTAGGGATTTTTAAAGCAAACATTTAATAGTTCTTCGGTCGCAAACCAAAAGAAAACATCATTGTTTGAATTCTTTTCCTGTGAAGGTATTTCTTTCACCCTACGTGTAGATAAAAGCCGCAAAAAAATATTTTTTTGATATTTGATTTGCTTATTATGAAGGGTGTTTCAGTATTTTTTTTAAAAGCATTTAAGATGTACAGGGTGGAACGATAAAATTGTTCCCCTAGAAAAGACGACATGATTCCATTTCCGTTTAATGAAAACCGGTTTTCTTTTTTTGTTGCAGACCATCTACTAGTTGGCCCGTTGAGTACAAACCCCAAGAGCGACAGGAGCCTTCTATCATATCTGAAAGTGACACAATGTTTAACGAGCAAGATCGCAGATGTGCCGCTGTACAACTCATGGTCTCTACCGATCTAGGTTATGACAACAGGACCATTGCCAGCACCCTCAAAATGCAAATCTGGATTGCCACAAATAACAGGGACGTGCTCAGGGTGATGAAAACAAAGTTTCCGGCGACGTTTATGATCTTTGAGTGTGGTTTCAAATGAGGGCCACATCATGCCACCTTACATCTTCGAAGTTGGCTTGAAAGTCAACACCAAAGTGTACCTAGATGTGCTGAAGAATGTGGTGATCCCCTGGTGCAATCAGGTGGCCAGTGGCAGACCCTGGGTGTGGCAGCAGGACTCGGCACCGATCCAGAAGTCCAAAGAGACCCAGGCTTGGCTTCAGAAGGAGTACTACGACTTTGTACCCTTCTCTCACTGGCCCCTCTCCTCCCCCGATCTGAACCCGCTGGAATACTTCGTTTGGTCATACTGTTGCATACATATATATACTGGATACATACCGACGCAATGATAACAGACGCAAGAATAAAGGACGCAGGAAGGAAAACGCAGGAACAAAGGACGCATGAAGACTTCTTTACAATTATGTTTACTTCTCACTTTATTGCAAGGGTTCGAAAGGGTTGTTCAAGGTTTGCATGTGAGAGGGTGCTGGAGACCGAACATAAACTTCATATTTTGACCCCACTGTTATGACCGTCACGTTGTGTCTTTCTTGTTCTCCTGATTTTGGGGTCCACTCCATTGGGGCTTTCCGAGGCCCCCCTCGGTCAGGTGTGGCCTTCCCTACCACATCTGGTCTCTACTGTCTGGAAGTCTGCTGGCAACTGCTTTGGCACCCCAAACTCAACTGAGTTAAATAATAATTCAACGCTCACACGATCGCCTACTGGATCTTTGAAATCGGATGTTTAATCGTCATCAAGCGGAAATAACTGTCATGCAGTTCAGAGGTTACTCTCTTCCGGTGCATCACTGTTAGTGGCACAATGGGACCTTCACCTTGTCCCATATCATAAGCCTTAATCCGCCCACGCGATCTCTTTCGATTACTGGCCGTTGGAATGTGTCACTTCCTTCCGGTGTATTACCTTGGAATAGTATTTTTGGGCCGGGTCGAAGGTCAAAATATAACAATACGTCGAGAACATCACCAACATGACTTCCCACAACACTAAAGCCAACCTGATCGCTGTCATCTGCCGAGTATTCGCCGAGCTCCCGCCGGCGCTTGTGGAAAAGGCATGCTCTCAGTTCCAGATCCATATCGAGGCGGCGATTGAGGCTGAAGGCGGCTACATTGAATAGATATCAGCTCTACTACATAATCAAGTTACCTGAATTGATTTTTTCAATAAAAGTTTTAAAATAAAGCTGTAGTGTTGTTTTCTTTAGGACGACTATTTTATCGTTCCACCCTGTAGAGGATGTTTTAGAAAAATTGGTATAGTTTCGTAATCTAATAATTTAACCAATTCTTGTTTCAATGATTCTCTAACATGTGTAAAAATAAACCAAAATTCTATGTTTGATATTCAAATGACTCTTCTTTCCCAGTGAATTGCATTTCTGTATCTGAAAAAAAAATTAAAGAAAGAATTTTGAATTGTTTCTATACATGCAGCAAAAATCTGAGGTTATTTAAACGAAAATTGGTCAAATTATCAGATTACGAAATATCAGTTTTTATGAAACACCCTGTGTTGTGAACATGATATACGGGTCGGTATATTCATTCTAATGGTTTTTATTGCAACATTTCAGCTGATAAGCTTTTCGATCTTCTCCAGATTTATCTTTTATTTGGTGATATTTATTAGGTCTATACAAAAGTTTCCAGCTAGGTCTGGCTTTTTACTGTGTCACTCTCTATGTTTAAAAAAGTGCAATGATCCGGAAACGATTACTACTATACCACTTATTCCGAGACATTTGGAGTCTGCAAGAAAACATTGCGACGGAAATCCTTAAAATTCGACACAGCTGAACACAACTCTGGCTCCAGTAAGAATGAATTTATCCAAACCTTCAAAATATATGCGAACTACCGAGCGTCAACTGCAACAGAGCAACCGGAAAATTACTTATTCGGCAAACACAAACGGTTTCGGAATCTCCAAAAGCAAAATACAATGCGTACATTTCTGTCAACTATGAAAAATGCACAATGACCCTCGCATCAAACTCGAAGATAAGCAAATCCCTCTCGTTGATAAATATAAATTCCTTGGGGCCATATTCGACAGGAAATTAACATTCATCCCGCACATAAAATATTTAAAAAACAAATCCACACGAGTCCAACAACTTCTGCGAGTGGTCGCCCACACAGAAAGTAGAGCTGACCGACAAATGCTCCGTAAACTATACAGATCCCTGATCCACTCAAAACTAGATTATGCTATTTTTATCAACAGATCAGCCAGGAGGTCCAACCTCAAACAGCTCATCTCTAAACACCATGAAGGCTTAAGGCAGGTCTTAGGAACTTTCAGAACTTCTCCGGTTGACAGCCTATACGCCGAGACCCATGAAGCCCACCTACAACTCAAATGTGAAAAATTGACTCTCCACTACTACACAAAACTAAAATCTTCTCCATGCAACCCAATTTATGACTGTATCCTCAACCCTAAATACGAGCAACACTTTGAAAAAGAGGAAAAATCAATAAAGTCTTTTGGCCTTCGGATGAAGTCTACTCACAAAGAATCCAATAAATGATATACATGAAAGCATCCCACCCCCAGATACCACCTTCTATCATTAAATCCCGAAGTGATCTTCGAACTGAATGAACTCCCTAAAATAAAAACCCATCCCTGTACTTAGGAGAAATTTCATAATACCCTCCAACACCATATGTCTTTATGGATGGCTCCAAGGACAATTACAAAACGGCTTGCAGCAGTTCTTAATTAAACAATTATCAAGAAAGCTCTTCCAATAGAAAGCTTCATCTTTACAGCAGAAGCCCGTGTAACAGACCTATTTATCGACATCATCTTGAAAAGTAAACATTAGAAATTTATCATATTCTCAGTCTTACTATCATATTAAAATATTTGAGACCACCCCCACTAATTATCAAACTCTTGAGTAGACTAGACTGAATGTCAAATAGTAAAGAAATAGTAAAGAAATACTTATGCTGGATCCCAAGCCACATTGTAGTGAGAGGAAATGAAAGAGCAGACTCGGCAACCAAATCGGCCTTAGATCTGACACCCGCCGAATTCAAGATTCCATATACTGACCTGAAACCCAAAATCAATAAACTCCTTCACACAAAATGGCAATAATGCTGGAATAATAACATCCACAATAAACTCTTCCAGATCGAGACCACTTTGATAGAATGGAGACCAGCCTTCAGAAAATCAAGAAGAGAACAAGTCATAATATCCCGATTGCATACAAGGTTTACTCCCTCTTTCATAGTGAAACAAGAACAACAACCAGTGTTTGACATGTCAATCGCCTCGCACCGTTAAACACATTCTCATAGAACGTAAAGCTTTCGGACTCACCAAAAAGCGATTTTTCAAGGTGAATAGTTTGACCGATCTGTTTGAGAACGTCAAAATGGAAAACGTTCTGTCTTTCCTGAGAGAGACAGGATTGTACCAAAAATATGATGAACTGAAATAATCTAATCCTCTGCAAATAAAAGGGATCCTGCTTATCTAAAACGTTATCTACAAAGTATTAATTTAGAAATCTTTGGTTAAACATACATACATTTATATATAAGAGAATTTGGCAGTAAATAACCTATGATGGTTGATATGCCATAAACCCTAACAACCAACAAGGTAAGTGGACAGATATAGGTAATAAAATAACCGTAGACAGGCTGATATACCGTTAAAATCAATTAGTCAATCAATCATTAATACTTTCTGACACATAATAGACGTTGAGTTTTAATTCTGTGACGTGTTCGCTCTGTGGATAAATTATCGAAAACAGAAAGTTTAAGACTTTTGAAGATCACCAGATGCAAGATAAGCTTGAAAGAAGCAGAAGACGTGATTGACAGAAATGATGTGATTAAAAACAAAAGGAAAGGACTAAACCAGATGTAGGGTGCATTATGAGGTATAATGATTAGCTATCTCATTGTTACTGAATTTTATTCTCACTTAGTGTCCCACATTTCTGACTTTGTGCCAAACTAAGATAAACTTACAAAAGTATAACTGGTCCAGATGTCTGTGATTTATATCAATCTGTTTTCCCATATCATGTTTTTTTTATTTTAATTTTAATCCGAAACTAAGGGCTTCTATCTCCACAGTACTTAGTCTAGTACTAGGAATGTTTACAACAGGATCAACCCAACTTAATTCTTTCCAAATGATGTAATTACACAAAGATTCCAAACTAAAATCCAAATTGATCTCTTTGTAAGTTTCTAATAGCAGTTGGAAAGAATTATGTAGGGTTGATCAACCCTTGTTTGCTATTTGATGACAAATCTTATTTTGTATGTATGATTGAATGTGTATTAACATAGTGAACAAAAATAATGTCCATAAACTTTTTCTCTGAACGGGATGGATCCCTAGCCACTACCTTCTAACATCTTTAAGACAAAAAAAAGCAGAGTGTTTGTTTGCTATAAGAGTAATTTGAAGAATACAATCAGGACTTAATCATAAAGGTGTTAGGACCTGACACAGCGAACCGAATGATCGGATCGAGCATCTCCGACCGTCCGTCTAACCCGAAGGCCGAAGTGTATTGCGGCAGATCACTTGGCTACTTAGTACCTGGGTCAAGGACTACTCAGCCGCCAGGATTCCATGTTGAGACATTACGTTTCGCCACTTACGGCTAGCAGGTGGCCCTTTTGGGAGGTTGGGTCTTACCCTCGATAGAGGTGGAGTCAGCGTATTCAACAGCTCCACCCGATAGATAGGAAAGATGAACATAAAACAAAATTGCCTAATAGAACGGTGGATAAATACTTAGGATCAGAGTGTAGTATAAATTTCAGGGTTATTAAAAATGACTCTAAGATATGCAGTTGGAAACAAGTATCGAGTATTCATAATCTATGTTCTTGGTTAAAAACAATCTGGTTATAAAAAATTGAACATATATAATGAAGGCTACATCTTTGATAAGACATGAACTTGAATTTCCTGTCAGGATTAATCTTAATATATATATTTTTTTGTTCAGTAGTATTCTTGCAGCTCGTGAACTTTAATTGTGATCCTGTCATTTAATCCTTTACTCTCTTTCTCCATATAATCCTGATATAAAATAGGGAAACGAGGAAGAATCCATAATTGGAGTATTTCCTATTGCAAAAGCCGCTTTTTGTCTGAAAAGGCAATATATTGACAATACTTTTTATAAAATTGTCGTCAATAATATAACCTTATTAATTCCCGAAATATTGAATTATTTTCTCAAAGGCGTTTTGTATTCCTGCTTCGAAATTCTTCAGAATTCAAGACTTCAATTTGTCTTGGTTTAATATTCTGATCTTATTAGTAATTACATTGTCTGAAAATTTTCTCTTTTCGATAATTTTGTAAATTCACTCATGAAATTTAAAATTTCTCCTCTTATGGTATTTTTCTTGTTTAGACAATATCTTTTCTTTGATTTTTTTCATTCATTCATTCATTCATTCATTCATTATTTTCTTTACTTTTTTCTTTTCTTTCTTTTTTCTTTCTTTCCATCTTTTGTTCTTTTTCTTTTCAACTCTTCTTTACATTCCCTTTTACCTTTTTTTTTATTAATTTTTTTCCGTGTTTTATCTTCATTTCTTTCATTTCGTTTATCTGTCTGTTTTTCTTTTTTCTTTTCTATCTTTATTATTTCTTTATTAATTTCTTTCAATGTTTTTCTTGTTTGTTTTCGTTCTTCCTTTTTTTCGTTTCTTTACTTCACTTTTCCGTTTTTAATCTTTCTTTCTTTCTTTCTTTCTTTCTTTCTTTCTTTCTTTCTTTCTTTCTTTCTTTCTTTCTAAGAAGCTCTATTCGCTTTCTCCATCTTATTTCATCTATAATTTGTAATACATTATTTCATTAAACTTTTGGTTGTAACTTATTGATTTCTTTCAGTTTTTTCTTTTCTTTTCTTGTACTTTTTTTCTTTTGTCTCTTCTTTTCATTTTCCTTTTTTGTTTTTTTCTTTTCATTTTTTGTTTTTTTCTTTTTTCATTTTGATAGGCCCTATTCAATTTCTCCATATTACCTCCCCAATGATTTATAATATATCATTTCATTAAACTTTTGGTAATATTTTATCGATTTCTTAATTTAGAATACATTTCTTTTCGTCTTTCGTCTTTCAATTTTTACCCAATTTTATACAAATATTCGTCTCTTCAGTAACTTTAAACTTTAAATGCACAATTGTCAAACTCCTTACATTGCTTCCTTTCACTTTATCTTTCTCTTTTCTTAGTCTGCCATTAACACTTCCCTCTCTTTCTCTCTCTCCAGTCGATTGGGCTTCTGAATAGATGCCATTCTTATGATAACTACATTGACCTGACCATTGTCAAACAAGCAACTAACAATTCGCTCGGCACTAAACCGACTTCCCAACACCATTCTCGCTCGTTTTACATTTTTCTGTCCAAACCTGTTTCTTAATACATGATATCTATTAACGTTGCCCACGGTTAAGTCATGTTGAAAGCACCTGTTCTCGCCAGGTCACCGAGTTAAGCAACGTTAAACCTGTGGAGTACTTATGTGGGTGACCGATTCGTTACGGCAGGTACTGTAAGCAAAGGTTTTTTTAAACAGTAGTATGTCTTTACTTAAACTTTCTGCCAAGAGAGTGATGCGGCACAAGGTCAATCTTTGAGCAGAGTTTAACAGATTTTAATTTAGAGTTTTCTTTCTCCCAGACCGGTTGTCGTACCAAGATTAAAGATACCTGTCTGTCTTTCTATCTGCAAATAGTTAGGATGAGAAGAAAAGAGAATAATTCGATTCATAACTTTCCCAAAGGTATTAGCGTTATGTGAAATTCAAGCAGCCTACTCATGGATTTGAACACCACGGATAACTTCTTATTACAGTGGTATCCAATTTTCGTCGTTTCTGTCTATGTTAAAATCACTTTTAAGCCACTTTTCTCGGTTAAACTTCTATTCAGCAAACTTCATAATGTCAGATGTTACGCTACCCAGCAACGTCAAAATAAAAAAAAACATGAAATAAGTAAATTTATCTTTAAGAATATATTAAAGTGAATAAAATAGATAAAAATCAATAATAGAATATAAAAGATCTTAAAAAGAATTAGAAATACAATAAAAGCAAATAAAAAATTTATATACAGTGCCATAAAATATTTACATCGAAAAATTTTAAAAGAAATATTCACCTTTATGTTGTTCCACTGCCTTAATTGTGTTCATTATTCTTTAAAACTCTGACTAAATGGTGCTTTTAGTGTTCTTTCAAGTTTAACAATAATTATCTTCTTTTGTAAGTTATTTACATTTGTTTTACTGTGTTTGATCTCATTTTAAGGCCTTTATTAGTCATTATGCCTTATAAAGGCCTTGAAATGAGAACAAACACTGTAAAACTAACGTTTATGTCAAAAGCCGTGTTACATTACGGCTAATTGATAGCATAGGTCGGGATATGACTGTTCTTAATGTTACTTTTGTTTTTGCTTTCATATTTCTATAACAATCATTAAAAGTATTGTCTTATCAGTGATGTTATATCTAGAAATATACGTAATTAATCTGTATAACATGAAGTCTGTAACATGACAAGAGTGCGAGATAAACAGGGAGGAGAGAACTCTACAAAGCATTTTTCTGCTCGACTTGATTACTATTGGACGCGGTGAGTCGAACAAGATATTTACTAAGCTTAATTAGAACAGGAAAAAAGAGTCACCAGAGATGATTGAACTATCATCTGAAAGGTTACTAGCTTGCATCAAGTCGTTCAAGGCTTAGCTTAGATTGACACGAATTTCAAATTTGGAGTTACAAAGTGAAGTTGGAACTTAATATAGTTTAGTTTGGCATATTAAGATCTATAAGCTTTGTTCTTTTCAACAAGTGACTAAAAATATCTGAGCGTCTAGTGAATGTCAAACTAGGGAGAAATAGTTGCAAACTCCCCACCACAAAGCCCCAGCTGTCTTTTGTTGAAATTTATCTAAGTCTGATGCAAGGTTACAATAGTGAGTGAAGAACGAATTTGTTATATTTGGATTGATCTTTAGAATGTACAGGTTAATATTTGCTCTTCATTCGGCACCCTGTATCTATAACTATCAACGTCTGTTTGTTGATACAGATCTCGGAATCGATTTAAAAAATTTTCTTTCTCTCTTTCTTTTTTTCTTTCTTTCTTTTCCAAGCCAACTTCTATATTCTACTCTTTCTCCTTCAGTCTTCGTATTGTACTTTTTTTAAATGTCTCTCATCTCAAACGCACCCTCCCTCATTTATCAATACATTTATATTAATATTCTTTTCTTATTTATCTTAACATATGCACATCAAACCCTAATATATTTTCTATAGCTTGAGACGATACAAGGTTGAATAAGTGTAGGAAGATTGTGTTGTGTAAGGAGGGACTTGATTTTTAAATTCAACTTTCGTAATCGAAAGCAAAGTAGTGACAAAAACGCATTTATTCCAAGCAGAAATCCCAGTTTGTTCATATGCCGCTCTTTCTCTCTCTCTCTTTCACTCTATCCTTTTCTTTCTTTTTCTTTCTTTTTCTTTTTTGTTCGTATTTATCAATTGTGTTATACCACATCTATCTATCTATCTATCTATCTATCTATCTATCTATCTATCTATCTATCTATCTCACCCTCCTAGTGAGGCCTAGAATGCATCGACTGCATCCATTAAGGATATCATGGGTATAACACTAAACTGCAACATGTACTGAGGCTACAATTCTAGAGCTTTGGGTAGTATGGAGACAGCCTTTCATTGTTATTACTCCCAGGTCCACTCTATATCCCAAGTAGTAGTATTTGTTAGGGTCCCATGGGTCAAATCCAAAATTATTAGTACTAGATAGAAATACTTGCGACGACATAACAACATGTAAATTATTAGAGATGGGAATACTTGAAACCATACAAATGTGAGCAAAGTATTATCATTAAATGGGAAAAGTTACTTGAAACCCTATAAGTGCTTATAGATTGTAATCATTAAGAATTGTCATCTAAGACAATAATTGTCTACAAATAGTTATGATCCCTAGTTAATTGAAACCTTATGATTGCTTAAAATAAAAATACTGACCCCAGCAATAGATTATTATACCGTAAAACCAACCAAACAACCAACCAACGAAACCTGCCTCTCATATAATCTTTCATATCTTGCATATCCATCTTCCTGGAACATTTTTGCTTTTTCTTTTCATTCCATTTTTCCCCTTATAAGATTATTATAATTGCATTGTGTCTATATCCCCCATTTTCCTCACTCTTCTTTCCACTCTTCTCATGACACTCACCCCCTTTCAATCTTCTCCTCCTCCTCCTCCTCCTCCTCCTCTTCATTTCATTTCTTTTTTTTTTCCCCTCTTCGTTTTTCATTTCCTACCTCTCCGTTTTTCTCTCTCTCACTGATTATTGCAACCAACTAAAAATTGTATGTTAAAATTTATATTCGTTTTGGCTAAACTTGGACTCGAACAAATGTACAACGTAAAATTAAGTTGTAATTACTTTTTCTTCTTTTTCATTATTCTAATTTTATTTTCATTTTTCTTAAAACTTTTTCTTGTTTTTATCGTATTTTCCCTTTCTTTTTTCTTTTTTGCTAGGCAACTTCACTCTACTCTTTTCCGCCAAATTTCTTGTTCTACCCTGTAGCCAAGCAACGAACGAGACACTCGCCAATTAATATTCAACTCCTTATTTTTATTGTGTAGTTATTTATTTTACTTTTTTTTATTTTTTGTTGGAATTTAAGATCATTTTTTCCTGTGTCTGAAAAAAGTGGATCGATATATTAAATAATAGAAGGCATTTTTTTCTTGTCTTCTAGTTGCATTTTTTATGCTTGGCTATTCATTCAGTTCAGTTTCGTTTCGAAATATTAACGCAAGAAAAGAGAAAAGATGATGATTTCTAAAAACTTTAGAGATTTGCCTGAAGTTCTGAGATGAAATACCGTGCAAAATGTATGAATACATATAGCAATCGTGCAGATAGTAATTTAATTTGATGTTATATATCTAATGAGATCTATAAGCTTTGCTCTTTTCAACGAGGCACAATCACAGCAATACAGTCACATTCTCAATTTGACCGTTTTTCATAATATTAGCTTTCGATTATACTCATTGCTGAAAAACTTTCTTCACACCAGTTGGGAAGAAAGTCAAATAAGGGTAGATGGACTGAAAAAAACATGACGCATTCAATATTTACAACTGTTGTTAACAATCACTTCAGTTATTGTAAAGTAAATAATGTATTGTATTACCCAAAAAGCTAATGCAATATGTTATTTACTGCACAAATTCTTTGAACTGATTAACGACAATTTTAAAAATTAGCAATTTTAAGTAACCACAGCCAACTTACTACTACTCGTGTCTTATAAACTTGACATATTGTTGAAAATACTAAATACATCAGATTTTTTTCTGTGTATCTAATCTCACTTGACTTTCTTCCCGACCACTAACCGATGTGAAGAAAGTTTCTCGGCAATGGGCATCATTATCATCATCATCATGCTGCTAACACGGATTTCCCTTTCTCTCTCTCTCTCTCGCCATTCCTCTGTATCATCGATTGCTTCTGGTAGGTCCTCTAGACGACATCATGTGTCTATATAGGGCTGTTTTAGATAGGTCTAGTTGGTCGTCCAACATTTGCATGTCCGTGTTAAGCAGTCCATAGGAGAACGTCACTTATGAATTCGTTCTTACTTTTCCTGGAGTGTCCCGCATGTCTTGTCCGTCTTATTTGGATGGTTTTAGAGATGGGAAGTCGGTGGCTGCACAGCTGCTGCTTTGAGGGTGTTGCTTCCAGGATGGGTGTTGCTTCAATATGACTCGTACCATTCTTCTGCAATTCCTGTACCATTCTCGTACCATTCTTCTGCAATTTTTTCTCAATACGCTTAGTCAGTGCCCCTGTGCAATCCATATTGTAGAATCGACACGACCGCTGCTTGGAAAAAAATGCTTTTTAGCGGTCCATGCCTTCCTTTGTCGCTTACTGATGTTATTTTCAGTGCATAAGACGCTGCTTCCGAGGTTGTTGAGCTTATCCACTGATTTCAGTGAGCCACCCTTTCGTGTGAAGATGTCTTCTTTTTTACTAAAACACATGTACTTCGTTTTGTTTGCATTACAGCCATCGAAAATTTACCCTGACTCTTACTCAAACTATACTGCAGGCAGTTAGTATACCGGAAACAAATTTCGTGAAAGACTGTCGAATTGAGAATGATACGTGAGTGTATTACTGTAAATGTGCTTCATACCAAATTCTTTTTTAATTATAAAAAAAATTATAAATTTTATCAAATAAAAAAAGTCATTAAAAATATTATGCAAAAATTATTTAAAAAAGTGACTTAACCTGTCGTAGCGGTTATCGTCATAGGAAATGAGTTGGAAACCTGGATTAGGCTGTTTATATTTCAACTAATGCTAATGTTCCCAAGAGAAGAATGAATACTTCTATTGTTCACCTTCCATTTATGGATAAATAGTAGAGCATAATGGGTTCTTTAGCCTTGGTGAGGTAACTGGTCTAAAGAGTTAAAAAACGAAAAATTCTTCATTTAAAGCCAGGAGTCATGAAGATCCAATATCTGCCTCGTCTAGTATTCTCTGTCTGCAAAGAGTTAAATTGAATAATTGAATTTATTAAAGTATATTTAGTATCTGCTTCACTACGCCAACCGTCGTGCTACATTAGATACCACACAATTCTTGTTGTCCAGGTTAAAAGCGTAGTAATGATAACCCGAACCTAAAATTTTTAAAACTATATTTTTCCGATGCAGGTATCGCTTTTAAACTGGATTATTGTCCATGTTTAACATCGTAATTGGTTAAATCAAATTAAAAGATTGTCTTTTAAAAGTAAATTCCGTAGTACAACTATAACTTTCTTGGAAGTTGTTATTGTGTCTCCACTCATATTTCTTTAATAGGATATTGAGTTAAGTTTGGTTTAACCTTAAAAATGCCTTTTTCATTTAATTCAGAGATCAGTTTTAAATTATTGTCTATTTGGTGTAGGACAAAAAGACTACCAAATCTCTTTGGTAAAAATATCTACCTTAAGCAATATTTATCAGACTAATTCACAACTGTTGTGGAATAAAATGTTACCTAGCGCCATGTTACTGTGGCCTTATGCCAGACTAACTCAAGCTTGGTAAATGGCAATATGAACTGAGACAGACATAGAGTTAAGGCATTAAATAGTTGACAGAATTGCATAATTGATATCGAAATAGATTTAAATCCATGGGGTGGTATCTTTGACATGGAAGAGGTCTTCAAATAAACGGCAAGTGGACTGACATAGGTAACAATCAGCGATCTAAGAGCCAATCGATTCGATACTTAGATGCTTTTAAACTGAAATATTTCGAATCGAGGCCGACCAATCAATGGAATGCGAAACACTGGCAGCTGACCAATCAATGACTAGATAGCTCTTCATAACCACGAATCAATGATGAATGCTTTATGCCTTACAAGAAGGACAGGTCAATAATTATTATTGATTTTTACATACCGAGAAGAAAACGGTGGTTTTGAATTGTTGAAATGTTGACTTAATTCCTTTCATTTCTTTTTATCAACGTAAGATTTAGCTTTTGATAACCTCTTGATAATTAATGCTTATGACAGTCGGCGCCAAGGACGTCTTTTATTTGTTATAGCGCACTAGAAGATGCGACGCATATACTTTTGTATTTCAATATGGCGTTGAAGCAGGAATCTAAGTCTCAGTAATTGAGAGAGAGAGAGAGAGAGAGAGAGAGAGAGAGAGAGAGAGAGAGAAAAGAATAACATGGAAAAGTTCAGAAGAAAGAAAGAAAAAAGAAAGAAAGAAATGAAAAGGAAAAAGAAACATTTGGATGAGGATATTTTATTTACTTAAAATACGGTATCACCAATAAATAAGTACACCCTTACAATTTAAAAAATCATCTTTTAATCCAAAAAGATACTAACATTTTATAATTTTAAATGGAATATTATTCAAGGAAAACGTATATTATTAGGTGTTATTTTTTAATAAACACTACCGTACTGAGGATATGTATGTTTTTACCCAAACATTCTGCTACGAGGATGATGTGACGCGAGATTGATTTTTAAGTGGAATGAAGCTAGTTTGAATTAAGAGATTTCTTTTATCTTAGACTGACCTACTAACCAAAGAGGCACCTTTATATTTTTCTGTGGTTCATCGTCATCAATTCTTAGCATAATACGTACACATTTTGATATTGTAAACGAGAGCTAATTTTTTTTTTCTCAAAAAGCTGGCAGCCGTACAAGAGACTGGTTGATAAAGTTAAAGATCTTGGTGAGTAAGCAAAATGCAATATAATAACTTTTGTCTGCTACCCCAGGGAGAAACTATTAATCATCGAGAGTTGCTGAAAATAGGTTTGTTGAATGGGTCCAACACAGAGAGGAGAAGGGTTTCGGTGGTCTGAGAATCCCGATAAAAGAAGCTGGATTCTGTGTGGCTGGTGATAGAAACAGAAAAACTGTAGTGTGGGTTGAGAGGGAAAGAACCACCCAAAGGTCAGAAAATAGTTTGTTTCTACTTGGAAAAAGAAAGAGTCGCGAATCTACCCCAACATTGTGGCCGTCACCTGTTTTCCCGTATTTCCACGAACTCTGTAATCATGTTAACAAAATAAGCCACAGAAGATTTTAAATTTGAGGCAAATGGTGTTTTTTGCTCTTTCTACACTCACTAGACGATCAGTTCACCATCAATGTCAGCAGAGCTGTCGTCGGTGACAACGCCACAACATGAGCATATTTGTTGATAGTAGATTGATTAAAACGAGGTATTTATCTATCCAATAATCAAATAAACGGCTACATATTTCCAGCTGAGCTCAACAAATCTAGCCTAAAAAAGTCTCCAGATTTCTTAATCGATTATTTGATTAAATGTCGATAACTCTCGTCTGTGTCGAATCGAGGCCAACTATTATTTAGTTCTTATGATAAAGCAATTTATTAGTCATGATGTTATTATTTTACGCTTGCCATTGCTGTCAGAATCGAGAATTGTTTCGAAGACTGAAAATGGTCTTATATTTAGGAACATTGCTGCTGTTTGTTATACCGCTTCATACATATTCATACGTATATATTGAATATATATGATTCGTAAAAACATTTTGAAGGTAACATTTTTAAATGAGTTTGAGCTAATTTTTTGCACATAGTTTAATGGTTTCAAGTATTGCTTTGTAACAGTCACAATTTAATTGAATATCAGTCATTTGTTTGTGCACAATTGAATATGTTTTGGATATGTACCATGACGTCTCTCAAATAGAACGTTGTAAAGTTACACCCCAAATGTACGTTTGTACTACCAAGTACTCGAACGTATTAATGGCTGTATCGGTATGTCTTTTGTAATAGTCGGCCCCAGTTATAACCTTGTTGTGGGAAAAGTTGACGAACACATGAAGCTCTGTCTGAGTTCACTAACACAAAAGTGTATTCTCTACAACAATTTTTAAGTAGTCGCTGGGAAAAAGAAAGAGAGTATGAAAGCTGAGTTGACTGCGCTAGTTGGACAAAGAGATGTATTATCTCTCTGAAGAATGACTTTATCACCAAACTAATTTTCTATAAAAGGAATGAAAAAATTATCCCTGATTTCAATGGAAAAAAGTGCATTGATTTTTATGGTAACGATGGTCATACTTCTTGATCTTTTAAATGACATTCAACCTCATACCATGGATTACTTAGAAATTTACTTATTTTAATCAGGCAGTCACTTCTATGTTTTATTTGATCGGCATGAGAAAAAAGTTCCATCATTGCCAATGCAGATTCTTAATTTGAACGATCATATGGCTTTAAGTATTTCAAACAATTGTAGAGCTCGAGTTAGTAATAGTCATTTGTAAAAAAAATTTAGATTAAAGTAACAATTCTTGATACAAAATTGAATACTGTGATGTAGTTTCAAGTATTCCTATTTAATACTAATAGTTTTCAAACAGATTTGACGCTTTGATAGGACCCTAACTGAGACCATCACTCTAGGTCAGGGTGGACCTGGGAGTAATGGTGACGAAGGAGTTCTCAACAGTTCTAGGGCTCCAGAACTGGATCTTTACCACGAGATACATGTTAGTGTCAGGACATCCCGTTTTTTGGTGGAAAGTCTTTCTCCTCTGAATTTGGCTTATTCTAATTCCTGCAGAAAGGGATACCATTCAGTCAGAATCAAATTCATGAAAGCTCAAAGTGATGTGCTCTAATATAATCAGTGGAATTGGAAGTAATAGTAATGAAGGTAATTATAACTTCAAGTAACTATTCTTAATACAATTTTGCACAATGGTATGATGTTTCAAGTATTCCTATCTCATACTAATAATTTAAAACATTTATTTGACCCATAGATAGAATCCTAACGAACACTACAATTCTTGGTGAGAGTAGAACAGAGGATAATGGCTTCCAGGAATGGAGCCTCACCGCTGGATGCAGTTTAGTGTCAAAGAAAAGTTTCCGCTTTTAGTGGGGTGCTGAGGGAGTTGCGCTCTGCCTGGGGTGCAGTTGGCGTATTCCTAAGCTCCGCCAGGTTACTTGATAACAGTTACAAAACATTACCCTCAACATCAATATCGATATATCTCAATGTTGCAATCGAATGATTTCGTATTAACAATAAAATAAACGAAAACGATTCTCTCAACACAAAATTCGAATCATAAACTTACACCTTATTTAACACAGGATCATCCATTCTATCACGCTCCAAAATGGAATGAAATTGAGGATATACAAAAGTGTTCATCTTATAAACATTGCACCGGAAGTTACAACTGCACATACTCAGTTTTCCTGAACCAACCAACCAACCAACAGACTACATTTTTGTTTTTGCTGACTGAGTGCTTATATGAAATTCAGTCGTGCTTCCGGTGAGATGTTATGAACCATACCCTATTCCGTCGGCCAATACCGTCGAGACTTTTGAAAAGCGGACAGTGGCAAATCGCAAAGTGTCCAATCAATAGTTGGACATTATCTATGCGCTAAACGAAAATATTTGCTTGAGTTGCTATTGCTCTTATCAAAGTCGGTCATCCGTACAAGCTGACTACTCAAGCTGAAGATTACACGCTTCTCTCGTCCATCTGGGGCTGCATTTTAAAGTGACGACGTGTCCGCCATCGTCGTCACTCGTCTCTTGTTCAGTACAGTGAAGTGATCATCTTTTCAAAGATGATCCTCAGCTACAAGTAATGGAACAGAAAGTACGAATATTTGTGTGTTCAAATCCAGGGCGTTGACAAAGTCCAAAAAGAACAAAGCCACTATTAATCACGGCAAGACACGAGAAGTGAGGTATAATCCTAACATTTTACCGTTAGATTTTCCAATGTTGGATATCGCATTGTCATCGAATACGCTGATTGTGTCCTTCGCAAATATGATATTAAACTGAATTTACCCATTGGAAATCTTTATTTTTTGAGCTTTGAGGAGTGTGGAGAACCCCTTCAATAGCAGTACTCCAAGGTCCATTATATCCTGGAGTGATAGTACCTGTTAGGATACCATCGATGAGTCAAATGGATCTGTTGAAAAATTAGTCGTATTTCTTATGACTGTGCTAAAAAAACTGCATAAACAATAACACACAAATGAAAATATGACTGTACAATGAAGACAAACTTCCTAATATCTAGGTTTAAAGTAACCCTATACGGATTGACATGCCGTTCAAATCAATCAAACTACCTATTCTTGATGCTATAATTGTTTACACAGGATCATTAATAATTACTTGAAACCAAGTAACAGTGCATCAACAACTAATTATTATTTGTTTTGTCGCTGCTTCCCACCAGACAGGACTTGACACAAGGTTAGTGACTCGAAAGTCGATTATAGTGGGGATTTAGGGGAGGGAAGGTCGGGCATGAGCCGAGGCTCGAACCCTACTGATCTATGCTGGTCATAGGCCCACTTGGTGTAATGTGGACCTGATGAGCTTAGCTGGTCTTGGACCCAAATCTTGGTCCATGCATGTATGCTTGATAATAGCTTTAACTGGACAGCAAGGCCCAGTGCTATAAAAGGGGAACAAAGATGTCAATGTTGCAGCTCGCCCACTCGAAGGTGGCCCAGCCGAAGCTGGGGGCCTTTAGGCCTCGAATCTGCCATAGATTTCGATACTCCATCCGGCACAAATGCCAGACGGCCCAGTGAAGGCCAAGTAATAGCTAATAATTATTGAATAGAAATAATTACTGGATAGCATATAATCATTGATATTAGATAAAAATACTTGAAATCGTAATACCGTGTACAGTTATTTCTATTAAATTTAAATACTTGATATAGAATAGGGTACAAAAATCTCTTCAGAAACAACAACACACATACACAAAAATGAAAATATGAACCTACTCTGAAAATGAATCCACAATCCCTAGGTATAAATACCCCCAGGCAAGTTTACATGCTGATAAAATCAACCAGTCAATGAATGTGAAATCGTCGGATAGGAATAGATTTTACAATCCTTCACCAGAGTATGAGAAACAACAGTGAGAGATTTTCGTCCTTGTTGATCCTAAACGAGTCAAATATATCAACCCTTCACTTAAACGAATGATTATCACGTATTGAATTCAAATAAATGTTCATATAATATTTGGTTTGTGGCAGTTTATTTATTGGAACACGAGCAATAATCAAATGATGGATGGGAAAGAGATGTAGAAGTGAATAAAAGCAACAACAACAACAAAAAAAAAAAAAAACCAAAAGAAAAAAAGAAAAAACCCAAAATAAGAAAAACCACACAAAAACAAACTAACGAAAACTAGAGAACCTAACGTATTTACTCACTTGCATATGTATTGGGCGAAATGCACCTCCACATTCACAGCCACTTATAAAAAAGATACTCTGCCTGTCTACCATACTCAACCCCACTCATTGACCTAAGTAGTTTGAAATATAAGGTCGCATTATTGGAGACAATATAAAATCCTGTTGACACAGACCAAATTTAAATTTATTTATCAGGAATATAATTACTATTATTATCAATAAGAATAGATGACAATGAAACTAATTCTTTTATTCTTTGCTGAAAAATCTGGGTTTAAGAATAATGAATTCTGATTATGGTCTCTATGCTAATTTTAAAGGCTTTGTTAATACAGTATTTCAATGATTTGAATAAATACGCAATTGTATTTTTAAATCCGAGAAATAGGAATTATGAGATAGATCCTACCAAGCTAACACATATCAGCACATGATTCCTACCATCGGTATATAAACTAACACACACATACACACACACGCATATATATATATATATATATATATATATATATGACAAGGTGATCTTAACTTATAAAGACGGAACATTAGATATTTTTCGAAAACAAATAAACTCTTTATACTTAGTAGCAGATTTAATGTTTTAAGAATCAATGTATCAATGTAGTTCAAAATCCTTTTCAATTATTTGTCAAACCCTTAGATAGGATCTTAACTGACCGGGTCAGAAAAAAACTAGAATTAATGTTAACCAAGAAGCAATTCCTCAGAGCTCAACACTTGCCCCTGACCATCGGATGCAGCTGGATTCTTTATTGTATCCCTCTGCCCCACAAAAGATATATGATGTCTAGAAATTACTTCGAATCGGCACTTCGGATATTTTTCATGAGCGGCTTTTAGCGAAACACAAGACTGTGCTAACTGTATGTAAATAAATGAACCTCTGACTCGCTTAAAAATATTATCTACAAACTATTCCTTTACACATTATATATATATATACGCTCCCCCATGGGGGTTGAGCACTCTGGCGAAGGAACTGTCGGCCGCCCCTAGCGTAATGCAAAGCTCTTCGTAAGAATTGAGCACTCTGGTAGCCGATAGGGTATAAAAAATGTAAACAAAGGCTGCTGCTGCTGTTGCTAAAAATAAAATACCTTAAAATTCCCTTAGGCAACGTAGTCCGCTTGTAGCCGTGTGGTCTGAAGCCTTAATCTATCGTAAAGTTGGACGGGTTTCGATCCCGGCTTCGAGTGTCCTGTGGGTCTAGCCACACTGAAGAGTTCTGATAGAACGAAACAGTCTGTCTGTGGATGACAATTTATATATATATAGGTTTGCCAAAAAATAATTCACAGGGTTGGTTAATTAGGTTTTATGTAGCTTTGTAGCTTATTTAACGCCCAATCCAATTTTATATAAATAACCAGTTCTATTTCAAACAATTCGTTTTTGTATGAGTAAAAAGTTTGTCAAAAATACTGCTATTTAAAGCTATTCAGTTTAGTCAAACAGTTCTAATTCAAACAATTCAGTTTAGTATAAGTATAGATTTTGTGGACACACAAATATTCAAAACACTTCTTTTTCACATAATTTTGTTTAACCTAGATACAGTTTCAATCAAAAACAGTATTATTTCAAACAATTCAGTTTTGCGTTTGAAATTGTTTCTCTTGGTAATTCCCGTTTTTAACATGTCACGAAAGATTGTCTTTATAATAGTTATGCTCACAATATTTCCTCTGATCTACCCCCAGCCAAGGCTGTTAGAGTTTCACTTCACGCCCTTGAGAAATGTACAAAGCAATCTTTCTTTTGCAAGCTACGGCTTGTTTGTTTGGATTTTATGGCATACCGAACTTTGTAGGTTATTTAATGCCAAACCCATTTTTATTACAAATGAACAGTTCTATTCCAACAATTCAGCTTAGCATAGGTACAGTTGAATTCTCAAAAACATTTCTATTTCAAGCTATTCAGTTTTGTCAAACAGTTCAAATTCAAACAATTTAGTTTAGTATTAGTATAGATTTTGTTTAAACACTTAAATGTCAAATGTTACTTAAATGTCAAATGTTTTAAGCAATTCAGTTTAGCATAAGTATGCAGTTTCGTTGTATTTGACCCATAGAGAGGACCCTATTAGGTGCTACCACTCCGGGCCCAGCCAACTGGGCTATAATTTACAAGGATTTATATGCCATAAAATCCAACCAACCAATCAACAAGATTGTACAAGTGCAACAACCTCAACACTAATATGACGTAATGACGTTTTTTTGCCTCCTAAACAGAAGGTTCATCTTAAGGTTAAAAGGAAGTGGAAGATATTAGAAAATACGACAGCATATCTAAAGTGTTTCGACTAATAGAAAATAAGGCAACCTTCTTCATTTTTTATAAAATGAATGTTTCTTACATTGTTTCGTCTTGGGGAATACAGTTTCGTGATTGATACATTTTGAATATACCCTGTATATCCACACGTGCTTAATTTTATAATTGAATACAAATTTTGATATATATATATATATATATATATATGTGTGTGTGTGTGTGTGTGTATCCCATTGGTTAGAGTATTCGCTAGTGGTCTGGGAAACCGGGGTTTAATCTCAGGTTCAGTCATACCAAAGACTAAAATAAAATGGCTCTTGATGCCTCCTTAATTTACACTCAGCATTATAAGGTATGGATCAAGTGTAAGGGAGCAATCCTGAGATAGCAGTACCGCCTTACCCTACACTTCGGTGTAATAGTTATTGAAAAGGGAGCCTTCGGGGCGCCCACGACTACGGGCGACAAACTTTATATATATATATATATATATATATATATATATTGGACCATGACCATATTGGCGAGAAAATAAGTCACCAAACAACGTTGATTCCATGTCTACGCCAACTTAACTTAGATCGCACCCTTTATAAATATATCAAACTGTATATATATATATATATATATATATATATATATATATATATATGTATACTAAAGTTAAGTAGATTAAGCACAGAGTTGCAGAAAAAGGGTAAGATTCTTTCAAAGAGGCTACTTATTGACCGTCGTGGTGGCCAACACGTAATGCTTGAGGACGGGATCTTGGTGGTTGAGCAGTCCGTGACTCGACAACCGAAGAACTTGCAACAGTTTACTGATTTCGATGGTCGGGTTGGAGTGACCCGATCGACTTGTCATGTCAAGTCCTAACATCTACATGATTGTCTAGACTGAAACAATTTAATGTCCTGAGTATGTCATTATGCATTTGATGGAGAGGCTCTTGTCTTGAAGGTTGGGGAGTATAGAGTATGACTTCATTACCATTACCCTCAGGCCGACTGTGTCCCAGAGTGGTTGAACCATTTGGGGGAAACATTAATAAGTCAAATAGAACTGTTCAATCATTTACTAAATATTATTATTATTAGCTATTTAAAACCATACATTTGCGTGGAAATTGTTTGAATTAAATGGGAATTCTTGATAAACAGAATTACTAACGTTAAATAGCAATACTCAACGCCATTTAAATATGTGCAAACAAATGATTAATATCAAAGAGAATTATTAGTACTGGCAATACTTGAAAAAACATCTGACTTATTTGTATAAACAAATGATTAATACTAAATAGAATCATTAGTATTAAATAGCAATTCTTGAAGCGATTTAAATGAGCTCTAATTCGTTTGAAAATAAAGTTACCGACAAACTCTTCATTTACAAGTCATATATAATATGCATATACATAAAGAGCATTTGGCATTCGTTAACTATGAAGGGTTGATGTGTCATTAAACCAAATAAGTAGATTTAACCTGAATTTCACCTTGACTTGAACATCGCTTATTTTTGATCGTTGGAAATCAAATATTATTCCCAGCACTAAAGCATTCCTCTCTCTTTCTCTTTCTGTCTATCTATGCCTCTAAACATGTATATGATGTTTGTTTTTTCTTCACAGATGATTGCTGTCTCTTACACCGTCTGGATAGATGCTTTCTTTTCTACTGTGTCACTTCAGATGATTTTTCAAACCATCAACCGCCTTGCAAGCCTTGATGCAGAGATAACAAACAAATGGAGTGACGATTGTAGAAGGTACAAGTTGATATATTTCTTGGTAAGGAATTTTAATCACCGACATCTGTCTTCTAAAACGAGACATGGACTTGCAAGCATAACAGCAAATGAGGCAAGAGGCATCAACTAGCCACAAAGGATTTGTGTCCTTTTTCACATCTCCCATGAGATTGACATCTTCATCTTTAAAGAGAAAAACGCAGACAAAAAAACACCACCAAGGAAGCTCCTTTACCTGAGAATCTCACAATATTCCTATCCTCAGCTATCACTTTAATTTTTCAGGATTTTTACGGATATCCTCAAAGAAGGCTTGTCTTGTTTTGAATGTTTTTCCTAACTCTGATATTCCCAACACAGAATATCAATATCATATTTATATATCGTCATCATCATCGTCGTCACACCGACAACACAGATTCCACTGACTCTCTCTCTCTCCTGTTATCCCTATCATCCATCTCTTCTGGCAGGTCTTCCAAACTACATTCTATTTTCCCAAAGAGCTGATGAAAATAAGTTCTTGCTGGTCGGCCAACAGAGTCATGTCCATGTGTAGGGTTCCATAGAGGAACGTCACTTATGTTCTGCATGTCTTGTTCGTCTTACTTGGAGAGTTTTTGAGATGGGAGTAAGTAGCCGTACAGCTAATGTTTTATGGGATGTTGCTTCCAGGATTTGTTCAAAATAGCTAGTAGCATTCTTGTGTAGTTCCCATCTAGCTATTTATCCATGGTTTTGATAACATCCATGAGATGCATGGAGACACCTTGGAAGAAATCCCTTTTGATTTTATCAGATAGATCAGTCTTCAATATAATCGATATTCTATTGATAGCAGTCCATGCCTTTACTAAGCGTATGTTAATATACCTTTCAGTCGATGAGAAACTGCTGGCAAGGTACGTGAACTTGTCTACTAATTTTAGAGAACCACCATTTATAGTACAGATAGCTCCTTTTCAATTAAAACACATACTGTTCTTGCTGTTTGCGCTAGGCTATGTAGTAAGGATTCAGCTTTTGCAGGAGTAGTATTAAGTGCTAGGTCATCTGCGTAGTCTGCCTAAGTAAAATTTTCTGCAGGATATTATCTGCTTCTTGGCTTTTTTCAATCGTAAAGCTATTTTCTTTTATTAGATCTATCGAAATTCGAAGTATTGTAGTCTAGGAAGATTATAAACAAATATAGTGCTAATGTATCTCCTTGAGTGAACCTTTGCTTTCATGTTTTTGAAAAGCATAATTATGGCTGTGATATGTTAGTAGTAATTGCTCTATCTTCCCTTTGTGTATGGAATAAAATGTCTTCGAGAAATCAACAAACAAATTTTTGTTCGTACTCCTTCGATGATTCTACCTTTTAGTAAGAATCTGTGATGTTATGGATCGATTTCTCTGAAAACCATTCTGATTCTTCCCAAGAGTTTTCCCGATTTCCGGTTTGGCACTATTGAGAATCAGAACATTATAGACATTTGCAGTAAAGAAGTAAGAGTTATGCCTCAGTAGTTTTTAGTGATCCTGAGCTTATCTTTCTTAGAAAAGGAGAGGATGCAGCATTTTGTCCATTTTTCAATTGTATTTTGTTTATATACGGTGTTGCAAAATCGAAGAAGTTAGTCCTCAAATTTCCTTGCCTTACATAATTCTGAGGGTATTTCGTCGAGGCCTGGAGCGTTTTTGCTTTTAATTTGAACCAGTAGTACGTCTAGTTCTTCCTCTGTAAACAGTCCTAGTTTGAAGTCTAATTGAATATTAGTAGTTTTTGTTATGGGTTTTTCAGTGACTTTTGGACAGTTTCCAAGCACATTTTTCAGATGTTCTTTCCACTTCTGTATTCGTTCTTCTTGGTTGACAGTTTTTAGTGCTGCTCTCGAGGTGCTCTTCTTTTTGCTCCCTTCATTAGTCTGCCATATAATTCATGATTTTCTATCTTTTACCCAGTTTCTTATTTTATCAATCTGAGCTTGAATGTATTGTGTTTTCTTTTGTTTTTTTTTCTGAGTGTATTAATTCTCTCTGGCCTTTGTTAAGTTTCTGAACATTAGCATTTACTGGGTTTCTTTTATAAAGTAGGGATGCTGTTTTAATGTTATCTCCGCCTGTTAAATTCCGCAGAACTCTACATATGGCTCTTGGTTTGGTTGGTATGCACTCCGCTGCTGCTTCCATGTGGGCTGTGACGAAGTTTTCCTATTGGTCATTCGGATTATGTCAATCTGATATCCCTCGAATGTATCGAATTTACTTCTAACAGTTACTGTATATTTATTGCTAATATTTTTATTGGTAAGTGAGGATCTGTCATAACGTGAGGTTTTGACTGTTTCTGATTCTGCGTTGACTCAGGCGTATCTTTGCTGTGACGATTCTGTGATTGCAAGATACTCTTTCAAAAGAGGAGTATGACGCAAGGTTCAGAAGGTAATTTATCCACTTCTGGATTATGGATATATAATCTAGCTGTGCTTTGGAGTTTTTTGGGTAGGTGTAGGTCCTTAGTTAAAGTACTTTATTTTTATGTTTCTTATATACATTCCTTATATTTCCTTATATACATTCTATTTTACGTTTACTTAGGTTCTAGGGTTCTAATAGTGTTAGTATGTTTGACCAGGTTCAATATTACTTTGGATTTACGGTAAAATTGTCTTTGCATTTATGGTAAAATTGTCTTTGCATTTTATACAGCGGTGATATTACAAAGTAAATACAATTTTTAGATAAGATCATTCATGCATTCTAAATGACAGTATAGTAAAGGACAATATATTACTAACCAGTTTTTTGACTCTTGTCTTTGAGTGGACGTGCTTCTTCTTTACTAACTTGGTTTATCATGTTCTGTCACGCTGTGTCACTTTATGTGCTTAAATAGTGGTTGGTAGGACTACTGCTTGAAAGGATGGGGGAAAGGGTCATTTTGGTATTCGTTGCTACCCTATCTTTATTTTTCGAAAAAAATAGTCATGGACTTTAACTAAGTTAAAACTTAATAATGAAAAACGGAACCTACCAAGCGATCCTAACCTCCCACCCAACAAAATTCTCGAAAGCCATGGGAAGCAGCACGGTGGACATAAAGGCAAGCAGATAAACCTTCCGACGGCTCAACGAAATGCCTAACCTGGTCCTGGACGTACGAACCCTACGGTTCATACTCAAACCACATATCCAAACCACATCGCTCTTCGCGCGGGTAAAAAAAAAGGCGCGTCCTGCTGAGGTTGTATCTCTGGCCTCAGCTACAGAGCTCAAATGAAAATTACTAAAATGCAAACGAATGATACAAATAAAAACATTCAACGTTAGAACTTTAAATAGAATAGGACAACTACCGGAGCTGACTGCATCTGCCATTGATCATAACATAGCCATAATATGCATTCAAGAACACAGATACACTCAAAGCGAGGGTATTAAATATCACGATTTTGGCAATGGATGGACACTAGCCCATGCATCATCATGGAAAAACACAATAGGAGGCGGAGGTATTCTTATGGGACCACGAGCCCTAAAATCCCTAAATAGCATCGGATGATGGCAACCCCATTGCAACAATTATCTCCTGCTACAACCCTACCAATGTTAGTCGAGAAACTGAAATCATCGCCTTCTATGATGAGATATGCCCAAATCGAGAAAAATGGAAACCACAAATTCAGCCGACACAACTCGTCAAACAGAAATGGACAACATCTTACAGATTTCACGATAGAAAATAGATTAACATGCCTCAATAAAAACTTTAAAAAAAGGGAGGGGAAACTATGGACCTACACATACGCAAACAATACTAAAGCACAGATAGACTTTATAAATAAGAAATGGAATAATAGTGCAGTGAATTGCGAGGTTTACTCCTCTTTCGAGGGTCTGTCCTCAGATTACCGAATTGTCACGGCAAAAATGCGACTGAACCTACGAAAGAATGTCACCCGAATAACGAACACGGCACTCTATGATTGGGCCCTGCATAACAACACGGATATTAGAGATGAATATGCGATAGGACTAAGAAACAAATTTGATGCACTACAGGAGAAGATAGAAGCACATACTCCAAATGACAAATATGAGAATTTCGTCAACGCCCACTTAAAAGCGGCAGAGGAATACATACCAACTAAACAAAGAACTAAATCTAGAGTCACATGGGAGACATTAGCGGTTAGAGAAAAGTGCGCAGACGTGAAAACTGCCTCCAAATGCAATAGGCAAAACCCAACTAACACAAATGCCCTGAAACTTAAAAAAGCACAAAATGAATAAGCAACCATATACCTAAAAGAACAGACAGAATACATACAAAATCAGATTGATAAGATTTGAGACTCAGTTGAAGATAGGCAACCAGGATAGCATGACAAACGATAAACAAAGTGAGTAGAAGGACGAGCACTGCCAAAGCTAAACTGAAAGCCACCAACTAACAAGAACAAATACACCTGTGGAAACAGCATTTCGAGAATTTACTCGGAAACCCCCTGAAAGTTACTCATGAACCAATCACGAGAATTATAAGTAAGCAATTAGACATCAAACTAGGACTGTTTACTCAAGAACACGACTAAGTACTTAGAAAAATTAAAAATAGGAAAGCAACAGGGCTCGATGAAATTCCCCCAGAAGTATGGAAGACCAGACAATTCGATGACATACTGCTCCGACACTGTAGTGCTGTATATAATCAAAACATGATAGACAGATGGATGAAGGGATACATCCTCTTTTTCCTTAAAAAGGGCGACCTCGGATTAGCTTTGAACTACCGGGGTATAACACTTACATGCATAGCGGCCAAAATATACAATGTCCTATTACGCAACCGCATAGAACCCAAAATTGACAACATACTTAAGAAGAATCAAAATAGCTTCCGGAGAAATAGATCCCCGACATCACAAATTTTGACTATCTGCAGAATTCTTGAAGGTGTACGTGCAAAAAACTTACAAGCAACCATATTATTTGTCGACTTTACCAAGGCCTTTGACTCCATTCACTGAGGAAAAATGGAGCAAATTCTACTCGCTTACGGCCTAACAAAAGAAAGCGTCGTCGCCATAATGATTCTCTATAGAAACGTCCATTCTCCGGATGGAGACACTGACTACTTTGACATTGTAGCAGGTGTACTGCAAGGAGACACACTAGTACCATACCTCTTCATCATCTGTCTAGACTACTTGCTTAGAACATCTATTGATAAAATCAAAGAAAACGGTTTCAAGCTAACAAAGGAAAGAAGCAGAGGGTACCCCACAAAAACAATTACTGACGCCAACTACGCTGATGACATAGCGCTTCTGGCAAATACATCCGCCCAACCCGAAACCCTGCTACATAATCTGGAAAAAGCCGCTGCAGGCATTAGCCTCCATTTCAATGCGCACAAGACGGAATATATGTTCTTTAATTTAATTGGCGACATCTACACACTAAACGGTAGTCCTCTGAAACTAGTTGACAAGTTCATTTACCTTGGAAGCAGTATCTAATCAACCGAGACATCAATACACGACTAGCAAAGGCATGGGCAGCTATCGATAGGCTATCGGAAGTCAGACCTGACTGATAAAATAAAACGCAGTTTCTTCCAAGCAGCAGTCGTGTCGATACTGCTATATGAATGCAGTACATGGACGTTAACAAAACGGATGGAGAAAAAGCTTGGCGGCAACTACACAATTTTGCTGCGAGCAATATTGAACAAGTTCTGGGGGCAAAACCTAATAAAACAGCAGCTATACGGCCGCCTACCACCCATCACGAAAACTATCCAAGTTAGACGAACCAGACATGCGGTACACTGCTGGAGAAATAGGGACGAGCTCATAAGTGATGTACTCTTGTGGACCTCTTCACATGGCCGAGCAAAGGCAGGGCGACCAGCTCGAACCGACATACCATAGCTCTGTTTAGATACGGGATATAGACCTGAGGACCTGCCAGAAGTGATGGAAGATTGGGAGGGGTGGCTAGAGAGGGTCAGGATATCCGTGCTGATGGCATGACATGATGATGATGATGAGGATGTCCATATTTTTACCTCCCTTTTTGACATTTTCTATTAAGGCATGCTAGCCTTTTCTCGAGAGAAAAGTCTGCTAGATATTCTTTACTTCTGTTTGCCGAGTTGTATAAAAAGAACTTGTTATTTTTGTCTCTGTCTGTTTGAGCATTTATGTCTTCAACGATGATTAGAAAGTTGTGTTTGAAAATGTGTCAGACAAAGGAAATAGCTCGTTGCAAAAGGTGATGTCCGTTTTATCACTGGCATTGGTAGGACTGTGTCAACTCAGATAATTGGTTTACACCAGATAACGTTCTAACGGTAAATTTCATTATGTTAACAGCGTTTTTGCATCTTAGTTTGGTTTGGGTTTGAGCTCTGTAGATGAATTTTCGAACACTGGGGGGCCAATGCTTCAACCTCAGCATAACGCACACATTGTTTACCGGTGCAAAGAGCAATGTGGTTTGAATTAAAGTCATGGTAATCTTTTACCGGCTGTTTTTCCCTATCAGTAGACGTCACTCTTATCAATAAGTAACAGTAGTGTCCCGACGGGACTATTTGATCCTGACCGTTGACCTTTGAGGTTCTTCGGCCCTTCATCTGGTGAATCTCGTCGTTGACCTAATATTGGATTCATCCTCCTTACTTCACTTAAACAATGCTGCTTCCCATATATGCTTGTATATTTTTTCCGGTGGAGTGAATGTATTGGATTTTTCAGAGTTTTTCCCAGCTTCGCAGGATCATATTCCTAACTTTATTATTTATACTTTTTAGAAAATATCGTAACGCGAATTAGGATTTGTAAATTTAAGAGTGATTGTACGTCAAACAATCCATTTTTCTTTTATCTCATATCCTTATGTAGGCTGCTACTTTTTTGTCAGTGATTTCTAATTGTTATCAAAGATATTTTTCTCCACTAGTGGCTTTTAGATTTTAATTCCAGCGCCATCAATTCAAAAGATTGTTTAGTTATAGGTCTTTCTCGTTTCTTAATTTAATTTATTTTATTTTTATTTATTTTATATTTATTCCTTAATTTCATTTATTTATATTTAAGGACGCGCTAATTACGTTTGCATAAAAGTTTGACTATATATATTACTATGGAATAACATTTTTGTTTGGAGAAATTTTCTTGTTTTATTTTTGGTTAGAAAGTTTTCTAAGCTGTTTATAATTTACTGATAAATAATTCCTGATGATATTTGTTTAAACTGTATTAAGTTTCCGTTGAAATAATAAACACATCCTATCGTTGGTTTAAAGGAAAATTACCATTTTATAAAAAGTTGTTTGAGATGTACCTATTCCGACATCTATCAATCTATCTATCTATCAATCTTAAAACCAGCAACTGTAATAATGGATTTTGCTTTGTAGCTAACAGAGAGCAGATTCTTATGTTCTTGTTAGCGCAGTAGAGTTATATGCAAGAAATAAGTACCTATATAAGAGCTCTTAAGAAAGAAATGACGTATCCTTAGAGGGTTGCAAGTGTTGAATAATAAGCTTACAAATTTTATAGATAAAATACTTTTTCTTCTGTAACCAAATCTGCAATTTAGTTTCCTTTAATTATTTATTCGATCTGTGAATTCTGTCATTTACCCTTTGGGTCTTGGACATTTTTTTCTTTTCAAGTCATTTTTAAGCACCTAATTTTCACCAATGTTCCGGGTTTATAACATACAAATAATCCCGCAATACTATATTCCCCAAAGATTTTCTTCTACAAGAGGCTGATATTTATCATATTGTTCTGTGAAGTATATAAATTCGGACAACCTATCAATTTGTTCTCTTAGGCTCTCTCTGTCCAGAGCATCAGACTGTAAAGTAGGCTTAAGTACAGTGTTCATCAAAATATATGAGAACTTACCGAACAACACTGATTTATACTTTTATTGATACAAATTGGACATTAAGGAGACACTAAAAGTAATGTTCGTAAGACCATTTTGATATAGAAAAAGATGAAAGTGATGCTGAAAAACATAGTTGTGGATTCTGAAATGAGTTGCAGTTGAAATTGTTTCTCTAGGTAATTCCTGTTTTTAAGATGTCGTGAAAGCTTGTCTTTATAATTTTTATACTCACAATATTTCCTCTGATCTACCCTTAACTAGGGCTGTTAATGTTTCACTTCACGTTAATGCCCTAGCGAAATGTATAAATCCATCTTTCTTTTGCCATTTTTTGGGGGGTGGTTATGGCATATCAACCTTTGTAGGTTATTTAATGCCAAGTCCATTTTTATACAAATGAACAGATCTATTTCAAACAATCTAGTTTAGCATAAGTACACAGTTTAATTGTCAAAAACATTTCTATTTCAAGCTATTCAGTTAAGTCAAACAGTTCTAATTCAAACAATTTAGTTTAGCACGAGTATGCAGTTTACATTTCAAACAATTCAGTATAAGTATAGATTTTATAAGTATAGATTTTATAAGTATATATTTTATTTAAACACTTAAATGTCAAAAGAGTTCTATTTCAAACAATTCAGTTTAGCATGAGTATGTAGTTTACACGTCAAAACGGTTCTATTTTAAGCAATTCAGTTTAGCATAAGTACGCAGTTTAGTTCTATTTGACCCATAGATAGGACCTTATCAAATGCTACCACTTCGGGCCAGAGTGGACCTGGGAGCGATGGCAATGAAGGGGCACACCACATTCCCTAAAGCGCCGGCAATACTGGAGCCTTACCATCAGATTGTTTAGTGTCATAACTAGGACACTCGTTAAGGGGTGCAGAGATGTAGTCGGTGTATTTATTCTACAGCCCCAGCTGACTGGGCAAGGTAAATTGTGCGGCAAATTTAATTCTTTTGTCTTAGTACGGCAACCAATCTAGGAGAAGGAAAACTTTGAATTCAAAAACTAATAGAGAGAAATTGAATGTGCAAATTAGTATCAGCACAAAATTATGTGATAAGAACTAATTGCATCAAAACAATAATACGCAGGAGAATAGCAAGTGAATGCTATGTTGTAGTAGAGATAAAATAGCATATCTCATTATAAGCAAATGCAGCTAACTAGTACAAAAGAAATACACTAGAAGGTATGAATGAGTAAAAAATGATCCTTTGGGAATTTTGCAAGAGACTGAAATTTGAGCATACTGAAAAATGGTACAAGAATCTGTCCCAGAAGCCGAAACACATAAGGTTCACTGAGATTCATGACACAAACGAACCACCAAATGCTAACTAGAAGACAAAAACTAGTTATAAGTAACAAGCAGATATAACTTGTCATCTAATGGATTTTGCCCGTCAAGCAGACCACAGAGTAAAGGCTATGAAATATGAAGGTAACTGTGATAAAAACAATACTTAGAGCTCTTGAAACTATCCTAGAGAGGCCTGAAAAGAGACTGCAGGGAAATATACATTATGAAAGGATCAAAAGCATTCAGGCTACAAACACTATTGAGACCAGTTTGAATACTAAGACTGGTCCTGAAGAACTGAACGGACTTGCTGTCGCTCGGATTCCAGTGAAAGCCACCAACTAGTGATGGTGCAGGAATAATAATGATAATAACAATCATGTCACGCTGCTAGCACAGATCTCCCTGACCCTCTCTCGCATCCTGTCTTTATCGTCCATTGATTCTAGGAGGTCTTCAAGGCAATATCCTGTATCGGCACAGGCAGGTCGTCCTGCCTTTGCTCGTCCATGTGAAGGGGTCCACTGGAATATGTCGCTAATGAGCTCGTCCCTACATCTCCAGCAGCGTTCTGCATGTCTGGTTCCTCTAACTTTGATAGTTTTCGTGATGGCTGGAAACTTGTCGTATAGCTGCTATCTTGTGGGGTGTTGCCTCCAGGACTTGTTAAATATTTCTCGCAGCAAAATTGTGTAATTGCCGTCAAACTTTTTCTCCATCCGTTTTGTTAACGTCCATGTAGTGAATCCATATTGCAGTATCGATACGACCGCTGCTTGGAAGAAACTGCGTTTTATTTTATCGGTCAGGTCTGACTTCTATATGACCGATAGCCTATAGATAGCTGTCCATGCCTTTGCTAGTCGCATGTTGATGTCTTTCTCGATTGATGAGACACTGTTTCCTAGGTAGGTAAACTTGTCCACAAGTTTCAGAGAACTACAATTTAGTGTAGAGATGTCGCCTTTTTGATTAAAGCACATGTATTCCGTCTTGTCTGCGTTGACACGAAGGCTTATGTCACCAACTGCTCGTTCCAGACTATGTAGCTAGGTTTCGGCTTAGGCGGGTGTATTTGCCAGAAGCGCTATGTCATCGGCGTAGTCGGCGTCCGTAATTGTTTGTGCAGGGTATCTACTACTTCTTTCCTTTGCTAGCTTGAAATCGTTATCTTTCATTATATCAATAGACGTTCTAAGCACGTTGTCTCAGCTGATGATAAACCGTTATAGGACTAATGTGTCCCCTTGCAGCGCACCTGCTACAATGTCGAAGTAGTCTGTGTCTCCATCCGGGGAGCGGGCTTTTACTTTCCCGTTTTTATATAGCATCATTATGGCTGTGACGGTTTCTTTTGGCTGGCCGTAGGTGAGTAGTATTTCTTTCATCTTCCCTCTGAGTATGAAATCAAAGGCCTTGGAGAAGTCGACAAATAATATTGTTGTGTCAAGGTTTTTAGCACGTACACCTTCTAGACTTTGACGGATAGTCAAAATTTGTGATGTCATGGATCGATTTCTCCGAAAGTCATTTTGGTTCTTCCTAAATATCTTCTCAATTTTGGGTTCTATGCGGGTGCGTAGTAGAGTATTGTAGATCAATAATAATAATAATAATAATTATAATAACGCTGTGCCCCTAGTCAGATATTCGGGACCCTTTCTCAAATGGAGCAGAGAGGAACTTAAAGAAATGGACCAAAGAACAAGAAAACTAATGACCATGCATAAGGCATTACACCCCAGAGACGACGTTGACAGACTATATGTATCTAGAAAAAAAGGGAGGAAGAGGACTTGCCAGCATCGAAGACACCGTTGACGCATCGATACTACAGCTCGAAGACTACATAGAAAAACACGAATGAGGACTAATTACAACCATTAGAAACGATACGGTAATTTACTAAGCCTTTTGCTTAGATATGGCACAAGGCCATATGAATTGGGCACCCAATGAGACTCGAAATCACTCGTGTAGGTTTGCTAGTCTAGCTTGCAAACCATAACGCTAACCGAGGCGCCCTACCATCAGAAACGATACGGACAACACGATAGACGAAAGAATGACAACAACTAGGAAACAAAAATAGGAGGGAAAACAACTCTATGGCCGCTTTAAACGTCTAATAAAAAACATCTCACATCATAAAACCTGGACCTGGCTAAGAAAAGGAAACCTTAAGAGAGAAACGGAATCTCTCCTAATAGCAGTACAGGACAATGCCATCAGAACCAATCATATCAAAACGAGAATAGATAAGACGCAACAAGACAGTAAATGTAGGCTATGTGGTGACAGAGACGAAACGATCAATCACATGATAATATGATTGTTAAAGACAGGTGCCGAAATAGTGTCAGTGAGATCTGTGCTAGAAATATTGAACAAGTCCTGGAGGCAACACCCCACAAGATAGCAGCTATACGGCAACTTTCCAGCCATCACGAAAACTATCAAAGTTAGAGGAGCCAGACATGCAGAACACTGCTGGAGATGTAGGGACGAGCTCATTAGCGATATATTCCAGTGGACCCCTTCACATGGACGAGCAAAGGCAGGACAACCAGCTAGAACTGACATACAGCAGCTCTGTGCCGATACGGGATGTAGACCTGCCAGAAGCAATGGACGATAGAGAAGGGTGACGAGAAAGAGTCAAGGAGTTCGTGCTGATGGTGTGACATGATGATGATGATATGTATTGCCACCCGTGAAAGAATATAAAAAACAAAAGAACGATCAAGAAAATTTAAGAATATGAAGAATAGAAATTTTAGTAGTGAAAATCTCCTCTTCCTTTCCACAAGTCACGATACTGGAACTTTTTTTGACAAAAAACTGTCAAACAGAACGTTTGAAACGTAAAATACTGAAAACCAGCGCCATAAAAAATGCTATCACAAGAAGACAAAATTAACGAAGAGTTCATAAAGAAAACTAAAAATAAAAAGAAGAAACATTACGATCCTTCAGGAACCAAGATTGGAAGAAGGCAAAGTAGAAACCGAAAACATAAACAAATTATTATTAAATATTTCAATGGGCAACACCACTGAACTGAATGAGGTAATTTATGCAGGAGTTTCTGATAAAATTTGTGTTCTCCAAAAGAACCGGAACTGAAATACAAACCCTGGATCCGAAATCAGGTTAAAAAAGCACAGGTAAAGAAACTACAACAAACGAACGTGGCATGGAAAGACCAAAACAAAACAGCAAACAAGTTGAAAAATACAACATGAAGCAATAAACCAAAATATATTGGCAAAAGAAGAGATACTTAAAAGATACAGGGACGGGGAAAAACGATGCAAAAACAAAACAAAACAAAACAAACACGAAAACAAAGAATTTTCTAAAATAACAAAAAAAAAATTCTACCAACAAGTAGGTAAGAATTGCCCAAGGACAAACCACCAACCAGATACAGAGAAACAGAAAAAAAAATTTGGAGTAAAATATGGAAATGGAAAAAAACATGACAGAAAGACGGAATGGATAAATAACATGGAAAAAGAATTTTAAGGACTCGAAGAAGGGCGTGAGACTTAAATAAACCTGGAATCACCCAGGAGAACACTAAAAATACTGAATTGGAAAACACCAGGCCATGATGGCATACATGGATTCTGGTTTTAAAAATTCCCGTCCATCCGTGACATCCATACAGAACTGAGGAGGTACCTAGAAGAAACAAGAATTTCCGTTAGGAAAACTACCCTGATCCAGAAAGACTCCCGAAAAGGATCCAACCCCAGCTACTAGAGAGCAATAACATGCTTATCTATGATATGGTAATTCCTACCCACACAGATTTGGGTGGAGTTCTATTACTTAGTGTTTATGCTGCAGAATGTTTCCAGAAGAAGAAAAAGGATTCCACAGGAGAATAAAAGGAACAGGTGATCTACCGTACTTTGATCAACATATCCTCAAGAAGAGCAAAAAGAGGTGGAAAAATGTAGTTATGGCATGGATTGACTACAAAAAGGTCTATGAAATAGTCCCAACAATCTGGATTGTCTGAAAAAGTACCAAATATATCCAACGAAGTTATAAAATTTATAGAGGAAGGCTTGAAAAACTGGAAAGTGGAATTAACAGCAGGAGAAAAAGCTTTAGAAGTGAAATTCCAGAGAGGCACTTTCGTCATAACAATTTATAATAACAATGATGCCACTCGATTATATACTTAGTCCACTGGGCGCTACAAATTTATAGAATCACAAGAAATGGTTTATCCCCTGGTGTCCATGGTCGAGGTCAAGCTATTTGCAAAAAATGAAAAATAATAAGAGACTCTGATACAAAAATGAGAATATACGGCAAGGATATAGGAATAAAATTAAGAAAAATATTTCATGCTCATAATGAAACGGGGAAAAAGAGAAATAACGAGGGAATTGAACTGCCAAATCAAAAAAGAATCAGAACATTTGGAGAAAATTAAACCTACAAGTACTTGAGAATGTAAGAAGCGGACACCATCAAACAAACGGAAATGAAAGCAAAAAAGAATACCTAAAAAAAACGAGAAAGTTTCTCGAAAATCAGCTCTGCATCTGAAATCTCATTAAATAGGGATAAATACCTGGATAATCTCCCTGTAAGATACTCGGGACAATTTTTTAAATAGACAAGGGAGGAAATCATATAAATGGAACGGAAGACAAGAAAGCGGATTACAACACCCGAGAGATGATATGGAGAGACAATGTGTCAAGAAAAGACGGATAAAAAGAAATTGCCAGCATTAAACATAGAGAGGATGCATCAATACGAGGACTTGAAAAATTACATAAAAAGAAAGATTAATTACATTGGTCGGAGACAGCACTGATAACATTAGAATAACCAGAACAACAATAAAAACTAGCAAACAGACAAGGGAAGAAAAATAACTGTATTGGTATTTCAAGCAACAAACTGGTGGAATGTTACACGAAAAGAGCTGGAAAGAGAAAACTTTAAGAGAAAAATTGATTCTCTCCTTATAGCAGCACAAAACAAGGCCATAAGGATCATTTATATTAAAGCGAAAATTGATAACAAAAAGAGTGAATAGCAAAATAGTATAGCAAAAATATAGTAAAAGAATAAAACATTTCAAAACCAAGCTCTGCAACAGAAATCTCATTAAAGGGATACAAACTTGGGCTGTCTTCCTTGTAAGTGACTCAGAACCATTTTTGAAATTGACGAGGAAAGTCATTCAACAAATGAACAAGGGGATAAAACAATGCACTAGGCCTTACATTCGAAAGATGTGAGAGATAGAATATATGAGTCAAAAAAAGAAGCAGAAAGAGGATTCGCCACCATTAAAGATGGTGCGGAGGCATCAATAAGTGGACTTAAAGACTCCATAATTATTGTGGCCTGTTAGAGGCCAGAAAGAAGACACAGAAAAAGAGAAAGTAGGTTGAACAAGTGTATTGAATAAACAGAACATATATACAAAATAAGAGTGTTAGTACAGCAGATAAAGGTGTCCGGCCGAACTGTCAGGTTTCACTGCTAGGATAAAGTCGGTATTTGTTGTTCGTCCCACCGACCAAACGAGTGAGGCACAAGGCCTTTTTAGGCGGGTCCGGACACAATGCCGTAGCCCAGACCTGTCTGGCGGCTCCAAAAATGCCTCGGGCCCCGTTAGCATTCCTCTAAAGTGGATCGCTTCTATCTAGCGCATCCAAAGAGGGTTAGAGACTGGGGAGACAGCTCCCTCAGGCTCGAGAATGCTGGTCTTGGCGCGTCCGACATGAATGCCAGCTTATCGGAATCCATATCAGACGGCCTCAACCGACTGCCAGTGGAGTCAGGAAACACCCGACCAAATTCGTGTACACACTAACACGGGTGACTGAAGTGTGTCCCAGCTCAGTTGGTGTGGCACAAGGTCTTTTTGTGTGTCCAGGCGCAGGACCGTACTCAAGAACGCCCGGCGGCTCCAAAATGCCACAGGCCCCGTCGGCATTCCCTTCGAGAGGGGTGCCAAGCGATAAACCTAGCCTCTCCAGACTGAAAATCAAAGAAAACAAAAAGAGAGACTAGTACTTAGACCTTACCAGAGAACTAAAAAACAACGAAACATGAATATTACGCTGATACCAATTTTAATTGATGCACTTGGAATAGTCTCCAAAGGCTTGGTAAGGGGCTGGAAGAATGGAAAATTGGAGGACGAGCCGAGACCATATAGCATTGTTGATATCGACTAGAAATCTGAGAAGAGTCCTGGAGACCTGCAGTCATTCAGACTCCAGTGGAAGATCAACAGTAAAAGCCGATCTTAAAAACTCGCAAAGTGAAATAATAGTAAGCAAATTCAAAAGGAATTTAAGAACATGCATGAATGGGCGGGGAAGGTGATCCACTGGGAATTGTATAAATGACTGAAATTTAACCATACTGACAAGTGGTGTATCTCAAGTAAGAATATGTCCAAGAAAGGGAGATGCATAATCTTCTTTGGGACTATGAAATAGAAACGGATCAACATATTCAAGACAGAAGATAAGACAGATGCTATTAGCACAAAACAGAAGCCCCTTTAGAGAATAGAACCCTCAATTACTTTTAAAGTTTGAAATTCAAGTTTTTCATCTAATAGAACCACATAAAGTGTAGATCTTGTGTTATATAATTACGGAATGATTTTTTCTTGTATTAATCATTTTTCGTTAATTAAATTTTATCATTCATTTTGTTTGGGTTTTGAACTATTCGGCTCTTAGTTCAGGTGCATAGACATTGGGTACAGTTTACGCTCGCGCGCAGAGGATATGACAATCACAATTGTTATAATAAACCCCAGATAGAAAATGAGGCTGGAGTGTGAATGACGTCATGTCCGGAAGCGATGGTATGAGAATTTGGGGATTTTGAAAAACAGTCAGTTGGGAGTTGACTTCGGGCCATGTAAGATAGACGATTTTGTCTCTGCCTTTGGGCATAAAGAACTGAGTTCTCTGCCATGGAGTCGAGAGTTGGGAGTTAGGAGTTGACTTGGGCCATGTAGACAGACTGTAGAAGTTGAGTTCCGACCATGGTGTTGTGAAGTTTGGGTTTCGACCGTTGAGGCATGCGGTTAAGTTTTTCGGGTCCCGACCAGCGAACATGAAAGGAGATCTAAAACTCCACGAGATGTGCTGAGCGTTTGAGTTTTGTTAGCATAGTATGATACGAAAGACTTTTAAGAATTGTGTCTCTCTCTCCTCGTGTCAAAGAACCGAACTCAAAAGTCAAGAAGTTAATAAACGTTCTTACCTGAACAACGGAGTCGCTTGTGTATTTGAGTCCGCCTGTGTTTTTGCATATGTATATGTACGGTTGTTATTGATATGATTGTGGCTACGAGTAGTATATAACACTCGTCTAGTTAAACAATGAGAGCAACATAAATATTTCAATAGACAATTTAATAATAATGTTCATGATAATTTAAAACCAGAAAACATTTCATATTTAGTTGCAATATCAATATTCTAAGAGCCGATGTACCAATAATGTTCACTGTCACAGGCAAATACTTTATATTTACTTGCAATATCAATGCTTTTAGAGCCAACGTACGAATAAAGTTCACAATCATTTTAAGCATATTTCCAATAGATTTATTTGGCCTGTAGATGGCACCCTCACAAGTACTACCATTTCGGATCAAAGAAGATT
The DNA here is from genome assembly GCA_963585895.1 of Sepioteuthis lessoniana. Taxonomy (NCBI): domain Eukaryota; kingdom Metazoa; phylum Mollusca; class Cephalopoda; order Myopsida; family Loliginidae; genus Sepioteuthis; species Sepioteuthis lessoniana. The sequence continues at coordinate 81,413,736 of OY757904.1, forward strand.
TAGAAGTAATAGCAACGAAAGGGTGACGTCACGCTCCCCCAGTGCTCCAGATACCGGATGCAGATTAATGTCGTACCCAGTACACGGTGGAATCATGAGTCAGAATATTGTAAATATATTCCTTATATCCATATCAAAAGATGTGCGTCTTTTTATGAATACGGATAGAAAATACTCTATTATTTAGAATATGCAAAATTTATTCATATTTTCCTTTTGCTGTTTCTTAATTGTCGACCTTATAAATGTGACTGACAAAACTGAATTTCATTAACCACAATTGCGCCATTTTTTTTTCTTATTCAAAAATTGTTTGTATTACCCAAGTATATGTCTCAGAGCCAAATGTTTTCTTTCTTTCTTTCCTCCTTTCCTTCTCTCTTTCTTTCTTTCTTTCTTTTTTCAATCTTTCGGTTTTTCTCTCTTTCTTCGTTCATTCTTTCTATTTTTTCTTCCCCTTTCCGCAACTTTTTTTCTTGCTATGGGATTAAATGTTACACCATAATTCTATTAAAAAATACAATGTTCTAATCTCGGAAATCGTCGTCTAAAAATTAATGACGAAAATGCAACATTAATCCCCCCCCCAAGTGTTTGTTCTGCACTGAACATAGAATACTCTGACTCTGCAGAAAGGTAAGACCCACATGAAAAGGAGTGTCCTGAATATAAATTATATCCAACCCTCCGCAACAGGTAGAATCTGACACAAGGTCACTTTTAAACGGAGTAAAGCTGGTTTGAATTCAGTTTTCCTTCTTTTAGCCCGATGATCGTATCAAGGCTAAAGAGCCCATTAATTCCCGACTTAGAAGTGAAGAGGAGGGTTCACATTTTTCTCAAAACCGTTAGCGCGAAGTGAAACTTAAACTGAATCATCTAGGATTTGAGATCCAACGACGATGACTGCTTTTCCCAAGCGCTTCTATTGGTGAGGCGCCCATTCTACAGATCTGGGGAGTGTGGGGTAATCCTCAATTGCTATTTCTCCCAGGTCCACTCTGATTCAGAGTAGGTGTAACTGTTACGCTTCTATCTATAGATCAAAGAGATCTGTTTGAAATCAGTCGGAATGCTTGAAATCATGTGTGCAAACAAATGATTATCATTAAATAATAATAATTACTTGAATCCATGTGATTGTTTATAGCTATTAGTATTAGAGAGTAATACTTGAAACTATATAAATAAATGCAAATTGTTATACTTGCCATTAAATAACCATCTACAAATAAATAATTGCCTTAGAAAAATGATGGCAATGAACGTTAAAAATATAAGTAGTAATTATTGTAATCACATATTTACAAATAAATCAAATTTCAGCTTTAAATAACCCATAAGGAGTTGATATGGCATTAAATAAACCAAATCAAATGGTTTGTGACTGAATATCTTTTAAACAATTGAACAGTTCCAATTATATTTACTATCTTATTTGGAGGATATTAACACTAGAGAAAGATTTGAAAACACTCATTAGGATGAACGTTTTTAGTAGAGTTGTTTGTACTTAAATTTTGTACTTAAATCCTTCAGAACCAATCTCTTTTCTAAGTTTTTTAGGTTGTACCAAGGACTCCAATTATATTTAGCATCTTTTTCTCTTTTCTCAGTCTTTTAAAGTTCTTTGGCAAGTTCCAGGGATTTATTCAGTTTTTCGCTTTCTGTCACTTATTCTATTATCTTCTGGAACGGTAAAGTCTATGAGTAGATCATTTTTTTTTTGTTGTTCAAAGGTTTTCTGGCTAGAACTGAGTGATCCGATAGTATTTCAAGATTCAAGAAAATAATTACAACAACATATCAACAACAACAACAACAATAATAATAATAATAATAATTATCATTATCATTAATCCTATCAAATTTTTGACATCCGTAACCGGACATTGGCATAAGGGTTAGAGTGTTCACAAATGGCCCGGGAGACCAGGGTTCAATATCAAGTCGAGTCATACTAAAGACTTAAAACATGGTACTTGATACCTCCTTGCTTAATACAAAGCATTATAAGGTACGGATAAAGGGAAAAGTGGAGCAATCCAGGGAATGGAGGAGCGCCCTCCCCGACACCTTGGTGTAGTAGCTATCGAAAAGGGAGCCTTCGGGTCACCCTCGACTATGGTCACCAATTTTACTTCACTGATAGCTTTTATTGAAGTCTGATTGACTAAAAAGGTTTCCTTTTCAGAACTTTTCTCCGTATTCTAGCCGATCTCAACAGTTGGACGGTCTAAATTTTTCCGTGGATATCCAGTTTCTTTCTTCTTATTTTCAGGTCATTTGGGATTGTTCCAATTACTCGGCTATGAGCATTATCACTTATACTTTCTTTTTCAACAGTTTGTTTTTCAGTTCTCAGGGAAGGTCGAGATATTTATCCGTTTTTTTTTCTTGCTTTCTTTTAATTTCACTGTCTGGACAGCTCGAATACTGAAGTCTACTAGCTGAGAAGTTTTTTTCGCTTTGCTAAATATTGGTGATCTGCTTTTATCTCAAGATCCCGCACATTTTGTGTTTCCTTTTCAGGAGAGATTCTAGTCATTGCATATACTCTTGATCTCTTCGCTCAAAATTCAGTTATTTACACAGTTACAAGGGAATCGTCTTCTCTAAACAGATATGTATGTTATTGTACTGCTTCTGGTACAGTTTTCTGCATTCACTTATGACATTTTTACTCTTTGTGAATTTTTCGCACCACCAAAATTGTCTTCCGAATGAGATCAAGTCTCTTCCGTTCTATAGCACTCTTCTTAATATTCTAGCCGATCTTAGCAGTTCTCCATTCTGAACAGTCTCAGTGCTTCCTCTAATTTCAAGTTATTCCGTTTTAAGTTCTTAGGGATTGTCCCAATGCATCCTACTCTTATTGATAAACCAGTTACTTTCATATTCCATGACTTTTTTTTAGATATTTCACGAGCTTTTTACTTTCCTTTATTTCAATCATTCCATTTGCTAGAACTGCAACTTTTACTAGATGACATGCCTGTTTCTTCTTGTTTTATACGACTAGGTATGTTCTTCTGATTGGGACTTGGAAATACGCTGAGAATTTCGTCTTATTTGTCTGGAAAGATCCAGATGTGGGTATATACTAATCTTCTCTTTCTGAAACATTTTGCAACATTCGATTATTATGTGGTTCATTGCTTGGTCTGTCATTCAACATAACATTTACTGGCTATTTTCTTGAATCATATATTTATTTTACGCCTTGCGAGTTTTTCACACCAGCGTTAACTGGTAGGCTTTCATTTGAGTCTAAATGACGGTAAGTTTCTTCAGGTTTCCGTGACTCTTTTAATTATTCTTTACTCTGAATAGTCTTGATTCGTCCTCAGATTCACAACTCTTCCTGTGTGACACGACGTGCAGTTAAATAATTATAATGAAAAAAATTACAATTTATGAAATATATGAAAATTAATATATACATATCTCAAAAACAAAAATATCCTTAAATAAGTATCTTTTTGTTCAAGGCTTAAATTGACCTAAAAAGCTGGTTGATTGTTCTTAAAGGTTAGTTAAGTGCGAGACAATTGTTTTTGATTTTAAAGTTCAGCGAATTTATCTAATTTTTTGGTTGTCAACTAACTTCATCGATCATAATGATGAAAGGGGTCATTTCGTAAAACATATTTTTCTAGTCCTTATCTTAAAGGTCAATGTCAAAAGGGCGATTTAATTTTGCTCCTCCCTAAATAAAGGTGAGCTGGGCATGGCTCATCCAGTCAGGTGAGGCTAAGAATTTTAGTTCAACTCCATTGCTCTAAACCCCTTCCCATTGGTCAAAGCATCTAAAAAGCATCTGTACCCGTAAGATAAAATCCTGAACTAGGATTGGCTGACGAATGGGAATATGACTCTTTATTGTCTGTTATTGGATAACCAATCAGAAACCTTTTTTAGTCCAGATATTGATCTATAAAAATAGAATGGTAAAATGAATCTTCAGAGAGGATGAGAAAAAAGACCAAGAAAATCAAGACTGCCTAATAGGCATCCCTTTCATTCTAGACCCGAGGCACTCCGAACAACCTTCAGACTTTACAAAAAATTCAAATCCCAGACTTTAGAGACATTAGTGTCACTCTAACCACACCCCATCGTCCCACTTCTTCTCTCGATATTCTTTCTTCTTTTTGCCAGCAAGGCAAATATCGTTTGCTTGTTGTTTATTGTATCTCAAACGTGTTTCAATAAAAAAAACATTTTGTTGTTTGTTAACAACGGGTTTTCTCTATTCTTTGAGTTGCTGGACAATCTAGCCACTCACATTACCTGACTACCAGAAAAAGTTCCGGCTGAATTGTGTCAACCCCACTTCGTGGATCTTTCAAACACGGCGTGGGCACGGAAGGACTTGACAAAGCAGACAGTCGGAAGCTAATGTGGTAGTCACGAACGCAACAGACACAAGTACTGTGCCTAGTAGTCACACCACATTGGGCTCCGCGACTAGCATAGGATCACATCTGCCCTTTTGCAATCCTCTTGCTGTCAATTCCACTCTCTAGTTTTCCATAGCATGTGTACATTTTCAAACACTCTATTATCCACGTTTGTAGAACATAATCCCGCCTCGTTTTAGCTTCTTTGAGGATGTACTGCTCTATATAGAGTCCGTCATTTGTACCTCTTGTTCCTCTGCAGCATGTTTTTTGTTCTTTCGGAAATAATCCGTGGCATAAAAAACGAGCAATAGATTTCTTCTCTTATTTCTGTGGTCAAGATTTTTTACATAATAAATAAGCACGTTCTCGATTCACTGTTGGCCCCTTTTTTAGCTCCTTCAGGATGAGGGTAGTTTTTACTTTCGTCGTCCATTCGAGTTTGCTTGCTTCTTATTATCGGTTATTCAGTTGAAAAGCCCGTCTGACGTGGATAGACATGAATTTCTTAAACTAGAATCCATGTACGCTATCATGGACAGGCATGTTCCAATTTGGTATTTTCTTGAGTATTGCTCTTTGCAAGTCCAGGTATATGTTTACTTCGGGGTTTTCTCCAAGTTCTTTCAATTCTTTCTTCATGTTATTTATCTGTTCAACATTTCTGTTATATTCTTTCCTTCTCCATAATTTACTCCAAAATTGTTTTGCTTTGTTTCTTTTGTCACCGGTCACTAATTTGTCTTAGTGCACTCTCCACCAACCCGTTGGTCGAATTTTCTTTCGTTATTTGGAAATTTCCTGCTATGATTACTTGAACTGTTCCTATACCTTTTGAGTCTTTCTTCTTTCGCTTGTTGTGTCGTCAGACTTGTCTGCGAATTTTTTTTGGGTCATTTCTTTTCGCTGGGTTCCGGCATGTTTCACTTTTCTTCGTAGTTTCACTTGTTATTGTAGTCTCTTTATTTTTCCTGCTACCCTCATTTCCCATCCATGTTTTGTATTTCTGCTTGGATTCCACGGAGAGGTACTTGACCAGTTTTGCTGCGGCATATTTATAGAGTTTTTCACAGGATTCTGAATGACAGCAAGTCTCGTTAGGTCTCCAAAACTCTTCTAAGTATTCTAGCAAATCTCAACTATGCTGTGCTTTGGATGGTCTCGATTATTTCTTTGATTTCCAATTTCTCAAGTCTTTTTCCCCAAGGTTTTGAGGAACGTTCCAAGTACACAAAATAGAATTGGTAACACTGTCACTCACATGTTCCACATTTTTTCTTAGTTCTCCCGCAAGATTCAAGTATTTGTATCTCTTTTGCTTTCTTTTATTTCCACTCCGTGATTCACCAGAATGGCAAAATCCATTGGATGTTAATTTTTTTTGTTTTGTTAATCAAGTTAATTAACACTAGTTCTTGTCTTCTGGCAGAGATTACGTAATCTGTTTGTTTCTAAAAATCCCAGAGAAAATGATGTGTTTCATTTTCTTGGACAGATTCTTATTTTTGTATGTACCATTTAGTAGTATGGTCAAATTTTAATCTCTTGAACAATTCTTAGTCGATACCCTTTCCCACCCAGTCGTGCCTCCTTTTGCGCTAATTTGCTACATCATGTATTATGTGACAAACCATTTTATCTTTATTATTATTATTATTATTATTATTATTATTATTATTATTATTATTTGTAATAGTAGTAATAGTTTTAGAAATAGTCAGAGTTATTAGATATTCTAATATAAGATCTAATACTTGTCGAAATAAGCGAAATTAAATGCACTGCAATATTAGAGTTCGACTCAAAAATTTGCTTACGTCAATGATTTACAGTTTCGAAAAAAAATTTTATGGAATTTATTTTATATTTTCGCTTTGGCGTTTATTCAAATTCACTTAATATTCAGGCCAACAACCAAAAAATTAAAAAATTAAAAAAGAATAATTCGAAGGTAACAAAATTTTCCCCCTATTTTTTCCCATTTCGATCCTTTACAAACCGCAGGAAATCAAAAGGGGTGAATAAATTTACAACATATAATGACAGGATTTAAGAAAATAACTGAATAAATAGATGAAAAAAGCTTCTTTTTTTGCAAACAAATAACTAACCAAACAAAAGTAACGTTGCATGTTCGAACGAGAATAAAAATCGATATAGTATTATCTGAATTTACATAAAACGCGTCACTTCTAAACCCAAACCAAAAAGCTATTATGAATACGTTTTTGTATTCAGAACGAGGCTCTGTTCGAAGCAGCCCTCAAATGTCGAGAAATTTAAATGAATCGGATATGGTTTTATTTTATCAAATATTTTGGCTCTATTTATTTAATAAGTCTTCAAAAGAGAGAAATAAGCTAGAAGGTTTATAAAAAAAATCTTTTGAGAATGCGTCTCTATTGAAAACTCTCTTTTCGACTTCAATTATATAAATTCTTGAAAATCGATTTTTAGTTTTAAATTATACGTTAATTTTCTAATCTACGTTTAATTCTGTTTAGCAAAATACTGTTCTGAAATACACAAGTTGAGGCTTTTAAAATCTACGATAAAACCTTTTAGGAATCAGACTCAGCAAAATAATACACCTTTGGGTTCTAACATTCAGATTTCTTTCGACTCGAACATCAATCACTTGCACCGATGGAATATGCGGAAAAGATCACACACACACACACACTCATATATACATACATTATATTTGTCACTGCCTCTCACCAGTCGATCATAGTGGGGATTTAGGAGAAGGGATGGTCTGGCACGAGCCGAGGCTCAAGCTCTGCTGGTCTATGCTGGTCATCGGCTCACTTGGTACAATGTGGGCCTGATGAGCCGAGCTCGTTTTGGACCCAAATCTGGGTCCAGCACGTATGCCTGATTAAAGCTTAAACTGGACATCAAGGTCCAGTGCTATACAAGGACAAAGGTGTCAATGTTGCATATATATATATAAACATTGATACCAATAACTTAACATTCTGCGTTTCAATGATCAATCTTCAAGACGAAGTTTGAGTATTTTAATTCAGTATGAAATCGATCATGAAAAAATCATGAGTTATTCAACCTTATTTTTTAAAAATTATTGTCTCAAAATTATATCAATATTGATATGTCTCCTCAAGATTTTTGTTATATTACAAAATTTCTTTTAATCTTTTTCTTATTCTTGGTTGGTTGTTTTGGTGTTATGGCATATCAACCTTTGCAGGTTATTTAATTCCAAATCCACTTTTATATAAGTATTCAGTTCTACTTCAAACAATCCAGTTTAGCATGAGTACACAGTTTAATTGTCAAAAACATTTCAATTTCAAGCTAATCCGCTTAGTCAAACAGTTCTAATTCAAACAATTCAGTTTAGTATAAGTATAGTTTTTGCCCACCCACAGTCAAATGTCAAAACAGTTCTATTTCAAATAATTCAGTTTAGCATAAGTAGAATTTCAATATCAAAAACAGTTCTATTTCAAACAATTCAGTTTAACAATTCAGTTTAGCATAAGTACGCAGTTCAAATATCAAAATAGTAATATTTCAAGTAATTCAGTTAAGCATAAGTAAGCAGTTTAAATTTCAAAACAGTTCTATTTTAAACAATTTAGTGTAGCAGTTTAAATGCAGAAACCAAGGTTTAGTTCTATTTGACCCATAGATAGGGCCCTATCAGGTGCTACCACTCCGGTCAGAGTGGACCTGGGAGCGATGGTAATGAAGGGGCAATCCGCACCCCCCAAAACTCCAGCATTACTGGAATCTCATCATCAGATTGTTTAGTGTCATATCTAGGATGCTCGTCCAGAGGTGCCGTTGGTGTATTCTATAGCCTCAGCCGACTGGACAGTTCCTATTCTTAGGTTTTAAAAGTATATATATATATATATATATAGGATCTTTTGGATAAAATAAAACGAGATTTGTTCCAAAATATGGCTGTGTCAGTACTACTGTATGAATACACCAGATGGACGTGAACGAAACGCATGGAGAAAAGGCTAAATAAGAAATATACGATACATGCTACTTTGAACTCCTCTAGGAAACAGCATCCCTTAAATACCAGCTATACGGGCATTTACATTACATCTCACAAGCCATTCACGTTAGTCGAACAAGACATACGGGCTCTGCTGGAGAAGTAAAAACAAACTCAACAGCCACTTGCCCTGTCGGTTTGGGGTGTAGAATACACCGACTGCTTCTCTTATGAGGGATAAGATGGCCCCCGCCAACGAGTGTCCAGGATATAACACAAAGCAATCTGATGATAAGGTTCCAGAAATGCTGGAGCTTTTGGGAACCCGAGAATCCCTTCAATGCCATCGCTCCTTGGTCTACTCTGACCCGGAGTGGTATACCTGATAGGGTCATATCTACAAGTCAAACAGAACAAACCCGCGTACTTATGCTAAACTGAATTGTTTAAAATAGAATTGTTTATTTGTATAAAAACGAATTTGGTATTAAATAACCTGCAAAGGTTGATATGCCATAACACCAAAACAAACAATCAAATACCATGTTCTATCATGGACTCCTACACATGGACTCACAAATTTTGAACGACAAATATCAGAGAATTAATTTTTATTTATTGCGGACTTTTTTTTCCTCATCTTGGTAGTTTTTGTGTTGTTTCTTCTTTTCACTACGTTTCGGCCAAATTTCAACTCTTGCCTTCTTCAGTTGATTTACCGCGACCTCGGATAGGAATGCCGAGTCTTGTAACCGTATCCCCAATAATTACTGCCTTCCATATTTGTTGTCTATCGCACCAAGTAAACCCCTGGACGGCTTGGGTAGGATTTGAAACCGCTATCTTCTGACAATGCTCACCTCGAACCGCAGAGACTCAACGACTCTATCCGCTGCGCCACGGATGGATTTTTTGGTCTTATAAATCCTTATCTGGTCTTCCAGAGTCAGGTCCGTACCGAATTTTTGTACTTGTCTTTAATTGGAATCATTTTGAGATGAGGTTTCTGAATCTGAGAATTAATTTTTAAGAAGAAAATAACACAAAAACTACCAAGATGAGGAAAAAAAGTCCGTTATAAATAAAAATTAATTCTCAGATTAAGAAACCTCATCTCAAAATGATTCCAATTAAAGACAAGACAAATATCAGCTCTGTGTGGACACTGGGTGCAATCTAGAGGATCTGCTAAAAGTCATAAACGATAAGGATGGATAGTGAGAGTGATCAAAGATATCTGTACAATCAGCATAACTTGATGATATATATATATATATATGTATATATATATATATATATATATACGTGGCGCATTCAATAAGTTTACAGACTTTTTTGTATAGGCATTTAAAATTGTCGTAGACTCTTGAAAATCCCATATGTTATTGCTATATATCTTATGAGATGACTGACCAATTTTTATGATCTCAGGTTCAAATGAACAGCTATAGCAGCAATTGGAACACACCCTACTAATGCCTGATTGTCACAGCTGGTGAATTTCAAAAATGCAATCTGGACGTGAGGAAGAACGATATGGAATAAAATTCTGATTTAAACTGGGAAAAATGTCACAGAAACGTACGGAATGCTTCAAACTGCTTTTGGAGCATCTTGCATGAATCGAGCATCAGTTTTTCAGTGGCATAGGAGATTCAAGGAAGCCAGGGAGTCTTTGAGTGATGATGAGAGGCGTAGGAGGAGTAATGAAGTCAATAGACCAGAGTTGATTGGCCATAGGGTTAGGGTTAGGGTTACTATGTTGAGGTTTTAAGGGAGTTCAGGAAGACATTCCGTCGGAAGAGGCTAGCACTCTTCAAATCGGGTCAGTGGCATTTCCACCAGGACAATACACCAGTCCACAACTCCACACTTGTCACAGAGTATTTGACCAAGATGGGCACCAAGACAGTTCCTCACCGTCCCTATAGTCCAGACGTTGCTCCCTGTGACTTTTGGTTATTCCCTAAGAGGAATTTACCGTTGATAGCGTTCTGTTTTTTAAATTCATCAGCATTTCAATTTTATCCAAATCTGCGATTAGGTAATTTTGTAATGTTATAAAAAAACTAAAAAACTCAAAAAAAGACAGACAGACAAAAACAGACGGACAGAGAGAGAGAGAGAGAGATTGGAAGAGAGATAGAGCAGGAAAGAGAGAGGAGGAGAGAAATATACCGACTGAGAGATAAGGTCATACAGAGACATAGAAAGAAAGAGATTGAGAGAGAGAGAGAGAGAGAGAGAGAGAGAGAGAGAGAGAGAGAAATGAGAAGACAAATAGGAATAGTTTTTGAAGAATTTTTTTTATTGTTTTTCATTTAGTTTTGACATCGGGTCATCAGCAGGAAAAACGGTTTTGTAAAGAAAATATTTTTTGAAGGAAAGTTTTAAAAATAGTTTTTGAAAAATAGTCTGCTCGTCTAGTGCCTCAATTCACCGATGAGAGATAACGGAATGTGTGGTCATTAAAAATAAATTATTCATTTAATCACACACACACACACACAGACGCGCGCGCACATTCTCTCTCTCTCTCTCTCTCTCTCTCTCTCTCTCTCTTTCTCTCACGCACGAATATATATATATATATATAACAAGAAAGTATTTATTTTTTATTAACAAACATTCGGTTATTTTTCCTATTCGAGGCCCACACTTATAAAACCGTATACATAAAAAGTAGTTCCTAAATTTGTCACAATATCACATAAGTAATGAACCCAGTGAGGATCGTTCTCACTGTAAGCATTAAATGTTATACCAATTCGCTAAACCAAGCAAGGTTTTACACATACACCCTTACTCACGCACGCACACACTCACACCCAAACACAAACACTCACCCTCACCCATCACTTCTAATAAAACTGGCAATTGTTTTGTTGCATGCATTTTATGGGTAGCTAAACGGTTGGACCCTCGGGGGCTAAAAATTATCTTTGAAGGATAATTTGATTTGAAGATGAACGTAGGATAGGTTGTGCTGACCTCCGAGGTCACTAGAAGTCGCCACAGGTCAATTTATAGTCAAAGCTGCTATTTCTGACTAAATGGAAAGAGATAATGACTTATTATGGATTGGATTCTTCTAGATTAGGATCTCCAAAAACAGTTCATTATTGTCCCTAAGGAAAAAGGCTGCAAATGTAGTTTATCCGAAAGCAAGACCAACATGAACCCTTTCTCTCTTATCAAAACACTGCTTGTAATATTATGCGTTGTTTTTAAATATTCGTAGGAATTTACATAATGACGGTGGTTAAGACTTGGTTAAGACTTAACTGTTACTATCGAAGAAAATGAATTCGGTGGTCCCAGTTCAAATTTTAGAAACGTCTGTTTCCGTTTCACTTTGCACTAATGCACTTGAGAAAGGCATAAACTCAACTTCAGTGTAAATCTATAGGGAAGACTGAACTTTCTATTCTGGGCTGGGCAACCGGTCAAAAGAAGGAAAAACTGAATTTATAATTATGTGCCCCTAAAGATTTCGGACTTTGTTTCCAACTTCGTTCTTGTAATTTTTACAGAAAAAAATGACACAAAGTTGTAATTCAGCTTGCTATTCACTTGGACTAAATCGGTGAAGTAAAGAGGAGAAAAACCGTCGGTCTTTCATACAACCTTGTCTATTTGTAGTGATATCAAGCCTAAGTTAATGGGTTGTGTTTATGACATATCAACCCTTGTAGGTTATTTAAGGCTGAATTCTGTTTATATATATATATATATAATGTAAACATGCACGACCGATAAAATGAAACGCAGTTTCTTCCAGGCAGCGGTTGTATCGATACTACTATATGGATGCACTACATGGACGCTAACTAAACGGCTGGAGAAGAAGGTAGACGGCAACTACACAAGAATGTTGAGAGCAATATTGAACAAGTCCTGGCGACAACACCCCACGAGAAACCAACTATACGGCCACTTGCCTCCCATCACGAAAACTATACAAGTTAGACGAACCAGACACGCAGGAATCTGCTGGAGAAGCAAGGACGAGCTCGTAAGTGATGTACTCCTATGCACCCCTCATATGGCCGTGCAAAAGCAGGACGACCAGCTCGAACTTACATACAGCAGCTATGTGAAGACACAGGATGTAACCCTGAAGACCTGCCGGAGGCGATGAATGATAGGGAGAAGTGGCGAGAGAGGGTCAGGGATATCCGTGCTGGCGACACGACATGATGATGATATATATCAAGAAAGAGTTAGATGTATAGACACAATCTTTGCAGAGTTTCCAGGTGAGACCCTTTTTTTGGGGCTACACCCCACCAACACATATATACTGAACCACGCACAATATATATATATATATATATATATATATATATATATATATATGTTTACCAACTCCTGCACACGGACAGGATGTGACACAAGGTCAATTTTTAAGCAAATTTTAACAGGTTTTCTTTCAGAGTTAACCAAGGTTAAAGAACTCAGTCTTCCATACTATTTACTCATAGCTGGAGGGAGAATTCTTACCTTTCCTAAGAGTATTAGCGCTATGTGAAATGCAATTAGTCTCGTCCAAGTTTTGAACTCGTGTCGCCGAGTCCATTTCTTACGACGATAATCATTTCACCATGTTCACCACCATATATATGTATATGTGAGGTATAAGTGCTTAACACTTCTGCTCTAAGAGTGACCCGTTGACATCCTATACAAATGAGGGGGTGTCCTCGTGGTGTAATGGTTAAAGCGATGGACTGCGGAATCGTAGTACTCGAGTTCGTACTCCAGTCGCGCTATTTACGTTCACTTTCGGGCAAATACCCTTGGGAAAGGTATGAACCCCCTTATCCTCCCAGCTATGGGTTAAATAGCACCACTACTGTTCTTCTAGGAGAATTGCTTTGGCATTAAATAACCTTAAAAGAGTTGATATGCCATTAAGCAAAAGAAACCAAACCTATACAAATGATTTGTTTATAGGTGTCAAAGCTGGTGTTGGACGGGCTACTCTTTTTGAATGAAATTGTAACAGAAGAATGGTTCACCAAAATACCTCTTAGGTTTTGAATTCAGGGTTCTTCCTTCTTACCTACTGATTGCTGCAGCAAAGAACCTAATTTGCCTTACTATTAACCGATAGATGAACGAAGTAGGAATGATTTATGACTTTCCCAATGTCACTAGAGTGAAGTAAAACGCAAACTGCCTCTTCCGGGATTTGAAATGATCTTGTCATTTCCATTTGCTCATGAAGATACCCATTACGCCAAGCATCCTTTCTAACACAAACACACTCACACACACACACACGTGCGCGCACATACACATATGTGTGTGCGTGTGTGTGTGAGTAGGTTTGTGTTCTGTTCATATATGTTCTATAAAAGACTTTTGTTTGGTTTAGTTGATCCAACTCAATACCTGTTTATCTATCTATAGATCAATCGATCGATCAATAACACTGTTTAAATCTTTCTCTGTTTATATCTATCTATCTATCTATCTATCTATCTATCTATCTATCTATCTATCTAAATTTGTTCAGATCTATTTCGGTAGGTTAAAAACTATCTTTCTGCTGTCCTCTGTGCATATATGTGTGTGCATGCGTATGTGCTAGCACGCATCAATCGATCTATCCATCAACAGGCGCATCCAGCATACCGTCGTATGAAATGGTATTGGTGATGTGAGTTCAAATTTTGAACGGGGTCGATTGCACTTCATTTCGTGCTAAAGCCCTTGGGAAAAGCGTGGATCCATCCAAGCTATGGGTAAATAGTAAGGAAGACTGAGTTCTTTATCCTAGGTTAGTCAATGAGCATAGGAGAAGGAAACCCCGAGTTCAAACTAGCTTAACTTAAAAATGACTTTGTGAGACACCTGTCCGTGGTGAAGCGGTTAGGTAAAACTATACAAACATACCCACTTTAATCATTGTTCGTAGTCTATCATGAAATAGCATTTATTTCTTGCAATGAATATTTTTCAGTATAATTTGTATCCTTGCTAATGTAGTGCTGTCCTCGATGTAACAGAAATACGAGGGTGATATACTTTCGGTGATAGGTGATCACTATGTGGTAAGAAAGAAACGGTGACATTTATTATTTTCTGTGGTCGGTTCGGGATCAATTGCCTTATTCTAATTCCAAATAGAACGCATTTTCGTTTTTTTCCTCAGTTGTTGTGGGTATCACTATTCATCTCTCTCGGTCAATGTTAGTGGTCATTTATGAAAAGTTACACACACACACACACACACACACACACACACACACACACACACACACACACACACACACACACACACACATATATATATATATATATATATATATATATATATATATATATTACCCTAATATATATATATATATATATATATATATATATATATATATATTACCCTAATATAAGTGTGAGATGTGACACGGTTTGAATTCAGAGTTTTCTTGCTCTTATACCGGTTTTCATACGAAGGTTAAAAAAACCTAGTTTGCCCAACCATTTATCTATAGCTGGAGAGGGAATAGATGAATTCTTACCCTTTCTAAGTGTTTTAGCGATATGTAAAATGTCCATTTTCTCTGACACTAACAACTATATCACGAGCACCTTCAGAGTGAAAGAAAAAAAAAAGATATAGGATTGTTAAACTTACATTCACCATCCAGATAAGTGTATATTTCAGTAATTTGTTTCATTTTTTTTTTTTTTACTGAACAATTAAATCCAAAAATTTAGAATTTCCCCTCACTACAATTCAGATAAAATTTACAAGGAGATTAGAGAAATTAAGATGAAGAAATCAGACAGAGAGGTGATCAAATTGAAACTTTGATAAAATTGTTATATCAAATTGTGGTAAACATTTTTCTATATTTCTTTTCGAACTGGAAATTTACTGTCAGGACAAATTTCAAAAGCGAAGTCTACAGTAACTAGTTGGATTTATTTTGTTAACTGAGTAAAATATTTTTGGAATAAATTGCCTCATCATATCAAAATCAGTAATAGCATTAAAAGATTTCTGATTATATTCAATGGTTTCAGAAAAAATGGTAAGACAAAAAATTTAAGAGGGTATTTTTGGGACCTATTGAACGAATTACTTTACAGAATTTGTTCAGCATAGAGACACTGTATTAATAGAACATATAATCTGTGTAAGGATTTGTTTTATTTGGGGAGGTTGCTGTGAGAAGATAGTAAAAAGGGGAGGTGCCCAAAGAGGCTTAACAAACAAATAAATAAATTCACTAATCTGTCATATTTAGTCTTTCTCTCGCTCAGCCACTAAGAATTCCATTGCTGATATATAGTTGTTGGAGCTTAACAGTAAAAAATGAAGTGACTGATAATCATACTGATCTGTAATATTCATGTATAAATTTATTTTGTAGAAAGAAAGGAAATGCTATTTGCTGCGTTGTTCACTATGGTTAAATAGTAAAGTAAAGTAAAGTTGGCGACTGTACTCGAGGGCAACTAGGAGGCTCCCTTTTCAATAGCTACTACACTGAGGTGTAGGAGAGGGCGCTACTCCTTTCCCTGTATTGCTCCACTTTACCCTTGATACGTACCTTATATTGCTGAGTGTTCAGCAAGGAGGTATCAAGTACCATTTTTAAAGTCTTCGGTATGACGCGACTTGGGCTTGAACGCCGGTCTTCTGGACCATTGGCGAGCACTCTACCCACTAGACCAATGAGCCAGTGATAAATATTAGTTTATTTCGTTTTGTTTATAGACTGATGTATCTATGTATTTATCATTAATTGCTATTTAATATTTCCTGATAAAGACAACAAAATCAATAAGAGAATATCATTATTTGACATTATTTAAAGCTTCAAAATACAGGGTGTTTAAAAAAAATGATGTTTTGAGGAGTATTGGGTGTGTCTGAAAAATTCATAGGTTCGTAATCAAATAACTCTTGTTCAAATAATTTAAAATTTTAGTAGCATGTGTATATACAACTGAAAATTCAATGTTTAATGTTTTAACGCCTTTTCTTTTCCACTGAAGGGCATTTTTATATCTGATAAAAAAAAAAGAAAAAAGATAAAACGTTAAACATAGAATTTCGAATTGTTTTTACACATGGTGTCAAAATGTGAAATCATTTGAATAAGAATTGATTAAGCGATAAGACTTCGAAAGGATATCTATTTTTATGAAATAATCTGTATATGCAACTAAATAAAATGTCAATATCATTGTTCAACGTTAGTTTGATTTAGTTTGGCTCGGTTTTATGGCATATCAAGCATAATTGGTTATCTAATGTTAAATCCATTTTTATACATGTAAACAGTCCTATTTCAAACAATTCAGTTTAGCATAAATACACAGTTTAGTTCTATTTGACACATATATAGGACCCCATCAGCTGTTTCTGCTCCGGGCCAGAGGGAACTGGGAGCGATGGCAAGAAAGGGGTACTCCGCATACCCCAAACCTCTAGCATTACTGGAGCCTCGCCATCAGATTGTTTAGTGGTATATCCTGGACACTCGTTGGGGAAATCTTACCCCTCTGCTGAGATGCAGTCGTGGTATTTTTCTGCCCTACCGACTGGGCCATGTTTTACATTATTTCAAGGTTCTCAATAGATAAAACTAAAAACAGCAATGTCATTGTTTGACATTATCGTCGACGCTGTTTAAATCATTCTTTAATAGATATTTATGGTGATATCGAATATGTGATGCTTGGTCGGTCATCAAATTGAATCTGATCCTCATAATTCAGTTATCATTGAACTCAATATTTAATCACTGCGAAGACCAGTAACGCTTATTTTCTCTAAATTAACATGAGGAGAATCGCTTAATTCTTGATTTATAAAGCGATATTCAAATCCAAACACTAAAGTTATTTGTCATGACTTGGTGTGATAAAGTAAGTAAAAGTAAAGCTGGTGACCGTAGTCAAGGGTGACCCGAAGGCTCCCTTTTCGATATCTTCTACACCAAGGTGTAGGGAAGGGCTCCACTCCTTTCTCTGTGACGCTTCACTTTACCCTTGATCCGGACCTTATAATACTGAGTGTTAAGCTAGGAGGCATCAATTACCATTTTTTGAGTCTTTGGTATGACTCGAACTGGGATTAAACCCCGGTCTCCCGTGCCATTGGCGAACACTATAACCATCATGCCATAGTCCGGTATTTATTTTGGGCGGAGGGAAAGAAATGGATTCTGACCTCTCCGCAAAGAGTCTTTTCCAGTATTTGAACTTGACGGTCGATTTAATTTGCAACGATGATAACCATTATACTAAGGTAAAGGGATAGCTCTATTATTTTTATCTAACCAATGCTGTTTAGGTATGTCAGTAGGTCTCAAATATGGGACACCTAGTGAGTATCGACTTCACAACTAAGTAGTATGTGAGGTTTGTAAATAATTACTCTGTTATGAGGTTTTCAATTATCAAGCATCAGTTACAAAGGAACTCGGTGAGAACCGAATTCAGTTGTAATTGATCTGCGAATTTTGAAACCATTGCAACGCGTCAACCTCTTCACTTGAGTCTTATTTATGCTTTAGAAAATCATAATTTTATCATTTCTTCTCAATAGAATGTCCATATAAACTTAAATTTTTTTTATGGGTTCGGCAATTTCCTTTTTTTATGATAGATATCTACTCCAGATTGTATTGGTCCTCTTTACATCCAACGACCTTACCAGCGGGCTATGTTGGATGTAACAGACAGGAAAGGGCAAAGGTCCATCTCAGGAACTCTCGTTTAGGAGATAGAGTCACTCACACAAGTACTGTGAGATTCCAAAAACGACAGTTGTTACCGGGACAATTAAAAGTCAAGTCCTATATTTTTTAGCTTTGTGAAACTACATTGGTGTGGGTAACGATTCTTTTCTCCGTCGGCTAAAAATATAGCATATATTACTACAGTTTCTATGTCATAAAAATTGAACCCTTGCATCAAGTCAGAGTGGGTCTGGGAGTAATGCCAATGAAGAAGTTACTCTCCATTTTGTAGAATCAAAGATTCACTTCCAGATGTAGTATAGTGTTATATCCATGATACCCCTTTTGCAGGAAATACAATCAGCCAATTTTAGTACCTGATGACACAACTGAAATGTCTTCGATAAACTTTAGCGAATAATAAAAAAAATCGAGTCTGTCATATACACTGCGGAAAATATTAAGCAACGAATACTAGGGAAGAACAGTGACTGTGTCAGTACTACTGTATAGATGCACCACATGCATGTTAATGAAACTCATGGTGAAAAATCTAGATGGGAAATACATAAAAATACAATACGCACTTTCAAACCAATCCTAGAAGCAGCGCCCCCCCCCCAAAAAAAACAGCTACCCACTTCCCTTCTCACAAACCATCCAAGTAAGACGAACAAGACAAGAAGTGCACAACTGAAGAAGTAAGGACGAACCCATAAACGAAGTTGTCTTTTGGACTCCTACATATAGACACGATAGTGTTGGCCAACCAGCAAAGACTTACATACATTAGCTCTGAGTGGACATTAGATGCAGTCTAGAAGACCTACCTGGAGCGGTGGCTGATTGTGACCGATGGCGAGAGAGAATCTGAGAAATATGTTCTGTTAGTGTGAATTGATGATGATGATGATGATGATGATGATGATGATGGTTTAAAAGAAAACAGAATATGTTGTGCTTGTGTTAACTCTGAGTCGGCAACATATGGTGGATTCTCACTTAATCCTGTGTTTTAAATGATTCCAAATATTGAATGGAAGAAAAGAAGGAGCAATTCTTAACGCAAGATTACGTTTGTTCGATTTGCTAGTGAAACAGAGATTGTTCCCTAAATGCATCAAGTAACGAGCAACACTCTTTTTCTTAGATTCCTTTTATTTCAACTGGATAGATTCCATGAGTGGCACCTGGCACTAATAATATGCAAATAATCGTTTCCACTTGACATTCTGTTTCTGAAACACAATGGCAAATACCAATAAAGAATTTTGCTAAGTAGATGCGGCTAGTTTTTGAGAGTTCTGTGGGGGTGTTCAATGAGCAAGTGAGATGAAGAGGAAAAAAGATGAGAGAGAGAGAGAGAGAGAGAGAGAGAGAAAGAGAGAGCAAAGAAAACAGAGGAAAGAAAGATAGAAGTACCAGACTAATAATATAAGAGATTGGGGAGAAGACGAGTTAGAAAGAAAAAGGGTTAGAGGAGAAGAGTAAGAGTGTATGAAAAATAGTGAGAGGAGGAAGAAAAGAAAGAAAGAAAAAATAATAGGTACAATAGGGAGGAAGAGAAAAGAGAAAATATGAAAATAACAAAGATTAGACTGAACAGAGAAGAGAAAACCAGATAAAAGTAAAGGAGAGAGAGAGAGAGAGAGAGAGAGAGAGAGAGAGAGTTGGTACGATGATGGGAAGAGAAAGAAAAATTCGGATAGAAACGGAGAGAAAAGATAACACAGAAAAATCGTCTAAGTGTACACGTGTGTGAACACATTGCATCAGTTGATTCTGATGGTAAATGACAAAAATATTTTTGCAGTTTCAGATTATCGCATCTTTATTCATCTACCTTACCGTGTAGTATATCTTTCTCTCCATAATTTAAGATCAGCCATTTCAGTTTTTGCTCCGTCGGCTGGGGCTGTAGAATACACCGACTGCACCTCTGCAAAAGGGTCAGACCCCACCCCAAAAGAGTGTCCAAGATATGACAAAAAATCTTATGGTAAAGTTCCAGTAATGCTGGAGATTTGAGGAATACAGAGTTCTCAGGAGCCACTCTGGCCCGGAGTGGTAAAACCTAATAGGGTCCTATCTTTGGGTCAAATAGAACTAAACAGCATACTTATGCTAAAGTGAACTGTTTGAAATAGAACTGTTTTTGACAATGAAACTGTACTTAGGCTAAACTGAATTGTTTGAAAAAGAACTGTTTTGACATTTAACTGTGTGTGGACAAAACTATACTTATACTAAAATAAATTGTTTGAATTAGAATTGTTTTACTAAACTGAATAGCTTGAAATAGAAAAGTTTTTGACAAACTGTGTACTCATGCTAAACTGAATTGTTTGAAATAGCACTGATTATTTGTATAAAAATGGATTTAGCGTTAAATAACCAACAAAGGTTGATATGCCATTAAACCAAAAAACCAAAAAACAACCAACCATTTCAGTTTAAAATTTGGACTCATCTTTATGTATCGAATAGTATAATTCAAAAAGCACTAACCTGGTGTATATTATAAAATGAATGATAATGAACAAATTAGAAATATCCAGATACATATGTTATATTTTGACCTTCGACCTGGCCCAAAAATACTATTCCAAGGTAATACACCGGAAGGAAGTGACACATTCCAACGGCCAGTAATCGAAAGAGATCGCGTGGGCGGATTAAGGCTTATGATATGGGAAAAGGTGAAGGTCTCATTGTGCCACTAACAGTGATGCACCGGAAGAGAGTAACCTCTGAACTGCATGACAGTTATTTCCGCTTGATGACGATTAAACATTCGATTTCAAAGATCCAGTAGGCGATCGTTTGGGCGTTGAGTTATTATTTAACTCAGTTGAGTTTGGGTCCCAAAGCAGTTGCCAGCAGAATTCCAGACAGCTAGAGACCAGATGTGGTAGGGAAGACCACACCCGACCGAGGGGGCCCTCGGAAAAGCCCCGATGGAGTGGACCCCAAGACCTCTGGTTGAGCATCTAAGAGAACAAGAAAGACACAACGTGACGGTCATAACAGTGGGGTCAAAATATGAAGTTTATGTTCGGTCTCCAGCATCCTCTCACATGCTAACCTTTCGAACCCGTGCTATAAAGTGAGAGGTGAATATTTTTCTAAAGAAGTCTTCTTGTGTCTTCCTTCCTGCGTCTTTATCATGCGTCGTTTATTCATGCGTCTGTCTTTGATGTTGTGTCGTTGTGATGCTGCATGAACATGTATATGTGTAAATAACTATATAACACATATAGGCATGCAGTCATATATACACCGATACACACATGCATCAGGATGATGCTGTTCCGGATAGAAAATCGATTATGCAATACATTGAAAATTCTATTATGAGCATCATCATTCCGACGTAATATGAAATGAGTACAACAGCTCACTGTGTAGCAATTAGAGATACACCAGTCTTAAAAAACATTTCAACAGTAAGCGCTTGGGGTGCACCAATCCAAGCCATGATTTTAACTGACTTTATATAAAAAAAAAAAAAAAATAAGGCATTAGTTCGATATAGCTACTATTGACGCTTAATTTCACTTGCAACACATAGGTGGTATTTTAAAAACTTGAAAGCATTTCTGTCACACCTAATATATATATATATATATATATATATATATATATATATATATATATTCAAACAGGTTTGATTAAATAATAGACACATTTGTCTCTATAATTTTATTAGGATCCTTTCAAATTTCAGGGTGTTTATTTTTTCTTTATTGTTAACAGATAAACAGCCTGAAACTTGAAAGAATCCAAACGAAATTATACAGACAACATGTGTCTTTATTAATTAATCAAACCTGCTTAAATGATGAACTGCTGCCCAACTACACATATTTCAAAATACATGATCCTGCAACTCACGACGAGACTGACACCCGAAACTATCGGCGTAATCTTGTAAAAAGATAAATTAATGACAATAAAGAAAAAATAAACTGCTTGAAACTTGAAAAGATCCAAGTGAAATTATATAGACAAAATGTGTCTTATTATTTAAACAAACCTGCTTGAATGAAGGACTGCTGCTCAAACACACACACACACACACACAATTATATATATATGGAGAAAAATTGAAAAACAAAGTAATCTCTAAGGAAAGAATTTACTGCGAAGGAAAATCGATGTTAATCATTTTTCACTCACTCTTTTCTTCTTCTTGGTATTCTTCCTTTCCTTTCTCTTTTCTTTTCTTTTCTTTCTTCTTCTCGTTCACTTCCTCCTCCTCCTCCTCCTCCTCCTCCTCCTTCTTCTTCTTCTTCTTCTTCTTCTTCTTCTTCTTCTTCTTCTTCTTCTTCTTCTTCTAAATCCGTTGTATCTCTTAATAGTTCTATTTGCTTAACATCATTGCAAAATACATTGCAAAAAATCTTTCGAAAAAGAACGCTATTTATATGATTCAACGGTCATATAATTTTTCTTTGTATATGCTTTCCTCTCCTGTTTTTTGTATTTTATTAAACATCCATTGTTATTCTATCAACGCTTTGTATCACTATTATAAAGACCTTATGAAGGTTCATTAAAACTGAAACGTTTAACGTTGACTTTCCCTCGAAATGAATTCTTCACTTTTGGATTATTTCGTTTTTCAATTTTTCTTCATATTTTCCTTTACTTTACCAAGTCCGCTAGAGGTGGGGCTGTAAAATAAACCGACTACATCTCTGCTGAGGGTTAAGACCCACCGCCACAACAAGTGTCCTGTTTATAACAAACAATCTAATGATGAAGTTTCATGTGATACTGGAGCTATGGGGAAGGCGGAACATCCCATCATTGCCATCCCAGGTCCACTCTGGCCCGGAGTGGAAGTACCTGATAAGGTCCTATCTATGGGTCAAATAGAACTAAAATGTGTACTTATGCTAAACTGAATTGTTTGAAATAGAACTGTTTATTGTATAAGATGGATTTGGCATTCAATAACCTACAATGGTTGATATGCCATAAAACCAAACCAAATTAAACTTAATTCCTTTATGTTTTGGAGGTTTTGCTTTCGTTTACTTAAAATAATTGAATTAAAAAATCATATATACATGTGCGTGTGTGTGTGTGTGAGAGAGAGAGAGAGAGAGAGACAGAGAGAGAATGAGAGAGAGAGAGAGAGAGAGAGAGAGTTGATCAAAGGGTGAAATAAAATCCGACGGAATGAGAAAGAAAAATCACATTGATGTTTTCCATAAGAATTAGTGTCATCAGAGTGCATGTGAATTTATTGCTAGAAAGGGATCTATATTGTAAGGAGATATACGTGGTATAATATATATATATATATATATATATATATATATATATATATATATTTGAGCGTGTTTGCTGTGCCTGTGTGTGCGTGTGTGTGATTTTTATTCAGGAATTCTGTGATAATTCAGTAAAACTAGCTAAAATTAGAACTAAACTCTTTGATAGGATTTTTTTTTATTAGGCGAACTGTATTTTTTGTTTGTTCTGTTCTTGGTTCACTGTTTTTTTTAACTGTGTATCTTCCTGCCTTCTGGAGTATTTAATGTGTTGAATGTTCAATTAGAAGTTCCATACAAATGTTTCAGTGAACAATACAACGAGCACCCCAGCTTCCTTCTAAAAATAAGGATCAAGGAACACATAAAAGCTGTAGCACATGAAGACACTCTCAAATACGGCATAGCTGATTGCATTTAGTGAAAAATAGGCGAATAAAAACACTGTAGATACATGTTTGCATAATAGACAAGGCAACTCACTGGTGAATAAGACGCATGAAGGAAGTCGCATATATTGTATATTCGGCTGACTCCATCAGCAAACCCAGTACAAAACTAAAAGTGGAACCTCGAATAAAATAAATGAATTAATAAAACAAAAGTGACATTAATAATCGAATAAATCATTTGTATTTGCTTAGAATATCGCAATAGATTGCTGACATTGAGGATAGTACAACAAACACAAAAGAAGAAAGCTGGAGGACATCACCAAAACGTTGTCAACAAAAAACAACATAGAAGCCGAAAGTACTACTTATTTCTTACAGTTCTCGAACAAACATTGATTCCTGTTTTGACCAATTTGTTCCTCATTTGTTTTGATGAACATCTTCTATTTTCAATGCATATTGCTTTCAATTTTCCATCCTAATCTTTTGATTTTGATTTAATAACTTGATGTCTTTCGTGGTCTACTAGTATGTTTTCTTTTTTAACCACTTAATCTATTTTCTATTTGTATCAAATTCTATACACTGACTAGTATCAACGAACGCCTTCCGACACACTCCACTGTGATTTACCTTTTTGACTGAGTTTTACGATCCTTTCCATTGTTTAAAAAACAGTCCATTTGTTGAAGCCATATTATCTTTCAATTAGCTTTCCCTAAGTATTTGTTTATGACTGCAAGAAGTTTCTTTTGACTCTAGACCGATTTCCATATCTTGGCTTTTGCTAGTATTTATTTTTATGAATGCGAATTACAAGATCATAATTTTTCTTCAATATTGGATTAAACCAGAGTATTTTCCTCTTTATGGCTTGTAAAAATATACCATGAATTAAAATAAAATTTAGTTTGTTTTATGTATATCGTACGAAGCCAGAATATTAAACTATTAAATAAATGTTTTTTTCTTTTTATTTGTTATTAGTTTATTTACTGCTAAATAAGATAAAAGCTGAGTGAACATCCTTTTAGTGCGCTAATTTCTTAATTTTTACCAGAAGTGGTATTCATATTCCAACAAATAGAACTAAACTAGAAAATTCAGGACAAACAATTCAGAATCACTTACCTTTCCTTTACCTTTCAGCCTAAGCAATTATGGGCATTTTGAAAGATTTTTCTCAATTGGGGCGGTCAGAATTTGAGGAAAAAACAATGATTGTCCTTTTTTATAAGCATTCTATTATCAACATTAGTAAAATGAACATCCACAAATTTTGTTATTTCCATAATGAATTACAACAAACTCTGTCTAACATAATAAAGACTATTACTTTTAAAGAATAAGTTTGTCACCTGAGCTGAGCAGGCTAACCAACCCCATGAACATAGGCAAATAAATAAAGAAATAAAGAAATAACCAAATAAATACAATAAAATAAAATAAATAAATAAATAAGAAATAAAAAATAAAACCAAATAAATTTCATAGTATGCATTCTCTTTGCACTTACACCCCTCAGGTTTCATGTTTCTTCATCCAGCCAGTTCTAACAGTTATTGCTGGCAAACAGCTGACTCTTAACAAACATAGACACTTATGTTTCTTATGCTTCGGTAGAGTACTTAACATTACTAAATACTTGAGTTGATTTTTGAATTCTTCGGACGTAAGGTTTGATCCCTTCCTGCTGAGTTGAAACGAGGAGCTCGAAACAAGGCTTTTGTTAAGTAGCTAGAGGGTGGGGTTAACACGATCAACCTGCATTAAACCTACTTACATCCACTTGACACTTCGTACCTAAAATCTAATTTAACTGTCAGGTGTGCGTTCTTGGGATGCTTAGCAAAGAGTACTGCTTCCCCCGTAAATAAAGGCATTTTATGATTTTGAATTGATGTCTTTCTCATTCGAGAGCTTTTCCTGAAAACTAAGTCTTATAACAAGAAAGCTAGGCCAAATAAATCCGTGTAAAATATTAACAAGATTGTGTGTATTTCAAACTTAAAAGAAGATTGTAGTGTCAAAAACCTTGTGTTAAAAAATAAACATGACAAAAACAGTTCTAATTGATTTATATATATGTATATATATGTATATTCATATGATGTATATATATACATATATATGTATATATATGTATAATGTTTAAAATAATCGATATCATAACGTAATCTAATAACTTGACCAAATCTTGTTCAAAGGAACTCGAACTTTAACAGCTTGAGCAGAACTAAGCCAAAATTCTTTGATATTTAAACACCTTTTGTTTTTCCTTAAATGACATTTCTATTCCTGGAAAGAAAAAGCATCAAAAATTAAACGTAGAATTTTGAGTTGTCCCTATGCAAGGTGTTAAAGTTTGAATTTGAATGAGAATTGGTCAAGTTATTGGATTACAAAATGATATCAAAACACAACGTACATAATGATATCTTATTCTTTGAAAGATTACACACACACACACACACACACACACACACACACACATATATATATATATATATATATATATATATATATATATATATATATATATATATATGTAGTAGAATGGAATAGATATGAACAGTCGTTGGTGGATTGATAGAGAAGTGTAAAAAATATCTCCTCGAAGATCTCTAAAAATATTTTAATTGTTCAGGCTCCAACAGAATGATATCTCGTTTTCTGAAAATAAATTTAAAAAAAAGGTAGCAGATATTCTATTCCAAATTTAATTTTACTATAAGGAAGAACAACATTTAATATTTTATTTTGCCGTTGTAATCTCTTTGTTTAAAAATTATATTGTTCCAAAACTTGTTTTAAAGACTATATCATCGAAATGCTATTTACTTCCGTAACTCTGCTTTTGGTATTGCTGCTATTTCACGACAAATAATATGTTGAATAAAAGCCCAGAACAATCCCCAGAAGAAGTAATTACAAGAGGATAGACCTGGTGATAGTGTCGACCATGGAATGGTACCACGTGAGATGATAATCTCGTGTTTTTCTTATGAATTTCAAACATAGACGCTCGATGATCACTATTCCAAGCCAGAATGGCAATGGAAATGATATTCTTGCTGCTGTTCAAAGACGTACCTCACACCATCTCACCACTAATAGCTGCAACGTAGCAGAAATTTTAAACCCAGGAGACCATTTTTTTGGTCATTTTACTCGATAGAATTGGAATAATGTTGATAGAAAAAGTTTTATTTTATTTATGAAAAAGATTCACGTTATTGATCAATTTTAGATTCTCACAGGTGTCCATTTTTACTTTCTTTCTTTTTTCTTTCCTTCTTTTCATCAATGTATCGACATAATTCTATGCATATCTATCTAGATTCAGAAATAAGAAGATAACCTGCCAATCCCCATTAATTTGTGACAAAAAAATAACATAATCGCCGTGTGATATTATTTATTCAGTTTCATTCGCTCTAATAAGACCAATTTTCGCCACCGATCCCAGCGTTTCTCCGTCTCCTTATGAATTAAATAGCCACTCGACTCAACAGCAAAGGCACGTCGCTTTCGTGTGTGACAGAAATAGATAAATATCTACAATCCCCCTTCTCACTTCGCTTAACTCGTTTGTATTTTGAAGGGAATCCAAATAATTTCCCCAGACATTGCTACACAAATTAAATCAAATAATAATTTTTCGCCAATGACTAATGATTGATGGAATGGGATGATAAAAAAGAAGAAAATTTCAAATACATGACCAAATCCTTTAGTTCTGATAAAATGGATCCAAGATCAGATCAGACAATCAGATTTAATTTTTTTGTGGGTAACTGGGTTCAATTATTACAAAAGAACTCTACAAAACTATTTTAATCCATTTATTCTACACCTACGATTTCTTTTAAGTGTTTTGGATTGATAGGTACAAATAATTAGTAAATGTGAACCCTTAAATAGAATTCTTTCAAGAGGAGAAAACTGAGCCAATGTCAGCAAAAGAAGTTTCTCTTGTGTAACGAAAGATCTTAAAGTTTAGTTTCTTTATTTAATTGCATATCCACATTCGGGGGTTATTTAATGTCAAAGCTATTCTTCTATTTTAATGTCAAAGCTATTCATTCAGGGTGTTCAGACTATTGTCTTCGTCAATAATGTTATATTCACAACATTTCAGCCGATATGTCCTCCGGCCTTCTTCAGGTGTTTCTTGTCGAACTTGAGAGCCTACATAGAACTTCGAATCATGTTCTTTATTCAATCAAGGGGGAATCATTTGCTCTGATTCTGTTAACCAAAACCGGATACAAGTGTTAAGTATTCATGTATTGTTACTTGCCTGCAGTTGGGATTGAACTTACATCCTCTAGATGAGTGTCGCTTTAGAAGCTTGGGGAACCAACGCCTATAACTGTTACGCTATGTGTCCTGCTGGACAGGGCAGAGTGATTTTTGGGACTTATAAACTTCCTGTTCTTAAATCACTATGATTACTACCATTATATTTGATTTTTTTTACCTGAGCTCATATGTATGATTTCTTACGTAAGCTCATATTACAATATTTTTATCTAATCTTTTTGATTATTGGTTCCCATATTGTATTCATCTCTATGCTTGGTCTACTCAACAGGTCACTGCAGCCCAACATATGTGCTGATTCTTTAAGGTGTCTAATTCTCCAGTGTTCTTCTCTACCAATTATTTTAACTTCATCCCACAAGGGTAGATGGTTTCTCTTTTCCTTCCATATATGTCCCGCCATACCCGACTTTTCAATTTCACCTCGTACTACTGCTTTTTGATGTTCTTTTAGTATGTCTTGCCTTTATATACTTTACCATAATTACAAGGGATGGAGTAAACACAGTTCTTAATCATGTTGAATTCTATAGGTGGTTTAACACGGAAGAGATGCCTCCGGAGAGTTGAACCACTTGTGAATATTGTCCTGATATCATATAGACTAGATATTTTTGGGGGTTCTTTCGGCTAGGCTTTAAATATAGGGCAGGCATATTGTCGTGAGTTTTCTCCTATCCAGGTTACTAATGGCTTTTGCTCGATGTTTCAGAAATTCAGAGAAGAGGTCAATTTAACGAATAGCTGGGGGAACGGGGTTCCATACCCTTCTAAAGGTTATTAATCCGAAAGTGAACACAGTAGCACCACTGGAGTTCGAACTCACTTACTACGATGTCACAGTCCAGCATAGGGAGTGACCCTACTTGTGATTTTAAGCATACAAACGCTGATTCAAAAACTTTCAAGTAAAGGAAAAGATGCTATACAATTTGGGATGAGAGCTAACTACATCCCACTCGTTCTTTCCTGCTATAAAGAGATAAGTTTTCAAGAAACAGCTTAGTGCCCGAAAAAGTCTTTCAAAACTTTTATAACACAAAGATCATTTTAACTAGTGGATTATGCTGTTCTATCATGGAATTATAAAATATCAATAATTATTGAACTTGTAGGATTTACGTCTTAATCATTAATCTTACTCACTCTCCTCTTCATTCATTTTTTGCTCTTTAAAAGTGGAAAAATAGGGGAAATCCATGTTGCTGCAAGACATAGGTAAATGAACAGAATTTAACTTTTATATTTGTGTTGCAAATTATTTCTTGTATTAGAACAATTATTCGCTTTAATTAATCATTACTAACTAGGTTCATAGAATTTTCTTTAATCTGAAGATGTAAAATGTTTACAAAATATAAATTTCTTGTTAGTCCAAAAAACTGAGTTCAAACCCATAGAAGCATGGCTAAGTGAGTTGCTCTGTGGATGGGAAAACAAAGCTCTGGAGTCTCTAAAGAGGTTCCATCTTATTCTGACCTCTTCTGTGGCGACACTGACACGAATTGGTATTGAACATTACCCTTTCTTTGGGTGACATCTGTATTCTTAAGAGGGAAGACCTGTCTGTCTGCTATCGAACCTTAACAGTCTCAAATCCATAGTCTTTCGACTCAGACGGATGCAAGAAAATTAAACTAAGTGATTATGTACACCATCTTTTTTTCTAAGATCTATCCTCATTTTTTTTGTTTGGTTTGGTTTATACATTTAATGGCATACCAACCTTCGAGGGTTATTTAATGCTCAAACCCTTCTTGAAGAACAGTTGTGGTACTATTTAACCTCTATCTGGGGAGGATGAGGGGGTGTCTATCGGGTTCATATCTTTCGCCAGGGTATTGGCCCGAAAATGAACGAAACAGTGCAACTGAAGTTCGAACTCGCTGACTACGATGTTGCAGTTCAGCCGGTTAACTGCTACAAAACGGGGATTTTTCCATTTTTTGTCACTCATTAAATTTATTACTATTGTACATCCTGTAACAAGGTATTTTATTTGATCGATTTGAGTACTTCCCATTTCCCATCTATATCTCACCTATGGTCTTTTGTTCTCTCTTGAAAATTTTCATCCTTCTGAATTCTTTATCGTAATCATTTACTTATATGAACCACTTTTTTTTATTGAGAAAGATTGCAGATTTGGTTTCTTTTTTCACTGTTTGTTGTACACGTGTTTCCACTTTAAAGCGTTTTTCGGACTGTCAAGTTTCTGCTGTTTTTATCCATATGTTTTGACGGTTTTCTTTCTCAACTCTTCCTCTCTGTTCCAGTTCCCTCAATTCTATCATTTTTCTTCCCTCTGACTTTTTTCAATTTTCTTTTATTTGCTTTTTTCTCTCCTCGATTAACGCGATTTTTTCTTTACAACTTTTACCTTTTATTCGCTTTTCTTTTTGTCTTTCTTACATGGAAATTTTATTTTTGTTTCCCGATAAATGCAGGGTCCAGCAAAAAGATCTCTCGAGTTTGGAACGTAAATAAAAAAGGCAACATAGATTCTATTCAAAATTTAATTCCATTATGCGAAAGAACAATTTTTTTTTTTCGTAATTTTCACCATTTCTTTTTCAAGATTATATTGTCCAAATGGTTACCTTTACGAGCTATACACTCCCGAAGCCTTAGCCATAAGTTCTGTTTTACGCCCACGCCTAACTTCTGATATTGTTGCCTCTGATATTAAATGAAAAAATACTGAATTGATCAATTGTCTTCAAAGTAAATTTGAATAATTTAGTCCTCAGGTAATCAATTCTTTCAGAACTTTCATAGATGCCCTTGGGATGCGTTAGCAACTGAAATGACATGGCCACTGCTAATCAAAGACATTCTTTCCACCTATTCACAGCTACAAGCGCCTGCAACGCGGCAATTTAAATCCGGAATATTATTCTACCGTAACCTGAATTTTAATTCGGATAAATCAAAATCAAATAAAAAGAAATAATACGAGGAAGCTTCTCGTGAGCTGAGTTTCTGTTTGAAAAAAAAATTGTTTACTGTGAAAATCAGCTTTGCAATTCTTGATTTTTATAAGGTAGGAAGATCGCCATGGGTGCAAGTAAGAAAAAAAAGAAAGAGATCACCTTTTCTGCACGGACATATTTGTGAAATTTGTTTACTTTCCACTTGAAATTTCAAACTTTTTTCTTTCTTTCTTTCTTTCTTTCTTTCTTTCTTTCTTTCTTTCTTTTACCTCTATTTTTCCTTTTCTTTTTTATCTTTTTTTCTCTCTCTCAACTTATACCTTTTTAACCATCTTCTCTTTTTTTTTTTTTTCGTCTTTCTTTTTTCTATAGCATTCTAACATTTTCCCTGTTTACTTTTTCCTCTTCCCCCTTTTTCTCTATCTTGATTCATTACTTTCTTTTTGTATTTATCTCTTCTTTCTTTCTTTCTTTCTTTCTTTTTTTCCATATCACTGTTTTCTTTCTCTCCTCTCTTTTCTTTTCATTAATTTCTTTCTTTTTTCTCCTCTTTCTTTGTCTTTTCCTTTCTATCTTACATTTTTCTATAATCTTCCTTTTTTCTTTCTTCTTTCTTTTTTCCAATAGTTCTTTCTATATTTCTACTTTCTTTCTTTTCCTGCCTTTTCTCTTTTTCTCTTTCGTGCTTTCATTTTTTTATATAGGTTTCTTTCGTCATTATTTTTTCATTTTCCACCTTCTTTCCTGTCTTCCTTGGTTTCTGGCTTTCTTTGGTTTTCTTCCTTTCTGCTATATTCTTTCTTGTTTTCTTTCATTTTTGATCCTCCATTTTTCTGTTATTTTTTTTCTTACTGTTTACTTCTATTTTTTCAATTTCTTTATTTTCACTCTTTCTTTCCCTCTCTCCACGTTATAATGAGGGCAACCATTTTCGCGCACCGCGCACGCGCGCGCACACACACACACACACACACACACACACACACACACACACACACACACACACACACACACATCCCTTTTCATAGATTTTCAGCCATAAACATTTCACCACAGATGCAAACATAAGCGTGTCTCAGACAACAAACGACATTTCACTCTTTCTTTCCCTTTCTTTGTTCTTGACATTCTCCACAAATATCGGCTTTTTCATCAGCTTCTCATCCGTTCTCACTTTTTCTCTTACAGCTTCGAACTTCGAGCACAAATATTTGCACAACGCCAACTCTATTTACTGTTGAACATTAACCAAAGACTGCTTGGTTCTAATCACTCTGCCGGATGGACATGCTTTTTCTGTCAACGAAAAGCCTCAGCATGAAAGTTGTTTAGAACGTGGTTTCATTACATTCGCCATTACCGCTAACCTCCATCAAGAAAACTTCTTTGGGAGAAACGACTTGCCGCAACGTCGCACTAAAAGAGTGTTCTTACAGTATCGCCCATAAATAAGTATAGCCAAACACTTACAAAGTTTATCTTAAACTAAAAATACCTAGATTAAATTATTTTCTTGTGAAATACTAATAAATACAATAAAACGAATATTATCAGGTATTGTACGAAAAATGTTTTTATTACTAAAATGATATCAGTTTTTCATTACTAAAATCTATAATATTAAAACTTGAAAACCAAAAATAAAATAACATAAATTCATATTAATTTTGTGCTTATTGTTTTGACTGCTATATATTCATATTTTTGGTTAAAGAACTTCAATGCTTTAGTGTTTAGTAATAAGAAATAAGTATGAATATCCATTTTTATCGCGTAATATTGCATTAGAAATATTTCAAATGCTGGCTGTGAAATTTTGTATTTCTTTCGCACTTTAAAAAAAGCAGGAATCTACCCGGTTGTTTTTCAGCTACGGGCAAAACAACAAAGTAAATTGGGCGTTCTCGTTTTTGAGAAAAAAAATCGAAATTAATAAGATGAATGTGAGACAAGCAACTCCATCGTATAAAATCTATTTGCAACTGAAAACCCAGCAAAATTACTGATCTACAGTCTATAGTAGTTAATTGCAGATGAATTGAAAGCAAAGATTAACAGAAATTAACTATTACTTTATCAATGTTATCGTATTAAATTTCGTTTATGGCAATTGAATTCAAAAAGGGAAGACTTTCAATGTTTACGCTCATCAACTTGCTTAATCAGCACTTTAAGTGGACATTCATAATTTTTGTTTGTTGACTTAAACTAAATGTAACAAAAGGATTCAGCTTTTAAGTATTCATTCTGATTCATAATGATATCCATTTTTTTTAAAATTTTTCTTTTGTTCTTTTTTTCTTTTCGATATAGAATTATCGCTTCGAATAATTCTTCTTTGTATAAATGACATTTAGCACTGTAATATGTTAAGAGTTAATTCTATTAAATAAAAGTAATTTTCATGTAGATCAATTTAACTCAAAGATAGAACCCTAAAAAGTAAGTTTAAGTCAAGCTCAGCGTCTGTATTTCTACCAAAAATATTGACCGAGTCAATTTCAGCAGAAAAAACTCATTGATCACAATATCAGACGAAGACAATTTTGGCCCCTGGTTCAATGCATTGAAATTAAAGACTGTTTTGTTGCTGAAAAATGCACAAATTTTATTATACCATAGTATCGTATTGATACATACTATTATACCATATATATCATATCGATACATACAAAGATCACTTTTGCACGAATCAAGGCTGTAATGTAAAGGGAATTAGGTTCGCCGTTGCATTATCCGCAAGGCCACTTGGTGCAATGTTCTTTGGTGGTAGAAAATGCAAACATAAAAATGTACCCGATTAGAAAGTCAAGGAAGGTCCTAATAGATATATGAAGAGAGAGAGAGAGAGAGAGAGAGAGAGAGAGAGAGAGAGAGAGAGAGAGAGAGAGAGTAGGATTGGGTAGTTAGAGAGAGTTAGTCAGAACGAGGCATTTGATGTAAAAGTTAGCTGGCTCATAGAGGTGCTGAAGGAGGTGTTGAAGGAGAAGATGAATCTCTAACACAGTATGTAGTAAGATGACTAGCTAGAAGCATGCAATCTGCTCCACAAAGACTCGTGAAATAACGCAATAGGTACTTTCAGAATTTGTGATACTCCCAAAAAGAACAAGATTTGTTGTTTTTCTTTTATAATTTTCCTTCTAAATAGAAGATTACATCACAACAGTAGAAGCAATTGTCCCTTCCCAGAAATTGGAAATCCGTAATTAACAACTCTAAATTAACTCTACACGAAAGAGCATCCACAAAAATAGGCATATTGTTTTATGTTACATCAATATTGGCACCGGGAGAAAAGTTCTTTTCAGCTTGTAAAATCTGTTAGAGATTAGACTTTGCACCCTACAGTTTAAAATCCTGTCCTAACTGCTTAAGTCACTGAATCTGTTCATTTCGGTGATGACATGCCATCTCTTCGAGCATGTAATCATTATTAATGTTATTGTGAATCATCGAGCCGATTGATGCCATGGTGTCATCAGACGCTTATGGAAAGATGGCGCTGATTATCTCATCACGTGATTATTGGATAACGGTACGATGACGCTGCAATTTTATTAAAAACCCGAGACGAACAGAACATTCAAGCATAAAGGAAGAACTCAGTAAGTTGAGCGTAAAATCTATTTGTTCATGAGTACATTATCAGAATAAATACATATTTTGAAAATGACTTCACTATGTAAAGTCGTTAAAGATGTCTTTACTTCTAAGAAGAGAAGAAAACCTTTAAAGAAAGAGAAAAAAGAAGTTTATACTTCTTAGAAAAGAGAAAAATAATTCTATATCCCTCAGGAAAGATAAAAAGGAGTCTATTTCACTAAGGAAAGAGAAAAAAGAAGTGTATATCTCTAAGGAAAGAGAAAAATAAATCTATATCATTAAGGAAAGATGAAAAAGAAGAGCATATCTCAAAGGAAACAGAATGAATAATATATATGTCTAAAGAAGGAAAGAATTAAGTCTATATATTTAAGGGAAGAGAAAATAAGGTATACTTTTAAGAAAATAGAAAAAAGAAGTGAATATCTCCAAGGAGAGAGAAAAACGAAGCGTGCATCACTAAGGAAACAGAAAAAGAAATATATATCTTAAGGGAATGAGAAAAAAAATTTATCTTTCGGGGGAATAACAAAATTTTTTTTATACCTATACGGAAAGAAAAGAAAGAAGTGCATATGTAAAAGGAAACAGAATCAAAAGTGTATCAATCTAGAGGAGAAAAAAAAAGTTAATTTCTCAAAGGAAAGAGAAAAAAAAAAGAAATCTATAAAACCAAAAAAGAGAAAAGACAACATAGAATGAATACAAGAAAAAAAAAAGAAGAAAAAATGGTCTGTGATGACTGCTAAATACTGTCTCTGTTTGAAGCCCATATACAACAGCAGCAGTTTTTATGAATACGTTGAGTGGATTTATTGAGAGAGGTCCAAAAAAGGCAGTGTTGCTCTTCATGTGCATAGACTATTTAAATTGTTGTACTTTTAGTATTTGCAATTATAAGAAGATTCCCATCAAACAAACATATATTTCCGAAAACTTGAACAAGATCAGCTTTGGGTTGGTTTATTTGTTTAATGGCATATGATCCTACGTGGGTTATTTAATGCTAAATACTTACTTGTAGAAAGATAGTAGTGGTACTACCTAACATTAATTGCTGGGGAGTCGATTAAGGCGTTTATACTTTTCCAAAGTGTATTAGTCCAAAAGTGAACGTAGTAGTGCAACTAGAGTTCGAACTTGCTTACTACGATATCACAGAGCAGCACGTTAGCAAGTACGCCACGGGAACTCACACCTACACTTACAAAGATTGATATTAATACTAATCTCAGGAAATGTGTCTACATTCTTTAAAAAAAGATAGGTTGTCTTGTAAGTGACTTGTGCTGCTTGCCATTCCGTATTCACAGAAACTGATTTGCAGCTTTACAATATTCAACAAGGCATGAATCATCTTCTCTCTCCAGGGCAGACTGGTCTCTTTAACATTGATCGGAGGATTATCCAGGAGAAGAACCAACTCTAAATTTAAAACCTGAGAAGTGTTGTTCGAAGGATCTGTGATACACTAGTACAACATACTTCTGTAATCAGATCATTCAAAATGATTGGCTGATCCTACACAAGCCTTTACCACTATAAACAAATCACTTGTGTAATAATTCTAGTGGTTCAAATCTTTAACAGAACTATTGAACGCTTGTACATTGTGCGCGACAGGACTCCTTTTCCTGTTTATTAAGTTTAGCTTAACAATAATGGAGTATCGAAATCACAAATCAAGCAAAACTATCTCGATAATTGTCTCTTAAAACAGGTGCGCAACAGATATAAATTTGAATGAATAACTACAATCAGAAAATCTTGGTATGATGGCGTAATTAGAGAGATTGTTACTTGAAACGCACTTGCTGTTCGGATTTAGGTGTTACTGCATATGGAATCCTAAATCTAAGAAAACTTTGGCATAACGCAATGAAATCTCCCAAACATTAAGCAGAAATATGGGTATTGATTAATCCATAAGATTCAGTATTTAAAGTAATTTCTTAACCATGACTAAGGGGAGATTTACCGTTGTCTAGTGGCTAACGTACTCGACTGTAAGATTGTTGTAAACGAGTTCAAACTCCAATTGGAAGATTACGTTCAATTTCGAACTAATACCCTTTGAAAATATAGGAATTCTCTTACAGTCAATGTAAAGTGCAATTGTACCACTAATATCTTGCAAGAATAGCTCTGGCGTTAAATAATTCACAAAGGTTGATATGCCATTAAAAACAAAGGAAACGAAAGCAACAAAACAAGACAAGACAAGACAAAACAAAAAACAATCGTGTCTGGTATACTGGCTGAATGTTCTAGAATTGTCTCTCCCCTCGCATGAGATCTAAATTTTGAATCAGCAAGCTGAAGCTGAACTTTAAAAAATACTTCACAACTTTTTTGATGCTGGTCCATAAATTTATAAACTTTTTGGGGGAACATTATATTCAATCTTGACATTAAATATTCTCATAGTTACACAAATTATTCTAACGAATAATCAGAATCGTCAGTGTTTTTTTTTTTATTAACAGGTTTATCGATATATTCTCTGGCTTCCTTTGGTTGTGCGTAGACAATTTACAAATTCAAACGATAAAGTTAACACCATCATCTAGAATACCCCCCACAACATTTATCGATACGGAAAGCATCAATTTTGTTATCCTGAAAACTCTTTAATTCCAATTGAATTCCACGCTTATAATAAGGTAGCGCGCTTTGTGTAATGGTTATTGTCATAGAAAATGAAATTGGTGACCTAAGACAAGACAAAACTGTTTACATTTCTCTTCGATCTAATTCACTCAGGAAAGGCATGAATCAATCTTTTGCCCCTTAGATATGGATAAATTGTAGGGCAGATTATTTTTTACTCTTTGTAAGATATACCATCTTCGCAAGAGAAAACTCTGCATTGAAATCTCTACTTGAAGATTGACCTTGTGACATATACTTCTCATTTTGAAGGGGTTGGCTAAATTCTTATAATTCCTTTTTCAATTATAAAACCTTCTATAAGTGAATATATTTATGATTTTCTTTTAAATCAAATCAGATTTCATTATTTTTGTAGAACGTTATACTGTCAAATCAGATATTATAAGGTATTAATTTTCACTAAGTTTTACGGCATTGAAATTCTAAAAAAAAATGCTGCATCTCTATAACCAAAAATGAAAATAGAAAAAAAAATATATAAGGGGTGTGCATATTTTTTAACTGCTACATATTCTTATATTTTGTTACGGATATTATTAATCATTATTTATAGCTAAACTAAGAAGACTAGAACTAAGAAAATAAAGTTTAGTTTGAAAACATAGTTATTTTAGAACATTGTGCATATAGCTGTACTTATTTTTGGACTGCTGCTTATTCCTAATTCTTTTTACAGTTTTAATTATTTAGGCTTTTGTAATAAATAACACCTAATGATATTAGTTTTGAATTTATACAAATAAAAAAACATAAGAAAATTGTGGTAAATTTCGTTTAGAAGAAAATCATCTTTTATTAATGCTGGTGTGCACTTATTTGAGAGTGATATCTCATGTACTACTGTCACTTTTCACATTTTATTGTGTTGTTTCTTGTCAGTTATTTGCATCTCTGTTCGTGTTAGACAATGCTATCACCTTCTTTTCTGACACCTTTGTTATAGAGTTATTCACTTTGCGGCTTTTTTGATGGATCTTCCAATTTAAACTTTTGCAAACAGCTGATCTCCCTTTTGGAATCCTCCCACCAACGCCATTCGATGTTATTTACTAAACCTAAAGCAGCTGTTTATATTCGACCAAACACTTCGCACCTTGTCTTTCAACAGACTAGCAACTTTCTTGCACAAATCAGCAGTCATCTTTGTGAAAGATTTAAAATGTCTTTTCTTAGGAACAATCGGAGATGTTTTTGAATAAACTGAAACCTTCAAGATGGCCAAAAGACGCAAATAGAAGAGTCAGGTTCGGTGTAGGTGGTGTTGTTGGTGGTGGTGGGGTCGAACAAGGCCATGCTTTCTATTTCCTTATAATGAGAGAAATAGTTTGAATTTACTTTGTATGGCAGCCGGCTATATTTGACTTTTCTCTGGTTACTCTTAGAGGTTTCTTATTAAACTTTAACTTTTACCAGAAAATATGCTGCATGTTTCAAAAAACGAACAAAGAAAAATTCTGAGTGGTCCAAAACAAGAGCATATCCTGAAGAAATGGGAAAAAGAAATCTATCTTAGAAAGGAGAGAAAAAGAAGTCTATCTCAATAAAGAAAGAAAAAAGAAGCCTATCTCATAAAGGAAAAAGAATAAAGAAGTCTATCGCAAAGAAAATAGAAAAAAAGTCTATCTTACCAAGGAAAGGGAAAAAGGAAGTCTATATCACTAAAGAAAGAGAAAAATGAAGTTCATGTCACGAAATAAAGAGAGAAAAAAAAGGAATATCTCACCAAGGAAAGAGAAAAATCTATCTCATTAATAAAAGAGAAAAACAAATCTATGTCACAAAGGAAAAAGAAAAAAGAAATGTAGACCACCAAGGAAAGAGAAAAAAATGAAGTCTATTTCACAAAAGAAAGAGAAAAGAGAAGTCTACCTCATAGAGGAAAGAGAAAAAGAAGTCTATCTCACGTCGGAAAAAGAAAAAAAGTCTATTTACAATTTCTAATTGGTGTTAAGGATAATTAGTTATTTATTTGTTTAACGGCATATCTGCTCCTTATGAATTATTCAACGCCGATATCTTATTTATTTGTAAATGTTTGATTGTAATCATATACGTTTGTTTCAATGTCCCTTTGAATTTTTAAAAATTGCAATATTTTTTCTTTTGTCCATAATTATTTGTTTGCACACAATTATATGATATCAAGTATTTCTGTCAAATGTAACTAATTTCCACACTGTTGAATTGTTTCAAGTATTCCTATCTAATACTAATAAGTTATACACCATTATATGGTTTAAAGTACATATTCCCATTCAATACTACTAATAATAATGATAATAATAATTTGTTTGCACAGTTATATGGTTCTAAGTATCTAAATTTAACACAAATAATTTGCAAGCAATTATATTGTTGATAATAATAATAATAATAATAATAATAATAATAATAATAATAATAATAATAATAACTAGAAAATTACTTGCGACAAAACTCTATATCAGGAACCTTGTGAAAAGGATATATACCTGGGCTGTCCTCTTCGTAAGATACTGAACAAAAGAAGAACTTAAACAAATGGACAAGAGAACAAGAAAACTAATGGACCTGCATAAAGCATAGCATCCCAGAGATGATGTTGACAGACTATATGTGTCAAGAAAAGAAGGAGGAAATGGACTTGCCAGCACTCCAGAAAATGTCGATGCATCGATACAACGACTCCAAGATTACATAAAAATGCGCGGAAGTAGTCTGATTACAGCCACCAGAAACGATACTACCGACACGAGGACCAGCTGAACGACAATAACCAGGGAACTAAAATGAAAGAAAAACAATTCTATGGACGTTTTAAGCACCTAACAAGCGACATCTTACACGAGAAAACGTGGACATGGCTAAGAAAAGGAAACCTTAAGAGAGAAACTGAATATCTTCGAATAGCAGGACAAAACAATGCAATAAGGACCAACCATATCAAAGCGAGAATAGATAAGACGCGACAAAACAGCAGATGTAGGTTATGTGTTGATAGAGTCGACACGATTAATCACATGATAAGCGAATGCAGTGAGTGGGTAAAGAAAGAGTATACGATTAGTGTGACCATACGAACAAATAGAAGATGCAAAGCCCAGAATCCGTCCTGGAGAATGACACGCACAAACTCCTCTGGGATTTTGAGATATAAACGGATCATCTAATCTCGGCCAGACGACCAGACCTTATTAAAATCAACAAAACAGAGAGAACTTGCAGAATTGTGGACTTTGCTGTCCCAGTGGACCACAGAGTAAAATGTAAAGAGTGCGAAAAGGGAAATAAGTACCTTGACCTTGCTGGGGTATTGTAAAAACTGTGGAACATGAAAGTGACGATTATACCAATTGTAATTAGTGTTCTTGGTATAGTCACCAAAAGATTGGTACAAGGACTTGAGGACTTGGCAATAATTGGACAGGTGGAGACTGTCCAAACTACAGCATTGTTGAGATCGGCCAGAATATTGAGAAGAGCCCAGAAGACTTGAAGAGACTTAGTATCACTCAAACTCCAGTGGAAAACCATGAGCTAATGCTGATGTGAAAAACTCTCAAGGAGTAAAATAATCCTTATTATAGCTTCAAATAATTATTTTAGTATAAATGACTTTTAGCACTGTAATATGTTAATAGTTAATCGAGTCAAATAAAATTAATTTTCAAGCAGATCTATTTAACTCAAAGTATTACCATTCCGGGTGCTTAGTGGATCTGGGAGTAATGGCTATAAAGGTGTACTATATACTCTACAGAGCTCCAGAACTGGGCACTTACAACCAGATTTAGTTAAGGCTCTGAGATAATTGGTGTGACTTCGCTGAAAATAGTCTACAATGGAGATGCTTATTTAAGTTTATTTTCAGTAATATATCTATTTCTTTTTTCTTTTTGCAAATTGGCATTTAAAAGGGAAAAAATTCAGATAGTCAGATAGGAGGATTTTTTTTATTAACCTGAATTTAGTTCGTTACTAGCCATGAAATACCTGACTTCAAGTTACCATTGACTCGTTAGTTCAGCATCTACCATAGCTTCTTATTGCATAACTGAATATTTCTTCAGTAAAAAGTTTTTATACAGATTGTTAAGATATAATCAGTATTTAAAAATATTAGAGGGTTGATTGAAAACTCTACTTATCATTAAGTTATGATGCAAGTACGAAGACTTTAAGGCAGTCTTTTCTTTTCATTTATCCTACTGGAATAATTTATCATATTCAGGTCACAAGAATATTAATTACACGATATTTTGTTATATGAGAAATAAAACTATAGAAATTTAATATTTTGTCCTGATTTTCAAAACTTTTTAAGAAAGACACAAAATCCTTTTCATCATCCACATCTCTCAACCAGCAAATACAAAGTAATTTCTAAAGAAGCTAATTTCCTTAAATGCATCTTTATTAAAACTCCTGATAACTAAAAAGTATAATCCACTTGTTGACAAGGTAATGGTTAGCTGACCTCGATTGCATCATGTAAGGAGCTCATTAATTGGGAGAAAGATAATTTTACGCCACTTTTTTAAATTCGGAAGATATACCAAGACTTTTTTGCTGATAGAAATGAGAAAGGTAAAATTTTGACTTTGAGAAGATTGTGTGGAGTCAATTTTCTAAATCAGTGGCCATTAGAAGAGAAAATCTATGTTCAGCGAAAAACACTCAGTTTGAATGCCACCTCTACGAGAATAAAGTAAGTCTGATTGTTTAATATCAATTTAACTTGCTATACTATATCCTGTAATTTTTTTATCGTTAGAGGAAATAAGTGTTTTAATTTATTTCTTTAATAAATTCAATTTGTGATTCGCTTAGCTGAGTTTTTTTTTTCAGTAGAGCGATTTCACTCTGGAAAGAAGAACCTTCTTGAATTGGTTTTTCATGATCCATAGCTGTGCTCCACCTGCCATATTTGGCAATGTGGATTGACGAGGCCAGTTGGTACGCAGCTGCTTATTTGGTTTTTATCAAACTTCCTTGGCGGCTGTTCGTCCATTCACCACCTGAGTAAGCGTACAATAAGAGATAGCAGCCTCTAACTCTATCTTTTTTAAAAGCAGATTACAGCTGGTTTGAATTTTTTTCTGTTAGAATGGTCGTCTTGCCAATATAAAGAACCCCGCTTCTCATTATTTTCTCATAGATGGGATCAAGGTGGTAGAAGATAATTTATTTTATAATAAAGTATTTGATT
Source organism: Sepioteuthis lessoniana (assembly GCA_963585895.1). Taxonomy (NCBI): domain Eukaryota; kingdom Metazoa; phylum Mollusca; class Cephalopoda; order Myopsida; family Loliginidae; genus Sepioteuthis; species Sepioteuthis lessoniana. The sequence goes on from OY757904.1 coordinate 81,456,219, forward strand.
TGCATTTAGCCTCTTTAGCGGAAGACAACATAGAAAACATATAGCCTTAAAATAATATGGATTCATGCCTTTCCGAAATGAAACACAGTCTCACTATTTGAACTCAATCCATTTTTACGACGATAACCATTACGTCACCAGCGCTTCCACACGCTGAACTATTATAAAAACGTGTATGTCTGTAGGAGGCGGTAGAAGTGAGGTTAGGGAGCCAAAGAATCGGCAGTCCGAAAAAGTTTAGTAAACAATTCTTCAAATAGAGAAGCAATGATAAGGAAATAAGAGGGTCGTCATAAGTGTTATGCTGTCCCCTGAGTAAATTAGGTATAAAGATTTTAATGCTTGGAACAGTGAAACTTTGAATGAAGTGCTGGCACTGATAATTGCTCATCAAGAAGCCAAAGAATATCAACAAAAGCATAAAAGCCAGTAAATCATCAGTTTAAAGTTTTTGACCTTTTAAGAAACGACAAGAGGTAATAAAAAAGGTCTTAGTCGAAAATTTTCGGTGTTCAATAAGACAATAGAATAAAATGTAAACACAAGGCATTAATAGAAATAACGCTAACAACAAAGATCAGAAGAAAAATAAGCAACGAAACAAAAAAGAAAAAAAACGTTTATTCAAATATATTTACTTTTCTATTATCTAAGGTTTGTCCGCTATTGTTCCCAGCACTTTAGTTTTTTTAAATCTACCGTTTCCAGAGTCCAAAATTTTAAACTTTTTGCTGACTGGTTGAGTCATATAATGCCATAATCAGTCTTTTTTGTAAGCCATTATATATCATCAAATAACTAATAATAATAATTTGTCAACAACTATGGCTTCAAGTAATTATTCTTAATACAAAATAATTTCCACAATTATGTAGTTTCAAGTACTCCCCTCTAAGACTAATATTTTGCTAGCAATTACATCGTATCAACTCACTATTCCTATTTACCAAAAATAAAAAAAAACAACAGCAGCAGCAATAATAATAATATTAATAATAATAATAATCTGGAATCATGTGTCATATAATTTTATTTAGCAACCCCCAACTTAGAAGCTAGCGAAAAAGTCTTCAGAAGAACACGGTGAGATCAAGGTTAGTAACAAATGCCTTTATTTACCCCTCCCGCCCAAAATAAATGCACATTGATTTTCGGTAAAAATCTTTTGGTGAATTATTGTGAAATATATTTTTTTGTTTGAAGGGTATTACTAATCAGCTAAACTATTTGGCAGCTAAAATCTCTCGAACTAACTGAAGATTTATTTAAATTTACAGCGACAGATTTTAAAATTTCGTAGCAGCAGATAGGATCGAGCCTTGAAATGACCATTAATACATGACTCGTTCCCCTTCCACTCACTCACACCCTAGAAAGACCACCCCCAACTTAGTAGCTAACTAGAAAAGTCTTCAGAAGAACCCGGTGAGATCAAGGTTTGTAACAAATGCCTTTATTTAACCTCCACAAAAAATGCACATTGGTTTTCGGTTACTTGTAAAATCTTTTGGTGAATTATTGTGATATATATCTTTTTTGATTGAAGGGTGTTCCTAATAAGCTAAACTATTTGGCAGCTAAAATCTCTCGAACTAACTGAAGATCTATTTTTATCTCGTTACTTACAATATTACCCATCGACTTTCCCAATAGACATTTTCTGCCCTGTATTTCACCGGAAAATCAAACCTTTTATGAAAAAGAATATCACCCGCCTATTTAGAACTAGTTTAGATATAAGACAGTAAATATAAACCATAAATATGACACTAAAAAACCTAAAAGTAGGTAAGTATTTTAGTTCAGGAAGTAAAACAAAGTAGCAGGCCGACGGACTTTAAGTAAGTTAAAACTTAGGGTAACACATACTTCTCCTTTTTTTTTGTGAACCGCTGTTCATGTACAGCCATCATAGCCGTTCTTGGTCATATCTGTGTCAGAGGCGCTGATCATAAACAACCCCTGGGTCTGGTATAGCCACAATATACCACCCATGATCAAAATATCCAATCACAATATTACACAACGTGGGACCCAGGCAACAGATCTGGGTGTCATGATAGGCAGGTGCTCTCCTGATAGCCAACATGGGAGACCCAGTCGTCATCCTACGAATGTTGGCTGCTCTTTTTTCAGGTACAAAAACGATGACATAACAAACTACAACGATCAGAGACCTACACGCAAAACATGGACTAGGGAAGATAATCAACTTGCACTACAATGCTATTTTAGGAGCAACCCTTCAAAAAGAGGATATAGGAAGAGGAGGATAGAGATCTGGCAAGAATGTGCGAAGTTTCAGACAACTAGCCGAAGACTTGCCGATCAAGTTAGAACAATAATTAAGGTTTGGTTTTCTGAACTTGAAATACTAGAAATCTATCAAAAAACACATAAACCAAACTATAATACAGTATCGGACACATCAAGTGGTGTCAAACAAAAACAATCCAACGAAAAAGAACAGCAAACTTCGGGAAGTGAAAATACCACACTCCCAAACGATACACTACTAAGCAACCAGAAAGAACACTATCACAAGAACAAAAGATAAATCTAGAAAATGTACAGAGAATCATAAGTAGTGAAAAGACTATTCTACCTTCATTAAGAAACAAAGAATGGAAAACACTTAAGATAGAAACGAATAAAATAAATCACATACAACCTTACATACCGACGAATAATATAACCGAGTTAAATGAACTAATCTATGCAGGTACAAAATTAGTTTATGAGAAAATTGGGGAAAAAAGGAACTGGCAACACCGAAAAAAATAACAGTACAACTAGGGGAAATAAACCAGAAAGTGCTGGCAAAAGAAGGAAGATTAAAGATATATCGACAAAGGGTAAAACGATACGGACAAAAAATGACTTTCCAAAACAACGAAAGAAAATTCTATCAATAATGGGGATGGAGTGATACGAAAACATACCCACAACCGGATGCAAAAGAAACCGAACGATTTTGGCCAAAAATATGGCAACCAAAAACATAACGAAAATTCTGAATGGATAAACAATATTGCAAGAGAACTAGAGGTTCTTGAAGAAGCCCCCAAAACGGAAATACACTAAAACGAAAATCAAACTGGAAAGCGCCAGGCTATGATGGAATACATGGCTTCTAGTTCACAAATTCACCCCCATTCACGGCAGACTAGCACTAGAAATGAACAGATGCCTTCAAGGCACACGAGTACCTGAATGGATGACCAAAGGAAAGACTACATGAATCCAAAAGGACCCAAGCAAAGGAACTGCTCCAAACAATTACAGGCCGATAACCTCCCTACCAATAATGTGGATAATACTAACAGCACAAATAAAGGAAAAGATTTACTACTCGCTAACAAGCCGCGGATTGTTCCCTGACGAACAGAAAGGATGCCGCAAAGGATCCAGAAGCATAGCAGAATTACTCTACGTAGATCAACACATCCTAAATGGGAGCAAGACTAGACGGAAAAATCTAGCTATGGCCTGGATTGACCACAAAAAGGCATACGATATGGTCCTACAAAGATGGATACTACACTGTCTCAAAATGTACAAAATATCACATCAAGTCATAAACTTCATCGAAAAGACCTTGCAAACCTTTAGAGTGGAGCTGACAGCAGGAGGAAGAAGCTCAGTTGAAACAAAGATCCAAAGAGACATTTTCCAACGAGATGCACCATCACCTTTACTATTCATAATAGCCATGATGCCACTGAACCACATACTCAGAAAATGCGCTGCCGGATACAAACTCAGCAGATCACAAGAGAAGATCAATTACCGAATGTACATGGATGATATTAAACTATTTTCAAAAAATGAAAAAGAACTGGAAACTCTCATACACGCCATTAGAATATACAGTCAGGACATAAGGAATGAAATTTGGCATAGAAAAATATGCCATGCTCGTCATGAAAAGTGGCAAACGATATATGACTGACGGAATAGAACTACCAAATGACGACAAAATTAGAACGCTCAGAGAAAATCAAACCTGCAAATACTTGGGTATTTGGCTGACACCATCAAACAAGTGGAAATGAAAGACAAGATCCGAAAAGAATATCTCAGGAGAACGAGAAAAGTACTCGAGACAAAACTCTCCAGCAGAAACCTCATCAAAGGAATAAATACTTGGGCTGTGCCCCTAGTTAGATATTCGGTGCCCTTCCTCAAGTGGACCAGAGATGAACTTAAACAAATGGATCAAAGAACAAGAAAACTAATGACCATGCATAAGGCATTACATCCCAGAGACGACGTTGATAGACTATATGTATCTAGGAAAGAGGGAGGAAGAGGACATGCCACAATCAAAGACAGCGTTGACGCATCGATACAACGGCTCGAAGACAACATAGAAAAACACGAACGAGGACTAATTACAGTCATCAGAAACGATAGGGACAACCTAATAGACGATAGAATGACAACAACTAGGAAACAAAAATGGGAGAAAAAACAACTCTATGGCCGCTTTAAACGTCTAATAAACAACATCTCACACCAGAAAACCAGGACCTGACTAAGAAAAGGAAATCTTAAGAGAGAAACGGAATTTCTCCTAATAGCAGCACAGGACAATGCCATAAGGACCAATCATATCAAAGTGAGAATAGATAAGACGCAACAAAACAGTAAATGTGGGCTATGCGGTGACAGAGATGAAATCATCAATCCCATAATAAGCAAATGCAGCAAATTAGCACAGAAGGAGTATAAGGCGAGGCACGACTGGGTCGGCAAGGTGATCCAATGGGAAATGTGCAAGAAATTTAAATTTGACCATACAAACAAATGGTATATGCACAGCCCAGCATCTGTCCTAGAAGATGACACACATAAACTCCTATGGGACTTTAACATACACACGGATCACCTAATCCTGGCCAGAAGACCAGACTTTATAATAATCAACAAAAAAAGGCATTTGCAAAATTGTCGACTTTGCTGTCCCGGCGGACCATAGAATAAATCTGAAGGAATGTGAAAAGAAGGATAAGTACCTCGACCTTGCTAGAGAATTGAAAAAGCTGTGGAACATGAAAGTAACGATTGTGCCAATTGTGATTGGTGCTTTAGGCATAATAACAAAAGGATTATTAAAAGCTTGGGGGACTTGGAAGTTGGCGGACGAGTAGGGACGATTCAAACGACAGCATTGCCTAGAACAGCCAGAATCCTGAGACGAGTCCTGGAGACTTGAGGAGACTCGCTGTCACTCAGACTCCAGTGAAAAACCATCAGCTAACGCTGATGTAAAAAAATCTAATGAGTAAACATAATCATGATAATAATAATAATAATAATAATAATAATAATAATAATTATTATTATTATTATTATTATTACTATTATTATTACTAGTTTACTTTGTGCAAATTTTTCACATAATCTAATATCAAAAACAACAACAACAATGATAATTATTATTATTTAACAACAACAACAACAACATCCACATATAAACTCCTATGGGACTTTGACATACACACGGATCCCCTAATCTCGGCCAGAAAAACAGACCTAATAATAATCAACAAAAAGTAGAGTACTTGCAAAATTGTCGACTTTGCTGTCCCGGCTGACCACAGAATAAAACAGAAAGAATGTGAAAAGAAGGATAAGTACGTCGGCCTTGCAAGGGAATTGAAAAAACTCTTGAACATGCAGGTGACAATTATACCAATTGTAATTGGAGCGTTTGGAACTGTAACTAAAGGATTATTAAGGGACTGGAGGACTTGGAAGTTGGCGGACGAGTGGAGACCATCCAAATTACTACATTATTGAGAACGGCCAGAATACTGAGAAGAGTCCTGGAGACTTGAGGAGACTTGCTGTCACTCAGACTCCAGTGAAAAACCATCAGCTACCGCTGACATGAAAATCTCTTCTGAGTTAATAATAATAATATTAATAATAATAATAATAATAATAATAATATTAATTATTATCATTATTATCATACTCTGCGCAAATTTTTCATTGGAGTCTTCCCTCGACAAAATGATCACTTCCAGTGTTTTGTTTTTTCATTGTGGTCAGCACAACTCTCACAATTCAATTCGCAGTAGATAAGAGCGTAGAAGATAAACTAGTCTCCTTAGATGTACTAGTAACTCGAAGATAAATAGATTCTAGGCATTCAAATATGGAAATACATCAACTTCAATACCCGTCGGCATTCCACATGAAGAAAAGGATCGTCTACTGCTTACATATATAAGATTTTAAAAAATATTAAAAAAAAACACAGTCGTGCAAATATTTAAGCACTACTCGAATTTCATGATTGATCAATCATCAGACCAGTGGCCGATTGTTAATAAATCTGAGTTAAGTCTAGTATCATAAGATACAGTGACATGATTTAGTGAGCTTTTGCATACATTTTTATGGCACTCATTGTTCATAAGGGCAGAGTCATCTCAGAACTGAACAGGCTCTTCGTTGGAGATCTGACGAGCAAAACACATACTTATTTACTTAGCTTTGCAGACCCTATCACATAAGCTTAGGTTTGCTTATGGTCCCAGCTTTTGCCAAGAGACCATTCATCTCAGAACTGAACAGTGTCGTTGTTGCTTTACTTTGAAGATTAGACGAGTAAAATGTATACTTGTTATTTACTAAGATTTGCTTAATCTAACACACTGATCCCATGTTGCTTAAGGTACCTACTGTTCTTCAGGGATTTCTAATCTTAGAAATGAACAAGCTCATCATTGCTTAACTTTGTAGATCAAATTAGTAAAATATATACTTGCCATTTACAAAGATTCGTTTAATCTGGCACACTGATCTAATGTTACTTGAGGTACCTGCTATTCATCAGGCATTACATATTTCAGAACTGAACAGACCCGTCGTAAACTCGTAAAATATATATATAAAGATCTACTTAATCTGGCCGACAGTTGCTTAGAGTGCCTGCCATTACTAAGTGGTCTCTCATCTTAGAATTGAAGTTCATCATTGATTTACTTTGGAGGCCTGACGAGAAAAATCTACTTGTTATTTACTAAGATTTATCGAAAAAATTATTTTTTATATTTTTCTGGGAGATTTGCGGAGAAATTTTCAGGTTTATGTTGGCAGTAAGCTTTTTTGCTTTTTACCTGAAACTGACAAAACTCCTTTTTTAAAAAAATTAACTTCAGCGTTTTTTCCCTTTATTTTACACTTTATTTTAAACTAATAACTCATTCTTCTCTTTTTCCTTAAAACGGAAAATAAATTTGGAATAAATAGATATTTGATCTCCCTTCCATCTTTTTTTTTCTCATTGACACGCACGTACGCACGCACGCCTACCGACACACCAAACACACACACACACACACACACACACATATATATATATATATATATATATATATAGCCCTACTCCAAATTAACTAAAAAATTATATAGAAACTCTCAAATACTTATGAAAACGTTAGAAGAAATAATTATTCCTTCACTTTTAGTCTTTTGGCGACTGAGCTTTTTGAAAGACAAAAAGCATTGGAAACTATTTATAAACACGTACAAAGTCGAATGTTTAAATCATTAAATTTTAAAGTTCAAATTTTATTCAAACGTGAAGCCAAACAATTATGAAATATTCATATATTGGTTATTGCCAAAATTGATAGATATTGGCATATATATATATATATATATATAGTGACATATGAAAAAAAATCAATCGTTTCAGTAAAAACGATGGGTAAGAAAGTGCTTGGACGCTTGCAAGTCGAGCAGTATAAAAACTAAAATAATCACTTATTTTAGAATCCCTTTGAAAATTGTTACTAAAAGTTTAATGAGTCTTTTTAAAATCTAAACCAAAACAAAAACACAATCTTCTGTTAAATAAGAATAAAAAACCCATAAAACTGCCAGAAATAGTAGTCAAAGTGTTTGTGAGTTAAACAATTATTTAGTTTATATAAAGCAAGAAGCAGACGATATCTCACTGAAAATATTACCGATGCAGACTTCGCAGATGATCTAGCACTTCAATGAAACGCACCTGCTGAAGTTAAATCTCATTGTCTGGAGCAGATAGGCGGAGTGGTCTTGACGTGAAGTCAGATAAAACAGAATCCATATGCTTTAATGAAAATAGAGCCATATTCTCATTAAATGGCAAGTGCCTGAAAGTAGTAGACAGTTTATATACCGTGGTACCAATATTTCATCGACTGAAGACAATGTCAACATGCACATAAGATAAGCATGGATTGCTACTGATTGTCTAAAGACCATATAGAAATTTGACCTCTTTGATAAAAAAAAAAAAGAATTCTTCCAAGCTGTAGCTGTGTCAGTCCTATTGTATTGTTGCACCATTTGGACCTTAACGAAAAAATAGAGAAAAATCTAAAGAGAAACTACACAAGGATGCTGCGTTTGGTTTTGTAGAAATCCTGGAAGCAACACATCCCCCAACAGCAGCTGTACGGTCACTTACCTCCCATCACGCAAATCTTCCAGATAAGACGAACAGGACATGTTAGGTACCGTGGGAGAGATATGAGAATGAACTCATATGCAACGTTCTCAAAAACTGTCATTCTTCAGTCCTGTGCAGAATCTGGTTGCCACTTAGGGGACTTAGCAGCATTGGTGAATATATATATATATATATATAGAGAGAGAGAGAGAGAGGAAACTGTACTATCTGCCCGTCTTGATTATATATATATATATATATATATATATATGCATATATATATATATATATATATATATATATATATATATATGTGTGTGTGTGTGTGTGTGTGTGTGTGTTTATATGTCCATTTTTCATTCACATATCTGTCTGTAAATTACATCTCTATGTAAGTTACATTAGGTTTCACTGATAATGAAAGTGGAAATATTGACATCTGGAAAAATATACTGTATATACTCTCACATCCAACTAAAGTCTGCTCAAAGTGATTATCAATCAAAAACATAGTCGCAAGAAAACGCAGTTATCTCCAATGATGATTTTATTAGCACGCAGCATTTCCTGAATCAAAAGTTTGTGCAGCATTCACTTTCCGATAAATCAACGTACACTCAAAAGCTTCAATATCAAGTGATTTTTGTATTTAACCAGATAATCATTTTTCTTTTTATTTATGTTTAATAACTACAATGGTAGCAATTTATTTCTCGGCGTTTTTGACGTTTAGAGCTGCGCAAATATTACAACTTTAAATACAGATGTGCATACCACACAGAACTACATTCACAGACAATGACACAGTACATGCACACACACTCACACACACATGCTCATGCGTGTGTGTGTATGTGTGTGTGTGTGTGAGAGAGAGAGAGAGAGAGAGGGGGGGGAAAGAAAGAGAGAGAGAGAGAGATTGGCTAAATATAAAAGTATGAAAAAAATTCTGGAGATGTATTTTTTTATATATTATTTTATTCATGTATCGGTTTTTTTTGTGAAACCATTATCAGGGCGATTGATAACAGATGTTAAAATGTTTCACCAGAAAAATATTTTCAAATTAAAAATTCTTAGCTTTCTATTATCGTTAATAGTGTTTCATTTTAAAATATTGTAACGCAACTAATGTTCGAAATTTATTTTTTTCAAAAAGGATAACATCTTTACCACAGATTAAAATCTTTTTTTTTAAAACATTTAGTACTAACACAGCTACATTAAGAATTTTTCAAAAAAAGTTTGTTCGAAATAACGTCTGTATATTTCGTTTTAAAAATTCCTTAAAAGACAATTAAAACTTTTTTTATATAACAAATAAAAAGACATCTTTATTGTTGTTTGCAATCTAAAATCTAGTTTAGTTAGTTACTTAGATAGATAGATAGATAGATAGATAGATACTTTAAGGAATGACAGAATGTTAAATAGAGTATGATAGAGCAATAGGTGGTTATTAGTTAAGAAAAAAAATAAAGATCAATATACGGATAGTTCGTGACTAAGGAGCTATGATTATAGAATATAAAAAGGCATCGAGAGGAAGAAACAGGAAGACAGCAAAAAAGGATGATAGAAAAAACGGATGAAGGAATGAACAAAAAAAAAATGAAGAAAACTACTTAAGTACGAAGTCTCGGGGAAATATGGGTTGTAAAAATGACTCAGTGGACCCAGAGTCTAATCAGGTATTGAAGTGATTTCCACTTCTCTCGTCTAGGTTTTAATCCACTTGCACATTCCCTTACAATCACCCCTCACTCGTCGAGTTGCTGTGTTGAACTACGTTCGCATTGACACAAAAGTGGCCTTCCTCTAGAGCTAAAAATGGCGAATGAGGTGGGAAGAGAAAGAAACAGAGAGTGACAGACAAAGAAAGAAAGAAAGAAAGAAATTAGTATAACGCAGGTGAATAATTTATATATGAAACTTGGGTAAGATATAAAGAGAAAACAAATTATTGCATGCGAGGAGACATTTATGAGAGAAAGAATGAGAAAAGTAATAAGACAGCAAGCAAGAGAGAAGTTAAGCTTTGGGTGTGTCAGAGAGAGAGAGAGAGAGAGAGAAAGAGAGAGAGAGAGAGAGAGAGAGAGAGAGAGGCGGGGGGTAAAAAGAAACTTTGTTGTACGGACTAACGAGCCGAATAAAAAAATGACGAATTTTGAGGTTGAGCGCAAAGGCTTGCATTTTCCCTTCCTAAAGTAATAATTCTGTCAGCTTTTGTGTTTCCATAGTTGCAAGTTATCTGCATCAGCGTGAACTTTAGCCAACGATTGGTTCAATCATTGTTGACAATATATGAATATATTCGTTTGACTAATCAATATTAGATTGCGTAATTCAAGTTTTATGAATTCCCTGCGGACATATTTCCTTATATGTAAGGTTGATGAAAAATTGCTCTGCCCCAACTCTTGCTCATCCCAGAACAAAAAAGAAAATCGTTTTCACATCAGGAACAGCCTTCGACGCTTTAACTTAAAACAAAATCTGTACACGCAAAAAGTTATTTGTGTTTGATGGAATTCTACTGGAAATTCTTAATCATGAAATATTGGAACTGTTTCTGAACACCTAGCTGCAGAATAGATCCTACTTTTGCTGCAGAATAGATCCTACTTTTGCTGCAGAAGAGATCCTACTTTTGCTGCAGAAGAGATCCTACTTTTGCTGCAGAGAAAGAAGATTAATAAGTGGTTTTGCTGTATGAAAATGCTTGTCCTCAAGATGGAACAAATGGACATCGGTTTGAAAGTTCTCCCATAAATGGCCTATACTCTACACCTGTCGTGAGCAACTCCTGGAGCTTAGAATAAAAGTAGAATTATTAGATTGGATAGAATACATTAATTAATTGAATAGATTAACTAATCATGAATTATATAAATCAAATTAAAATGAATAAAATGTCTACATTTTGCCAGGTTTCGATTGGCTTAATGGATTTTAGACTTGTGCCTCCATGTTGAAATAACATCAGAAATTTAGTTTAGGATAGATAGATAGATAAGAAATATAAAGGGACATAAATAAATAGATCGAGAGATAGATCCAAATAGTCATGTATCATAAAATCACTAGTATAGTATACACAGGAACTATCGAACATAATAAACATTGGGGTGTTACGGTTAAAACACTGGACTGCGGAATCGTAGTACGCAAGTTGGAAATTCAGTCGGGCTATTACGTTCACTTTCGTACAAATATCCTTGGGGAAGGCATGAACCCCCTTATTTCCCCATCTATGAGTTAAATAGTACCACTATTCTCCTTTTAAAAAAGGATGGATTTGCAATTAAATAACCCGAGAAGGTTGATATGCCATTAAATAACAAACAAAGCAATAAATAATACCAAATGATACCATTTATTTTTTATTTAACATTTTTTTATTTGCCATATATCATTTATTCTCCCGCCTTATTGAAGTTGAATTAAATAATTACTTCACTTTACTTAAAGTTAGTTCAAATCAATAGTCTTTTAAAAAAAATTTATGCTCATCTTTTCCTTTCGGTAAAAACAAGAAAAACCTTTGAATAAACTTAATGGATGTCTTTGTACGGAAGCAATTTACCATCAATACTATTTCAGAAGTTACTTAAATATTTGAGAAACACTATTTCTTGATTATATCACGTATCAATTATTAGTTTGTTGTATTTTATAACAAATTTCCATCATAGTAGCATTTCCGAGCATGAAATGAAGTTTAGCTTAATAACACATCGGCTGAAGTCATTGCAATCAAAACAATAAAAGATTAAAATTGAAGATACGACTCCGCCCTCTACCTAAAAAAAACTTTAATAAATCATAATACCATTTTGGCACTCAAGAAACTTCATTAATATTCAGTCATGAAAGTTCACAATTTTTGATGAATTTTCTCATTTCAAAATTTCTATTTTCTATCAATTTTCTGAAGTTTCTGACTATCAATTATAAAATTTTGCCAAAAATTAATATGACAAACGTTATTTTACAGCAAATCATGATCTGCTAAAACGAGAAAAATATCTCAGAATGCCCATAGTTGCTTAAGCTGAAAAGTGGCTCTAAAGATCCCTAAATGATCCCTTCGTGACAGTCCTGAATTGTTTAATTTGCTTATTTTCAATTGGAATATAAGTCCCCACCCCATGGCAAAAATCATGAAATCAGCTGACTTAGAAGATTTTACTTCCTTTTTTTTTATTTAGCAGAAAATGAATTAATCACAGACAAGACGCAAAATATGTTTATTTAATAGCCTAACATTCTGGCTTTAATAAATATTTGTCAAACAAACAAGGTTAAATTATTTAAATTGATAGTATGATTTTTCCAAGCCACGTCTGGAAAAAAAAACTATTATGGAATAAACCAAACCCGAGAAAAAAATATGAAATGAATTTGTAATTTCCATTCATAAAGCAAATAGTAGAAGATAAAATATGCAAATCAATCGACAGTTAAAAGATAGATCTTGCATATCTCAACAAGCGGATGGACATAACTAACTGAGAAGAAAAATGGCCCCATTAAAAGAACGTTCAACTGAAACAATGAACAGGATCGTAAATTCATTTCTATCATCAGAAATACTGCAATATCGTTTGAAATGGGTAGCATATAAATTTACGAGGTACCCAACTCCTGAATATCCGACAGAAAATTGTCCACAGAAAAGGCAGGACTTCAAGATGCAGTCCATCTTTGTTTTTTTCATTTCTTTATTGGAAAAGCATAAGTTTATTGGAAACTGAAGTCTTCTAAATCGAATGGAATCATGTGTCGGTATGAGTGCAATTATGGGTAAAAATCTTTATCACTTTTGGTGCATCCAATAAAAATATTAGTCTCCCTGGAATGCGGCATAATTTCCTTTTTTTTAAATCATCAATTTGGTTCTACAAGCCATGGCGTGTTCAAATTACGCTGCAATGCAGTTAATGAACCTTCTTTTAGCAACAGTTTCTGTCATGGTGAAACTGAAATTTTGTACAACTAAAAACATCCCGCAGAAAAAATGATTTACTCCCTCAAATTGACAACCTTGTCTAATGATTTGTTGGAAGAGCAACCAAATTGACAATGCTGATTATAACAGCTGTGTGTTAGTATTACTACAGGTTAGATAGAACTTTTGATATAAATTCGTTTGTGTCTTCACCACTGTAGAGATTGAACCTATGTTGCTGTTACTGTTTAAAGTAAATATTCCCTCTCCCGCTTGTAAAAATTATTAATTAGGCCAACTTACAAGGTTTGGTTTGGTGTCTTTTGTTTAATGGCATATCAACATTCGTTGGTTATTTAATGCCAAGGCCATCGTTCTAGAACAACAGTGATGTTATTTAACCCATAGCTGGGAGGACAAGGGGTTCATAACTTTCCCAAGGGTATTTGTCCAAAAGTGAACGTAATGGAGCGACTGGAGTTCGAACTCACTACGATTCCGCAGTCCATCGCTTTAATCATTACACCACGAAGACACCCACCCAACCAACGTACGAGATTTCTGATTTCCAAAAAGAAGAATCATCATGTTTTTAAAAATTTTTTTTACTGTTTAAATTTTTTTTAACGTCAATCTAAACTGATTAAAATTAAAGTAAGCATGGACTTCATTCATATATATTTCTTCCAGTATCGGTGGCTGAATCTAACAGAAGTGATTTCATATCACTGCTACTTCTTCAGTTTGAACTATTGTCACGCATAATCTGAAATATCTTGTCCTGGTTTTCTAGATCACTCTTATGTGGTAGTATCCATTTGGGTTCTTTAAGGGTTAAATATATACGTTTGAAAATTATTAGTATGAGATAGAAATACTTGAAACCGTATAGCTGTGCAATTCATTTGTATTAAGAAGAGTTACTTGAAAGTACAATTTGCAAAAAGATTATTACTATTTAATTTGAAACCTTATAATTGCATAAAGACTTGTAATTGGGTACAATTTACTTGTGTTAAAGGGAGATAATTGAAACCATGTGACTGTACAGGCAAATTATTATTAGATAGGAATAGTTCCTCAAAATCATATCATTATTATTGTATTATCAATCATTACTTGAAGCCATAATTGTTTACAAGTTGTTATCATCATTAATTTCTTATAAGTGTCTGAAAATGGACTTTCTTCTGCATTAAATAAACCAGTGAGGGTTGACATGGCATAAAACCAACTGACCAGCCAGTCTCTTGTGTGATTTTAGGCATTCATCTCAACTGGCACTGCGTAAGACCAAACTCATTTTTCGAATTCTGAGAAATGTTGCAAAAGCTTGCGCAGTCAAATTTTATGTCAGTTTTGCCTTCAATATGGCTGTCGTGCTTTCTTTCTCCTTATTTATTTATTCCTACGTTTCTATGTAGAGTTAGAGAGAATCTGAGAATAGAGCACTGGTTTTAGAAGAGATCATATTGGCACTGTAGGAAAAATACTGCAAACGTCGTTCTAATTGCTGTGCTGCATTTGCCGGAATTAAAATAGCTGGCTGGCCATTTTTCTAGTGGAAAATCTGCTCTTGAAAACTGGGCATCTTGAATGAGATAATCATTGTCTGGGCATTTGAAACAATCCCCAAGCACCTGGAAAGGAAACTTGAGGAGTTGGAGATCCGTTGATGTATTCGATGATGATGATCGCACTTTTGATGATGATGATGATGATGATCGCACTTTTGAGAATAGAATATTGAGTAGAGTCCTGGAGAACTGATAATGCTCACTATCACTAGAAATTCAGTAAAGGCCACCCGTTACTTGGTTTGAAAACTCGCAAGTTGTAGAAAAATTGCGTGAATAAAAACCAACACCAGCGTTTGAGTATTTTATTGTGTTTTAGTTACTTTACTGAATTCACTACAAAAACCAGCCGATCAAAAATAACCATAAAAGATGAAACGAACCTTTTAATTTAAAGACACGACCACCACATTTGATAAAAACATCTCAGCAAAGAATATAAGATTTCAAAATATAAGCATTTGAATATAGAAACTGCAAGAATGTTGCATTTAGACAGAACGTCTATTTAAATGGTTATAGGAGCACTTGGAATGATTAAGACTAATACAGATGCTCAAACTAAGAAAATCACTGGAAGTACATTTCTATCTGAAATAAGAAAAAAGTTGGTGCTCATATAATTTTGAAAATCTCTTTCAATCTAATAAGCTCCACAATTTTCTCTTAAAAAATATTTAATTCTTTCAGATCTTATGTAGTAAATATAGTAATATTTAGTTATTTGCAAGCATATCTATCTCCCTCTATCTCAACTCTAAGGGACTAGTTCAGATTCTAATCCTGTCCGTGAATACATGTTTGATTACAACATAAAACTATATACAATATTATATTTTTGACTAAAAATATTCTCGTTTGTTTTTTGCTTTTAGAGGCCATTTTGATTCTTTCATACGAGACATGGACTAAGCGAACCGAGTTCAAATATTGGACAAGGCTGTTTGTGTTTTAATTCGTGCAAATAGACTGAGCTCTATATTCTCAGTGCGTAAACCAGTCTAGGAGATAGAAAACTCTTAATTCAAGCCCGTTAAACTACGCTTAAAATGTGACTTTGAGTTGCATCCTATTCGTGGAGGAGGCGTGTGTGAATAGTTTTTTATGTTGTTTATTAAAATATCAAATATAATTGTTCCCATTTCATCATTTTACAACATTGATCTATAATAGAAATTCAGTGACTGTCCAAAGGAGAAGAAATAAAAATGGAACCTGATATGAAATGGAAAATTTTAGTCATTAATTTGCAATTGCTCCACATTTTTTTAAAGAATTGTTACAAACATTGTAAATTGAAATGAAAAGTATCAGATGTATCAATAAAGGTTGGTATGTTGGCAAATACGCAGCACAAAATCTTTTTCGAATATATATTAGATATTTCACAATAACAAACTGACAAAATCATTTCTACCGATAAAAAATAGTTGAATAGTTAAATTTGAGTTTTCGTTCCTTTCCATCTTTTTGGAGTCGAATTCCAGCTAATTCACAACATATATCACGCAGCAAGTACTGTATCAATTTCGAAGATCAAAATTGCTGCTGATGTCATTCCCAGGTATTAAACATTAATTCTATTTCACAACTTGGCTATTTATGGGACAAGTAAAATCCTTGAATAAATCTTTTCACATAAATCGCAATATTCCAATCGAAAAGGGAAAGCTCTTTTTCATAAGAAATTTCTTGGTTTTGTCTTGAAATATTTTCCGAAAATATTCCACATTGATTTATCACGTCACATTATAAATCGCACACATATTTTTCAGAATCTTGTTTCTGAAGTTACAGATGAACTTTATATATATATATATATTGAGAGAGAGAGAGAGAGGGAGGGAGGGAGGGAGAGAGAGAGAGAGTATATATATATATATATATATAAAGTATTTACATGAGTGTGAGTGTGTGTGTGTGTGTGTGTGTGCGTGTGTGGGTGTGTATAAAACTAGAAAGGAATGTCTGCTTTTCAATTTTTATTGAATAATATTTATATCAGTCATGTTTCAAAAATGAAAAATATAGCTACTATAAGAAAGTAAAATCGAAAGAAAATGCACAGTTCGAATGGTATTATATTTATAAGTAAATAAATCTCACATCAAGGCATTTTAAGTTACCCAAGATCACGTGATTTCATCTAAATCCCTTCATCTGGTGACCTTTTATTACATCAGTAATTTCTTCTTTTGACTTTCTTCTTTTCCTTAATCTCTGTAATTTTATTTTTCCTAAAGGGATTCCACTTTTTTTCAGAGGTATTAACTGAAAAATAATAGATTTTCCATGCCTTATTCAATCACAATATGAATTATCCAGTGGACAGAGCCTTATTTTGCCTGTTTTTAAGATGGAAGATTTTACTTTCATTAATTTAATGATCATTGCATTTTCTTGTTCTCCGTAAGAAAAACTCCATACTAAAGATCCGACAAAACAGACCGGGTTGGTAAAGCAACCGGTATAAGAAAAGGAAAACACTGAATTAAAACCAACTGTACTCTGCTTTAATTGACCTGGATTGGATAAATACACTGATCTGTCGGAACATCACGATGCTCAACACTCAACGGAATACATCGGTATTTTAAGTCTTTGGAGCACTTTGAGACTTTACTACGCATGGAAAATCTCGATGGTCTACATTCTAACTTATAAGTCGATACTCTACTTTCTACTGAAAATGAAAACTCTTTAGGATCCATATGCGCCCCGGAAAGCCATTCAAGGGTCTTCGCTCAACATGCTGGAAACCTAGAAGTCACCGAATAAATCCCAGAAAAAAAGGGGATGTCTTGGATATACTACTAAAAGGTGTAACAATGTACTATTATTTTTACTAAGAATAGATACTTGGGTTTCTTAGTGTTTTGAAAGGATAATAAACATTAGTTACACAAAACCATATTATTGCTCGTTTTGATTGGCGCTTGTGGTTTAATGGTTACCATCGCAGAAAATAGACACGGTTACCCGAGTTCAAATCCTGGACAAGGCTGTTTGTATTTCAGATGGAGCTAATACTCTTGGAAAAATACCAATCTAACTATTCTCCCTCCAGCTATGGGTAAATAATGAAGCAGACTATTCTGTATAATCTTGCTAAGGCAACCAATTTCGGAGAAAGAAAACTCTAAATTCAAAACTATTCAAAAAAATATGAACTTGTGTTACATATTGGCATTTGACAGAGCCGTCAGTTAAGGATTTCTGAGACAGGATGTTCTAGCTGTGTAAACAGGAAGACAGTTCACGTGCGTTGACAGTCAGAAGCAGGTCAGTTGGGTTAACAACTGGAATGTATGGGCGTTTTGAAATTGTACATACACAGGTACCCAAAGTCAGACGGTGAGTGACGGTCAGTCGGCAGGCAGTCAAGAAGTTCAGAGAGCGGTCAGCAAGTGCCCAGAGAGAGAGGGGGCCAAGTGGATCCCTGACGGAAGCTGGTTGAGAAACTTTTGTTAAGGAAGCAAAGACTTACGTCAACGGGGGTTAAGAAAAGGTCACTATAGCTGTCTTCCGCCAGTCTTTCTTCCCTTCTCCTTCGTCTGTCTCTCTCATACTTGTAGTCAATTTTGAACCTTTCGAGAAATAAAGAGCAATTTATTTTTGAGAAGAAAGTGTTACGGTCTCACCATTCTTTAATTATGGTGCTTCATTCATCACGGCCATACAATACTTGTGTGGCATTCTACCCGTGCGGAGGGATTGAGTAAATATATAAATTTGCTTGCTAAAATATTAACTTCAGTATCAAATAACCCTTCATTGGTCCACATGCCGTATAACTAACTTACCAACCAACCAACATATCAACCAACCAACCTACCAGCCAGCCTACGTCTTACAAAAATCTTGAACGCTCAAAACCACGGAAACGGAAAACCACGACGCTTTTTACCCGATGCAACATATAACAGAAGACTATTACGTTCACTTTCAGACTAATAACCTTAAGAAAAGAATGAACTCCTTTATATCCCACGGTTATGAACTAAATAATACTACTGCTGTTTTTCTACAAGGATGTCTTTGGTATTAAATAAACCATGAAGATTGATATGCCATTAAACAAAAGAAACCAAACCAAACCATTTCAGAAAACCACAGGACTTCTGAACCACAAAATACCTCAACGCTTTATACTCAGTGGAATACTTCAAAGCTCTACGTCCAACAGAAATTCTTTAAGCTTTACGGCCAGTTGAACAGCTCAAAGCTTTACACCCCTACAAAACACCTCAACGGTCGACGACCAATCCTGCTGGTTGGAGGCAATGAAGGGCTTAATTCTTATTGACAACTTTTGTATGCAAACAATATATATAAATATAAATATAAATATGGCACTCGTGATGTAATAGATATTTTTTTTAGATAATGGACATGATGATCCAAGTTCAAATCGAGGATGTTTGCATTTCAAATAGCGCTAATACTCTAGAGAACGATATGCATCCAACAATTCCTCTAACAGCAAAGGGTAAATAGTTGGGCAGACTGGATTTAAGCTTGGTATAGCAAACGGTCTAGGAGAATGAAAACTCTGAACTCAAACTAGTTAAAGCATATATATATATATATATATATATATATATATATGTGTGTGTGTGTGTGTGTGTATAATGTATGTATGTATAAGCAAAAAAATGATTCTATTTTAGCTACATAGGATTCAGATTGTTTAGATGTAACCAAAGCTGCAGTACTACTAAGAGCAGACTTGTAGTAAGTGTGACTCTATAAGCTTTTCTTTACACAGACGCTCATATTTAGATGCAATAATACCTGTCTATGCGAGCGTATCCAAATGGGTATGTATGCGTGTATGCGTAGCATATACAGTAGCTGCGGTAAGTTAAGAAACGGAACAACAAATATTTAAGTGATTTTTACTCGAAAAAATTTGCATGTACGTTTATGAAATTTTCACAAAATGTACTTGGAATATATATGCATTTATTACATATAAAGTTTTTTTAAATTTTCTTTTACAGTAAATTAATAGCCAGATGAAAAAAATGTTCATTTTGCCCTAGTCAAAAGTTAAGGAATGCATCATAAATCCTTGTTAGATCAATATATAAACTAAAGAAAAATTCAATATTTAGTGAATTTTCCTTTGCATTGGATTAACTCGTTGCATTTTCGACCACATGAGCCAATTAACTTCTCACAAAAATAGGTAGTGATACTTTCCCATTCTCCTTTCAGAAAACCCCATAAATCATCAATATTTTGAGGATTTCTGTTCTGAGCTTTCTCTCCTATGATTTTCCTTTCATTCTCTATAGGATTCATATCTGGGCTCTGTGGTGGCCACTTCATAATAGCTATTCCTTCCTCTTCAAGAAAGCTTAACAACACAGTTTTAACTTTGTGGCAAGGCGCGTTGTCTGGCATAAATATTGAAGTTTCAACTGCCCCTTTGCGTAAATGAGGAAGAGCATGCTGGCGAGGAAATTCTTTATAAACACTAGCATTAATATTACCGAGCAAACGAACAATGCGCCCTACTCTCGCTGAAGAAATCATTCCCCACACTGTTACGCTCCCTCTCCAAATTTCACAGTTTCTTAACGCATTAAGGAGATAAGCGTTCCCCATTTTTGCGTATTACAAACCCCTTACCATCAGATCCAAACAAGTTGAATTTAAATTCATCACTAAAGTGAATCATATTCCATTGTTCCTCTATCCACAGGATATACTCTGTGGTGAAGTCAAGACGAACCTTTTGATTTTTCTTTGAAATTAAAGGTTTGCGACATGGAATCTTAGCCAGTAATTTTTCCTTGTTTAACCTACGATAAACAGTTTTGTTAGAGATTGGATTTCCTGTTTGCTCACAGAATGCACGAGAAATAGACGTTGTTGTATCGAAACGGTCTTTTAAAGACATTTTAACAATCATCCGATCTTCCCGTTTGGTAGTCATTGGAGGTCTGCTAGTTCTACTGATTACACGATAAACAGCACTTTTTGACCTTCGTATGATGCCGGCAATTTCAGAATACGATTTACCTTCTTTATGAAGGTAAATGAGCTTTTTTTCTTCTCGAGTTAAACAGTTATGTGCTTTCGCCTCCATCTCACATAAAAAGAGTTCCAACAATGTATGACATTTGACAGTTGACAATAAATCAAAATTAACAATCAAGTTGTTTTAAAATTACCTATATTACTATAATTCAACCGCGTTCCTTAACTTTTGACTATGGCAAAATGTATATTTTTGTATTTTTAGTTTACTGTTAATCTACTGCTAAAAAAAAAAAAATTAAAAAAATTTATATGTAATAAATACATATATGTTCCAAGTATATTTTGGGAAAATTTTGTAAACCTACATGCAAATTTTTTCAAGTAAAAATCATTTAAATATTTGTTGTTGTTCCGTTCCTTAACTTATGGCTGCTACTGTATATGCCTGTACATGTAAGGGCATGCTTGTCTATATGAGTAGATACAAGCATTATCAACATCATCCTCAAGTCGAGGTGACAGCATGGATTTCCCTGACTCTATCTCTCTCTCTCTCTCCATCAGTCCCTAACATCCATCTCCCCCGGCAGGTCTTCCAAATTACATCCTGTGTCCGCAAAGAGCTGAGGTAAATAGTTTTCTTGCTGGTCGGCCAACACAAGCACGCCCATGTGTCGGGGACCATTGAAGAAGGCCACGTATGTCCTGCATGTCTTGTTCATCTAACTTGATATTTGAGATGGGAAGTAAGTAGTCGTACAGCAGTGGTTTCGTGGGGTCTTGCTGCCAGGATTTGTTCCAAATAGGTTATAACATTCTAGGGTAGTTCCCATTTAGCCTTTTCTCAGTGCGTATTGTTAACATCGATGTGGTGCATCCATACAAAGATATTGGTATAGCCATAGTTTAGAAGATATCCCATTTTATTTCCTCGGATAGATCAGACTTGTGCATATACATTGATGTGTATGCAGAATAGTATTAAAGGGGTCGCTAAACAAATAGGGAAGTCAGCAAATTTGAAAAAAAAAAGAGTCATGAAAAAGTTTCTAAATGATAAAGCAGGAGAAAGATTTTTCGACATTAATATAGTAAAAATTCGCCAATGGTCTGGGAGACCAAGTCGCGTCATACCAAAGACTATGAAAATGGTACTTGATACCTCCTGGTTTAACACTCAGCAATATAAGGTACGTATCACGGATAAAGTGGAGCAATCCAGGGAAAGGAGTAGCGTCCTCCACTACATCTCGGTGTAGTAGCTATTGAAAAGGGAGCCTTCTGGTTGCCCTTGACTACGGTCATCAGCTTTACTTACTTAAAAGGATAACTAATTAATGTATTTTTAGTATGGTCAGAGGTCAGCAGACAAGAATCTTATTTGTTTAATGTCTTTAGTACTTGGGTGTGTTAAGGTAGAAAAGTGCAGGGTTTTGCCAGGAAGTAAGACTCTATATATTTAACAGAAGCAATAAGCACCTCCCAGTAAATTCACGTAGTTGGCCGTTGGATACAGAGAAAAAGGGCTGAGAGGTCGAGCTGGGTTCTTTCGGCACCACCGATCCGAGCGTTTTACTTTGAGTCTGTTTGAATTAGACTGAAAAGGAAAGGGTCACACACGCTGCTCCAAGGTTCGTTCGAAAGAATTTTTTTATCAATAAATATGGCTATTCGATTTCATTCTCGGTATCGTTTTGTTTCCTTTTATTTTTTGGACCTGACCCAAGCTTTCTAGGGTTGTGACGAAGACTGTCGGCCGGCTTCTTTTTAGAATTCAAACGCAACGTAGGTGTAGGAGCTCTGTTAGTCGACGAGATCGGTAGTACCACATAAATATTCAGAATAATTATTTCCTATGTTTTGAGGGTAAAACAAGAAATGAATTGATGAGAAGGAATATGTTCTTCGGAAAAGAAATATCAATTTTGATGGTAATAGGTCACGTGGATCATTGACGAGAAATTGCGAGATAACAATCGTTACACCCACAGCAGAATAAAAATTAGAAATCAAATGCAATAATACAATACAAAGCAATATATATATATATATATATATATATATATATATATATATATATATATATAAACAAAGATCTTATTGACTATCTCTACTTTCACGTAGACCTTTGATTTATCTTACTTTCCTTTTCTTTTTCTGTCGTCCCAGAAGACACTTCATCCTTTTAAAATATTGCCACTACCGGAAGATTAATTCCCAAATTCAGTGATCAAACTGGTGAGCAGTCAGTCAATCAATTGCTATCGATCTAAATTTCACTCTCCACCTCTTTCGCTTGGTTGTTTCTTGTTCGCCAGTCTTTGGGGAGTGATATATTAGTGTTCACATCGGAAGCAACGATCCGTCAAGACGAACATGTTTGGATGTTTGGAAGGGTGTAGGGTAGGAATTGATACTCATAAAGGAGTGGTTAAGTGTGCACGTGCTGAATAGAAAGAGAGGAGGGTTATATAAAACAAAATAGAGACAAAATAGAAAAAAAATGAGTAAAAAGAAAGTGCAAAGGTGAAAGAGTGGGACGGAGGTGATCAAGAGAAAGATGAAAGGAAGAAAGAAGAAAAAGAGAAAAATTAAAGAAAAGCAAAAATTGAGAGAGAGAGAGAGAGAGAGAGAGAGAGAGAGAGAGAGAGAGAGAGAGAGGGATTAAAGAAAAAAGAAATAAAAGAAATAAAGATTATGGTAAAAGATGATAAAACACGTAGTAAAATAATTACAATAATGGAATAGAATAAGATATGATAATAAAATAGCAATTAAGATATTGGGCTTGTCTTGTTTATAAGAACACGAGAATTTCAAAGAACTAAATAGCTTAACCAAGATCTTTATGTAGGAAGTCATATCCGTACCGACTTGGGTCAGGAAGATCAGAAATATACAGCAGCTTAGTGGAAAATCAGACCGGCAACGTAAAAAACAGTTATTTTGAAAATTCTCCATAAAAGATATCCAACGTGAAAGGTAAATACTTGTTGGGTGGTTTGTTGGTTAGGTTTTTAAGACATGTCAACCTTTGTTAGATAATTTAATGCCAAAATCAAACGATTTATTCAAGCCGTGATATAGTTGCAAGAAATAATCGATAAACATTTCTAGCTTCAAGTAATTTGTTCTAAATGTAAATTATTTCCACCATTGTATGGTTTCAAGTACACATCTCAAATACTAATAATTCTATGATTTCAAATATTTCAAGAAATTAGAGCAACTAATAACAATTATGGTTCATTGTAAACAATTAAAAGTTCAAGTTTCTCTTACGAAAAATACTTTACGTATATTAATTTGGTTCAAATTATTCCAATCTAATTGCTCAAAATTATGTTTTCAAGTATGTATTTACCTAACACCTCCACACGAGCAGGATGCAATACAAAATCACTTTTTAAGCAGAGTTGAACGAGTTTGAATTCAGAGTTTTCGTTTTTCTAGACCGGTTGCTATACTAAGGTTGAAGAGCCCAGTCTTCCCTACTATTTACCCATAGCTAGTGGGAGAATTGTTGGATACATTCTTTTACAAAGAGTATTCGGGCTATGTGAGATGCCAATAGGATTTGAACTCTAGTCACTGTGTCCATTTTCTTTAACAATAATCGTTACACGACGAGCGCCTGAAAGTATTTCAAGCAATTTATGATTTCAACTAATAATAGTAAAATTTTGTCGTTATCTTTTGCTTCAAGTTGCTATTCTTAAAGTAAATAACTTATACTTTTATATAGTTTCAAATATTTCAATTAGTTAAATGGTCTCAAGTAACTAATAATAATCTTTAAGTAACTATTCTCATTACATACTAATTGCACATAGTTATATGATTCAATGTATTCCAAACTAACACGGATAATTTTCAAACAGATCTATCTTATGAAACACAACCACATACTACCACTACCTAATTGGTTTGATTTCTTTGTTTAAAAGCATATCAACTTTTGCGGGTTATTTAACGATAGTCCATAAATACATTTTAGGTTCTTATAGGAGCTCGTCAGTGATGTCCTGTCTTCATTGTCAATTTCGGGTCATTAAATATCATATCGGCTCCGGCAATAACCCCGACTTGGGTCCGGAAGTATCAAGCCAACTCCTTAATTTTGTGCTACTTTTTGTGCTTTTTCCTTTTTTTAGCAAAATTCGTACTTTTTATTATTAACTCTAGATAATGGGAAGAGTTCTTTTTCCCTCCCTCACCTATTTAATGACAAATCCGAGTTGCACCCGTTTCTTAGATCTTTGCTCAAGGCTGCACTTTTCTGGTATGTTCGTCCACTTTCCTTTCTTCCCTAAACTTACCCCTTTACTTTGAATAGCTAATAATAATTCTACTTTCTTGCCACTGTTTATTGACATAGATTTTAAACGAAATTTACTATTCAACCGTTCTATCATTAGCGAAACCCTTTCCGAAATTTTTATCGAAACTACCTATATACATCACTGATAAACTATTCTCACATTCGAAAATTAAAGCATAGCTATCTTTTCAGAAGAATAGCAGTTGTACTATTTAACTAATATCTGGGTAGATAAGGGGGTCCATGGGTAGAGTGTTCACCAATGATCCGGGAGACCTGGGTTCAATCCTAGGTCACATCATACCAAAGACATTAAAAGTGGTACTTGATACCTCCTTGCTTAACACTCAGCAATATTAGGTACGTATCAAGGGTACAGTGGAGTAATCCAGGGAAAAGCGTAGCACCCTCCTCTACACATCGGTGTAGTAGCTTTTAAAAGGGAACCTTCTGGTCGCCCTTGACTACGGTCGCTAACTTTACTTATTTGTCCGAAAGTGAACGTGACTGGTGTTCGAACACGCATACTTCGAACACGCTTAACAACACATAGCCATTAAGCCTCGGATACTCCTCAGAGTAGACATGGGAGTAATAACAACAACGAGATTTCTCCAAACTGCACAGAGCAGCAGCCTCACCAGCAGATGCAATTGAGTGTCATACTCTGACATCATAAATATTTTAGAACAATGTATTAGTTAAATAAAAATAATTTTCTGGTGTGTTGCAAAAATGTATTTAATATTTGAGGAAGTCCATTGATATAAAGGATAAAGATAAGGAAACTAAAGTGAAAGGTTGGTTGGTTGGATTTAATGGCATATCAACCCTTCAAGACTATGCCAAATCCTCTCTATAAATATATCAAATATAATTGATTTGTAAACGCATTTTTAAACGAACCAGAGATACTTTGCACACAGTTAAATGGTTACAAGTAATGCTATTTAACAAAAGCAATTTAATATCAATCATTTGTTTGAACACAGTCGAATGATTTGTAAATGAATAGTTTGTAAGCAATCTTACTTTTAAATGAGATAGAGCTATTTTTTGCAAATGATTAAGTATTGTTATTATTTGCAAACAATTAAATGGTTTCAAGTATTGCTGTCTAACACTAATAATTCTTTTTGATATCAATTATTTCTTTGCACACAGTGAAGTGGTTTCAAGTATTACAATTTAACACTAATAATTCAATCCAACACTGATTTGCACACAGTTAAATTGTCCCAAGTATTGCCATGTAATACAAATAATTCAGTTTTTACATAAAGTTAAATGGTTTCAAGTATTCCAATCCTAGCACGAATAATTCTATTTAGTGAAAATCATTTGTTTGCACACAATTAAATCGTTTCAAGTATTGCTATCTAAAACCAACAGTTTTATTTGTACAGTTAAATGGTTTCAAATATTGCTACACAACACTTACAATTCAGTTTAACATCAATCATTTGTTTGCACACAATTAAATGGTCACACAGCTCTATTTGACTCAAAGATGCTACAACCACTCTAGGTCAGTCAGGTGGACCTGGGAGTAATGGAAATAAAGAGGTACTCCATATTCCCCAAACTTCCAGGACTGGAGCCATAGCACTAGATGGTTTAGTGCCATATCAAGGACACTCGTTGGGGAAGGGTCCTATCCCTCTGCAGAGAAGTAATCAGCGTATTTTACAGCACCAGCCAACAGGTTAGTAGTTTGAAAGAATCACTGCATAGTAGTTTTATATCGTCACAGAAATTCTGACAGGTAAAAATTTGATACCTTTTACCTGTCAGAATTTCCAATTTTATCAATTTTCTTTCTTTTTTTTTTTTTTTTTTTTTTTTGGTATGAGTTTGTTTTTATATTGTATCTTATCTAATTATTTATTTAGATCTTTTCTTTTCAACTGTTTTTTTTTCTTGATGTAGGTTTGTAAGGACAGGGGAAAATATAATCGAAACTTTCGACTTTGAATTTTGAGTTAATTCAAATACTTTTAGTTTTGTAGACACGCAATCAACATTGATTGATTTTTGTCTTGGATTATTTTAGGCCAAGAATTTAGGAAATTGTATTCATTGAACGTTCATATTTACATTTTTTGTGTTGTTTTTGCCAAAACATTTTTTAGTACAAGGTCCTATCGAATAGGAATAATTTTTAAACTGACCACACGTGAGACTTTAACAGTTACAGCCACTCCGGTTCAGAGTGGACCGGGGAGAAATGGAAATAAATAGGGTACTCCACATTACCCAGATCTCCAAAACTGGAACCTCCCTATCAAATGCAGATACATGTAATACCCTGGAAAACCCTTTAGGTTTTGGTCTTACGCCTCATCAGGGGAAATTGTCAGCGTATTCCAAGATTCTCCGACAGGGAAATCAGGCAACTGAATTTAACTGATTTAGCGTAAATTCGAAATAGACACATTGCATAACGACAATGTGCAGCCAGGAAAGATCTTCGAGCTCCTCTTAAAATTGAAATTTTCGTGGATACAACAAGTAACAGATTGAATTACAATAAAATTCAAGACAGCCTTGATAAAACGAAAAAAGGAGATAAAACACACTCCCTCCACTAGAAAAAAAAAAAAAGAAAAAAAGAATTGCAAAGTTATTTTTGCGTACTTTAGATTCGGTAAATATGTGTACGAGATATCTGCATTAAATTTAATGAATTTTCCTGAGAGTCAAATATTCACTTGAAAATTTAAGTAAATAAAAAGTTTTTTGTTGAAATTTGGAACTGACCCGTAAATTGCGTCAAAAATTTGTGAACATACTTTGAACATTCAAAAATCTGAAAAAATTGAGAAAATATCTTTATTTGACCGTGTGCGTATTTTCGTATGGAATCACACATTCTGCTAAATTTCTCTGAACATGCAAGAAAAATAATCAAATGAGGACCTAAAGTGATTATTTGTGTAAATATAGATAATTTAAGAGCCCAAAGTCTTTAATAGTAATAATATACTGTAGAAATGTGCGTGAAAAATAAAATTTTAAGCATGGAAAAAAAAGAAATTCATAATAAATGAAATTCTCAAGAAAATTAAGTGCATTTGTAAGAAAAGAGGTTATACTGACGAATAATTTAAGCAAAATAAATACTAATCCCCTCATTGTGCACACTGATGGATTCAATAGGTTTCCAGACTTTTTTGTACAGGTCTTTAAAATTGTCGTAGACTCTTGAAAATTCCCTATGTTATTGCTATACATCTTATGAGATGACTGACCTATTTTTATGATTTCAGGTTCAAATGAACAGCTACAGCAGCAAATGGAATACACCCTACTAAAACCTGATTGTCACAGCTGGTGAGTTTCAAAAATGCAATCTGGACGTGAGGACACTTTAGAAGAACGATATGCAATAAAATTGTGTTTCAAACTTGGAAAAAATGCCACAATAACGTATGGAATGCTTCAGACTGCTTTTGGAGCATCTTGCATGAATGGAGCATCAGTTTTTGAGTGATATAAGAGATTCAAGGAAGGCAGGGAGTCTGTGAGGGATGATGAGATGTATGGGAGGAGTAATGAAACCAGAATACCAGAGTTGATTGGCCAAAGGGTTAGGGTTACTATGTTGAGGTTTTAAGGGAGTTCAGGAAGAGATTTTGTCAGAAAAGGCCAGCGCTCTTCGAATCAGGTCAGTGGTATTTCCACCTGGACAATGCACCAGTCCATAATACCATCCTTGTCACAGACCATTTGACCAAGATGGGCATCAAGATAGTTCCTCACCGTCCCTATAGTCCAGACGTTGCTCCCTGTGACTTTTGCTTATTCCCTAAGCTCAGAGGCTGTCGTTATGAGAAATTTTAGGTGATGAAAGAGGGTTTGATGAAGGTCATTGACACGCTCACACAAGAGGCATTCGATGGGGCCTTCCAGAAGTTGTTGGAACGGTACAAGAAGTGCATTGCAGCCGGAGGAGATTACTTCGAAGGGGACTAGAGTTTCATGTGTGTACTCTCAATAAAAGTGCCCATACGAAAAAAGTCTGGAAACTTATTGTGTGATCCTCGTATATATATATATATATATATATATATATATATATATATATATAAGGTAATTTTGTCTAAGGAGTTGAAGTATGAAGTACTCTTCACAGTTGCACTTTTCCCAGGGAAAGAAATAATAATAGGCCCTTTAATTTCACAGAATAGCGTTAGAAGGATGTTTTTTTCTTACTGCGGCGTTCAAAATATAATATTTACTTGAGAGTCACTTTGTTACTACTCAAAGAAATGTCTTTTTGACTCGGTCTCATTGTAGCGAATACATGTTTAGCCTATTTGTAAAAATTTATTTGACTAAATCATGCCTCTACGTATATATCACACATTTAGTTAATTTCATATGATTTGCCCTTTTTAGCCGTCAAATATTTGATGACAGACCTCTGTTCAAGCTTGAAGCAATTTGTTAGATTTGCAGCTATTTAGAGTAGCTTGAAAATAAATAAATCTCCGTGATTAAAACAATACAGAGTTTACATTTATGGGAAAAAATCTGAAAAAAAATGTGTTGCTTTTTAAAAAAAAATTCCCCTTATTTATTGAATGGCCCTCGTATCTATAAACATTTTTCATTTTTTATTTTCTCATGCAACTGATAATCTTCGGCCCCTAACACTCACAATTCATCTATTGAATCTCTTTCTCTTGTTTCTTCTTTCTCAAAAACTTTTATTTATTGGTCTGAATTAATTTTCCTATTTAGATTTGTTCATCTAATTGATATTCATATCTTGGAAAGCATTTCAAGTTCGCCCATTAATACTCCATCTTTGACACCTTGCTTCTCTCAAATTTCCCTCTTTTCCATCTCCCCTCTCAGCCAATTTCATTTTTATAACTGTCTATTTTCCGTCCTTACCCCTAACCTCTCGCCTACTCAGTTTTATTTGCTATGTGATCAAGAGGACAGAAAGAATCTTCGAAGAAAAAAAAACTATTTGAGAACTATTTCAGTCAACATAACTATGAAGATAGAGAAGTAGCTGGCTTAACAAACACACAATGAACGCTAAAATATTGAACGATATCCCACAGACGATAGACAGTAATATTCAAAGAATTCAAAACTATGTAGGTCATTCAGATACCATAAAACTTTTGATATGATTAGCATCTTAAAATCAGAATAAAAAGAAAGAATTTTAAAATATATAAATGGTTGTCTTCCAAATTCTCTTTTTCTGGAAACTCTTATCTGACCAGTTGAATAAAGAGTGTCTCAGCGGAGGGAGAGTGTGTGTGTGTGTGTGTGTGTGTGTGTGTGTGAGAGAGAGAGAGAGAGAGAGAGAGAGAGTGAGAGGTCGGGCTTTAAAAAAGACTCACGTCTTATGAAATCGACTATCGATAGTAGATAACAGACGTTGCTAGCTAAAATAGAAATATGGACGTATAAAATCTTTGAAGTTAGTTGGCTGGTTTCTTTGTTTTATGGCATATTAATCTTCGTGAAATATTTCACGCCCAAACCATCCTTGTATAAGAACAGTAGTAGCACTATTTAACATAGCTTGAGGGATAGTGGGGGGTCATACCCTTTCCCAAGGGTATTTGTGCGAAAGTGAACCTAATAGCGCGACTGGAGTTTGAACCTGTTTACTACGATGCAGTTCAGCACCAAACATTTGGATAGGAACAGTCAGAGAAGAACAGTTATAATGATTCAGTCAAAAGTGGATTTAGAGTTGCGTGCTCGGCGGCGGCGGCGGCGGCGGCAAGTAAGTGGTTAGAGAGAGAAAATGAATCAGTTGAATAACAATGACTCCAGTAAAATCATGCCATCTCCACAGACTCGAAAAAAAATTACAAAAAAAAAAAAAAAAAAAAAAAGCAAACGAAAAACAACAACACACAAGTATTAAAAACTTGTTGAATTGTGAAAAAGAGTTTCATTGAATCTTGTTTTTGATTATCCTTCTACAAAATCGACCATCTCACAACAGTAGAAGCAATCAGTATTTCCCTGAGAGAGAGATGCTGATTATCTCTTTACTGACTGCAACAAATTCTGATAATCTCTTGTAGTTATTTTGGCAAGCGTTCAAGTCAACAACTATTAAACATTTTTTAAGTCTTTCTCCTCGAAAGCTCCTCTTCTGCAAATGACATTTTCCGTTATACTAACCAAAATCTCTCAACAAGGGTTGGTATACATCTTGACCCTTGACAGGTCTTTTTAGTTTGTGGATATCAGAAACAGGATGTAGCATTATCTTATGGTAAATAAAAGCATTGGAAATGCCACGTGAGGTTGCCAGAAGTAAGAGTGCGTAGGCATTCGAAAAATATATAACGATGGAAGTTTTCAACCCCGAGCAGAGTGATACAGAGTTGTGTAAGCAGAGAGACCAGACGTTTCGTTGACCTGGGCGCGGGCCCTGAGAGGGCCAGATGGCCTCGGGTTGAGAGGTAGAGAAAAGTCTAAATGTTCTAGACTCACTATTGTAAAAAATGAGTATGATTTTAAAACGAAGAAGAAACGAAGATGATTAAATACTTTAAATCGGCCCTATGCTAGCCTCGTGGCGGCAGATCGAAGAAGTAAGGCTCTCTGAAGATATCGTCTCTCGCTGTATGAATATCTAAGCAGTTCCTGACTCTCTCTCTCTCTCTCTCTCTCTCTCGTCACGCAACTAATTTCGCCACCTTGCGTAATTAATAAGAGAGATGAATATTTTTATATACAAATGCTATTGTCTCCTCATTCAAATTCAACAACATGCTGTAAAATCAACCAATGTAGAAATGTTTGATTTTTTCTCCAGTTTAGCTTAGTAAGAAACAAAGCCCGATTTTGAGCACCCAGTACTGACCTAACTCACTAGACTAGTTAATCACATGCCGGAAATAGCTTGTTAACTGCATCTGTCCGACGAGATGTGCAATTTTTCTCAGTTTGATCAACACTAGTGCAAGAACACAAAATAGACCACCCAGTGAGGAAAGACATGAATTCACTTTTAAAGAATCTGAATCACATTCTCGGATAAATGTCACAATGTATAATTAACCTACATGACGGTGTCCCTGTGGCATAGTGGTTTAAGTTATAGGCTGCGACATCGTAGTAAGCGAGTTCAAGCTCCAATCGTTCTATTACGTTCACTTTCGGACTAATACCTTTTTGAGAAAGGTAGGAACCTCCTTATCTTCCTCAGATATGGCTAAAATAGTACCACTGCAGTTCTTCTACGAGGGAGGTTTCGGTATTAAATAATCCACGAAGGTTGCTATACCATCATCAAAGTTCCCAAACCAAACCTAATAGATACTAATAACTTCAGTAGCACCTTCTAATTAGACTCAAAGGAGTTCTCTAAAATATCGTTCATGTTTAAGATTAACATAAAAACTCCTTAGAAACTTTTCAGTTTCGTTTATTTGTGTAACGGCATATCAACTGCTTCGGGGATATCTAATGCGGAATTTTTTTTATAAATGTTTAATTGCATTCTTTTAAATGAAATTTTGTTTCATTTGTCTCTAATAATTTATTGGCTCGCAGTTATATGATCCTATTTACCCAACCCCTCCGCTCGGGCAGGATATGACACAAGGTCAATTTTTAAGCGGAGTTTAACAGGTTTGAATTCAGAGTTTTCCTTCTCTTAGACTAGTTGTCTCACCAAGGCTGAAGAACCTAGTCTGTCCTACTATTTACCCATAGCTGGAGGGAGAATAATTGGATTCATACCTTTCCCAAGGGTATTAGTGCTATGTGAAATGCAATTAGTCTCGTCCAGGATTTGAACTCGTGTCGCCGTGTCCAATTCCTACGACGATAACCATTACACCACGGGCACCTCGCAGTTATATGATACCTAGTATTCCTATCGAATACGAATAATTTTCGCTCAGGTGTGTGGTTTTAAGTATTCCAATCTAATACTAATAATTGATACACAATTATTAGCTTTAAAAGTACGCATTTAAATGGTTCAAATTACTGCTATGTAATGCTTATGATTCTAATAAACACCAATAAATTGAAAGCAATTATATTATTTCAAGAAACGACTAATGATTATAATCCATAGTTAGCAATTACCACTTAAGGAAACGGTTCTTAACGCAAATAATTTGAAGTTATATGGTGGGAAATATCTAAATATAACACGAATAATTTTTAAACAGATCTGTTTGATCTTAACAGAGTTGATCGGTGGGTAATGGCAATAAAGGTGTACTTCATACTGCCCAGAACTGGAACTTCATCATCAGATGCAGTTTAATGCCAAGATATCTTTTGGGGGTCTTTTGCAATGGATGCAGTTTAGAGTCACATCAGGACATCTTTTTGGTGGTTTTACCCCTTTGCATGGGATGCAGTCGGTGTATTTCAAGCCTCACTAATAGGGCTGATATTTTTCAGTAGCACCTACGTTAAAAAAAGAATTTTACTGTTTTTCTCTTCATGCAGAAACATGGAAAATACGTCCAACAATATTTCTGAATTATCACCCAAATTCTATTCGATAGTCTCATAGTATCTTAGCCAATCAAACTTGAGAAATTGCTCTCTCAATTTCGATGGTTCATTCTACAATATTTCCAGAAATCATAAATATATGATGCTTATTTTCTTTTATTTTCTTATTGTTGGTTACCAAGTGTCATTTCTCCCTTTCGCCGTAATTCTGAATTCCTAACGATCAACTGCCTGCTCGTCGCTATGGCAACGCGGCGGCTGCAGCAGACTGCATGAGACGGTTGAGCGAGCATGATGGGTGCAGACTAGACACAGCTGTATGCTGGTTGCCATGCAACAGGGGAACTGTGGGGGTAGTAGAAATGTAGCTGAGCAAGGGTAAATGCAAACGAATGTCTAGCCAGCTGGAAGGGTTTTCTAATTCCCCACGCTGATCGTCCGTGAGTGCGTGAAATGAAGGCAAGTAACAGATCAACGAATTTAGGGATTGAATTTTCCATGGGATCGGCTTATTCAACTGGAACTGCATACTACAAAGTGCGAATGAGCAAAGGATTAAAATTTTGTATTCGTTGTGATTGGGCTGCAATCCGCTGTAGCCAAGAACAAGCAAAGAAATGACGCATATAGGAGTAGAAAAAAATCATTATAATGGTTTATTTATCTGTATGTACTTTATATTAAGAGTTTTTGAAAGGTGATACCATGGATTATGCAGACGAGTATCCCAATCTTCTTATTGATCACTAAATGTCGGGTGCTATTCCTTGAAGGAAATATTACTATTATTCCAGGAATTATTCAGATCAGGATATTTGGTGCTTTGATCTCTACTATTCACAGACACTACATTCAGCATTAAATGAACTGCTTGGTTGGTTTTATTTTATGGCATATCCACCCGTGTAGGTTATTTAATTCCAAATACTGTTTATATATATATATATATATATATATATTGAACATTTATTTATATTTATGTTTAAACCAGTCAGAGCTTATTTGTTTGACATAAGTAAATAGTTTCAAGAATTGCTATTTAGCCCTTATACTTCTATTCAGTATTATGCATTCGTTTGTACGCATTTAAATGGTTCAAATTACTGCTATGTAATGCTTATGATTCTAGTTAACACCAGCTACTTGTTTGCACGCAGTTAATTGGTTTCAAATATTGTAAATGATTAAACATTTCTATTTGACACATATATTGGACTCGATCAGGTACAGTCAATCCAGGTCAGAGTTGACCTGAGAGTAATGGCAATAAGAAGGTACTCCAGATTCCCCAGATATCAAGGACTGAAGGCTCACCTTAGTGTCATACCAAGGATACTTGTGGAGTGGGTGTCTTACTACTCTGTAGATGGCTGCTGGAATTTCGAACTCGCTTACTACGATTCTGAAATCCAGTGCTTTAACCATTACACCACAAGGACATGCTCATTCTGTAGAGATGCAGTCAGCGTATTCTATAGCCCCAGCCAACCAGGCTGATTAAATAGAGTGATATCATACACAAATACGAATTAAGAGAGATTTGAGCAATGATAGATAGATAGATAGATAGATAGATTGATAGATAATTTCCCCTGGAATAGATATAAACAAGTCAATATATGCATGAATAAATATAAAAAAGTTATTATAGAAAAACATGCGTAAATGTTTTGAATCTGACAATGCCAATAAAATTTGAGATTATTTTAAAAGATATTTTAAAACTGTAAAAAAGAATTAAGTTAAAACATTTGTGGTTATCAAATCTATTTGGATATATCAATAACGACAAATGTTTGATATTATAAAATTATCCGACCTTTATTTAGGGCAAATTTATTTTAAGAAGGGAGTTCTTATAGCGTTGTGGTTAATGTACTGAACTGCGACTTCGTAGTGAGCAAGTTCGAACTCCATTTGAACAATAACATTCGTTTTCGGACTAATACTCTTGGGAGAAGGTATGAACTTCCATATCCTCCAGCAATGTGTTAGAGATTACCACAATTATTCCACAAAGATGGCTTTGGTATTAAATAACCTACGTAGGTTGATGTGTAATTAAACATAGAAACCAAATTTAATTTTAATACTATTTTAGCCAAATAAGGTGATTTGTTAAAGAAACATAGTTTCTATTTTATAACTTTAAGATGTGTGATAGCTGCTGAGTTGGTTTTGTTTTGTTGTTTTATGGCATATCAAACTTCTTGAGTTATTTAATGCCAAATCCATCCTTCTAGAGGAACAGTGGTGGTGCTATTTAAACCAGAGGGTTCATACCTTTCCCCAAGGATATTTATCCGAAAGTGAACATAATAGTGCGACTGGCGTTTGAACTCACGTACTACGATTCTGCAGTCCAGTGCTTCAATCATTACACCTCGAGGACATGATAATAAAGATAATACTAATCATCCTGTTAATTTGAATGGTTTAGCTGCTATTTATTTGTTGAAGTCTTTTCCTGGGCCCTCTTAACTCCGTATTAACAAATTTAAGTCTCTATGAATGAATTCTGGGCACTTTTAAGACCCTAATAAATATCATAACTTGTAATTGATAAATTCTGGTTAGCACGATTGACCGTTACTAGTGAATTCGAGTCACATAGGCTCCCTACATATCCGGTCTGGTGCCACAACTACGCAAAGCTTAGAAAATATCTATTAATAAATCCTCCCAACTTCTCTGAGGACTTTCTTACTCTCTTTTATGCACACACACGCACACACACACATATATATATATATATGGAGAGAGAGAGAGAGAGAGAGAGAGAGAGAGAGAGAGAGAGAGAGAACGAACGGTGGAGTTAGAAATTGGAACGCTTTTTTGAAAGTTCTTTTATGATATTTTAAACAGTTTGCATCTTTTCACGATAACAGCCAACATATTCTTGGAATCGTTCACAGGGATTCCAAAAATATTTAATATTTTTTTGGGAGTACCTTTATTAGAAAACCAAAACTGATATTATGAAGATTCCCTGGAAGAGATTCCAAGAATGTGTTGACAGGGATTATGTGATGATTTTTAAAAATCCTGATATCATAAAGTCGCACTTCTAGATGTGTTAATACTTTTTTACAATTACTCTGGATATATATATATATATATATATATATATATATATATATATATATATATATATATATATATATATATATATATATATATAATGTACGTTTCTGTATGTATAAATAAAGAGTGCTCAATATCGGCGATAGAACATATATACCAAGTCTTTTAATCACATTGGTAAGAAACTAACAGTCACAAAGCACCATTGACTCAGTGTGTATGCTATCCTAACACATACTTAACTGTTTACCTATCGCTAGACTGAAAATATTCAGATTCTTTGCACACACACATATGTGTGTATATATACGTGTGTGTGCGTGTGGTGAAATTAGCCCTATAACTAAACGTGGCAATATTATATTGTGTTAATTCACCAAATGAAATGGGTCTATTAACTCGTAATTCAGGAAACAGATAGATAGATAGAGAGAGAGAGAGAGGGGGGGAGGCATTTGTTTCATATACAAACAGGCTTCTTTTTCTTTCTTACTACATAAATTATATATTTTTAAAATTATTTTTGTAGCATCTGTTTGTTAAGCGAGACTATCGATCTTTGCTTGGGAAGTCTTGCTTCTCTTCACAGAGCTGATCTATTATGAAATAGGTAGTATTTTCCTTCTCTATGTCACCGATATTTTCCAACGAAAAGACTAGGACCAATACAGCTAGACCCGATATTGTCCAAGTAGTTACCAGAACAAGACTGCGTTTGACTGTCTTTAGGACAAATGATTTAGTCACGGGGTTTTCTCCCGAAAACGTTCCCATGCCGAAAGACAACATAGGTTTGAATTCCTAGTTTCTTTTCTCCTATACTTGTCGTCAACTAAGGGTAGAAAGACGATACTAATCTGTTATCTAAACCATGAATATATATAAAGTGTATTTGAATATAGATATAATTATTCCTGTATCAAATATCAAGTACTCGTGTTCCTTTGAAATCTTCCATGATCAATAATGCAACTAAAAATTCCTATCTATATATATATATGCCTATGTATGAATGAGTAAGTATGTGTTCATTCATATGTAGTTCTTCAGGCTGCAAATCCAAATACAAGATTTTGCGGAAAAAAATCTTGACATTCTGACTACTCAATGATTCTACGCTTCTGTCATTCACGTCTTTGATTAAATTTGAACATCGATTAGACATTTTCGTAACATATCAATATTTCAAGTGTATCACATCGCTTGGAAGAAAAAAGAAAGAAAGTACTCCATCACGCTATTCTGTTCATATATAAAAACAGAAATATTTTTAGGCGTAGATTTTTTTATTTGTTTTTGGTCATCCTCGTTTTTGCTTTATTTTTTTTTATTGATTTTTCTGTCTAAATCGATTTTTGTTTTTCGAACGAAGAAATTATTTCGACAATTGGATCAGAATCAGTCACTCAATGAATAAGATCAGAGGAACAAATGCTGATAATTCTGATTTTGTGTCTTTGCGATTTCTGAGTTTATAGCCATGATGCATAGCTGGAGATTCTCGTTACTAAAAGTTCATCTTAAGGGTAAAAAACAAAACAATTATAAATTCAAACGTTTTTAGTTTTTATTTGTTTGCTCAACATATTTTTAAGCGAGTGTCTTGACTCATATGCACATACATTTTCGAAATGATATTTAATCAGCTGAACTTAGTTTGGCCAAAGACCAGGAATATTAGGTACCAGGTTCTCGTACACATTCTAGAGTTTTTTGTTCAAGATGAAATCATGATTTTGGATTTCTGGAATTAAAAGCAACGCAGAAACTAAAAAAACAAAAAAAAAAAACAAAACAAAACACGATTCTATTTGACAGTGAGAGATTTTTTCAATTTTGAATTTTTTTTAAATAGTTGTTTCCTTTTACTTTAGAAGCCATTTTGTTTGTTTCACTCATTCTAAACGAATCTGTAGAAACACCAAACACAAAAGTAATGCAGTCTCAAAGACATTGTATAAGATTTACGGCATGTCAACTATTGCTGGCTTATCAAAAGCTGAAGTTATTCTTTTTTCAAGTATGGTTTCAAGTAGTTAATGATTATACTGAAAAA
The DNA here is from genome assembly GCA_963585895.1 of Sepioteuthis lessoniana. Lineage (NCBI taxonomy): Eukaryota > Metazoa > Mollusca > Cephalopoda > Myopsida > Loliginidae > Sepioteuthis > Sepioteuthis lessoniana. The sequence goes on from OY757904.1 coordinate 81,495,123, forward strand.
AAATACGTTTCATCTACGACTGAAGAATTCGGTGAATTCAACTGAGAAGTCATGATTTAGCCAACACATCACATTTTTATGTTATACAAATTCAGATGTTATATATATATTGCTTATCCACATGCCATATTATAAGGTATATCGTCACATTGGAAAGCGAACTTGAGTATTCCAGCGTGATACATTCTTTATTACAACATATTTTCATTTTCACATCATATTCATTATAGGATATCAGTTTATGAAATAAGAATTTAAGAAAAAGTCTTTTATCAAGTCATAGAATATGTGCTCTCATTATATTCATCTAAAACTTTGGTCAATAGCGTTCACAAGTGTTTGAGAAATTTACTCTTACTCTTGTAGGAGGTCATGGCCTCCTGCCATAAAAACAAGCTCTAATCACCCATCATATTTGGGTTGAAGCACCCTTGCCGTCTCGTCTCCATCAATGAAATATCTCAGCGGAATCTTCAGCTGTCCTCATAACTTATCTCGCAAAAAAATGAGATGTGAATGCGATGCCATCACATTTTTTTGTTGCGTGGTTAATTTGTTTATTAAATCAGTATTGATTTCAGTCAACAGGACCCAAGAAAGGTATGTAGAATTAATACAAATAAATCCGATGCCGCCAGCACATTTGGATAAAGTTTAACTTTTGAAATTACTGCAGTCCAGCATCTTAGCCATTAACACACGCTTTTACCTCAGCAATAATTGATCAATTTAATTTTTATAAACAATTATAACTTTTAGTAACTATTCTTGATACTATAAAAGTATACACAATTATATAGTCCCTGGAATCGGTCCTTGAAAATGAGACGATCAAAATTCTCTGGGATTTTGAGATACAAACGGATCATCTAATTCTAGTGATAGTCTACAAAAAAAATTGAGAACCTGACAAATAGTGGACTTTGCCGTTCCAGCTGACCACACGATAAAACTGAAGGAAAGCGAAAAGAGAGATAAGTACGTAGATATTGCTAGAGGAGTGAAAAAAAAAAACTATGGAACATAAAAGTGACGGTGATTCCTATTGTAATAAACGCGCTCACTAAAGTCACCGAAAGATTGGCACAGTGACTGGGGAACTTGGAAATAAGAGGAAAAGTGGAGACCATCCAAACTACAGCATTATTGATATCGGCAAGAATACTCAGAACAGTCGTGGAGACTGAAAGAGATTTGCTGTCGCTCAAACTCCAGTGAGAACCATCAGTTTACGCTGGTGTGTGAAAACTCTCAAAAGTTTAAAATAATAATAATAATAATAATAATAATAATAATAATAATAATAATAATAATTTGTTTGCATGCAGTCTTATGGTTTCAAGTATTCCCATATAATAGTAATATAGAGTGACTCCCCAAAAAACTGAACCCATATATTTTTGTAGAAGTAATAATGGGTTCTTGTTTTGGGGTCACCCTATACTTTTCAAACAGATGTATTTGGCAGATTAATGGGACCCTAACAGATACAATTACTCCTTGCCAAAGTGGATCTAAAAGTAATGGCAACGAAAGAATACTACACATTTCAAAGAGTTCAAGATAGTGGATCCTCACCACTTGATGTAGTTTAGTTTTATATCTATAGCAAGGTTTTTTTGAGAATTGCAGTCGGTGTATTCTAGGTCCCCTTGACAAGGCCTCGGTCAAGGTATGCATAGCGTTTCTTTGTTAACGTCTTGCTATCATAGTTTTGTACGAACCTACTCTAATAATGAAATATTTGCATATTTGAGCCCGACGATATCAAGAATCTTTTCTCAGGGAGAGCGGATTTAGATTTCTGTTACAAAAACGTTTCGTCTGGTGCTTGGAAAATAAAGCGACATTTCTTATACGGTGAAACAGTCACTCCTGTTATCAGAGAGCTCTTAGATTTTCAGCTTTGTACTGAAGGTAATCTGATAAATATATACATGGCTGGATAATGTTTACAGCTGAGGTTATGCAACGGAGTTTCCAACCGTCTGCATTTTTGACGGAAAAATTATCGTAATTCTAGCTATTTTAGTCTAAACTAATAATAAAATATCTATTATAGTAACTCAGAGCCAGACTAGAATTTAGATATCGATTAATTTATCAGTTCGAATACTATTGTACATTAAATTTCCTTGTGTTTAATAACACATTCAATAATTAAGAATGATATTTCGAAGAAAAAATTATAGTTTGAAAAAGTGATGATGGTACCGCTCAACAGCGACACTCGTGTTTTAGACATGGGCATGAAACAAATCTATATTTGATGGTGAGGCTACAGTCCTAGAGATCTGGATTGAGTGGAGTATCTCTTTATTGTGGCTACTTTCATGTCTACTCTGACCCGAAGTGTCGGTAACTGTTAGGGTCCTATATATAAGTCAAATAGAGCTGTTTAAATTTTTTCCTATTTAATAGTTAGTAAAGTAAAGTTGGCAACCTTAGTTGAGGGTGATCTGAAGGCTTCCTTTTCAGTAGCTACCACACCAAGATGTAGAGGAGAGCGCTGCTCTATTCCTAGGATTGCTCCACTTTACCCTTGATCCTTACATTATAATGATGAGTGTTAAGCAAGGTGGCATCAAGTACCATTTTTGAGTCTTTGGTATGACTCGACCGGGGATTGAACCCTAGTCTCCCGGCCCATTGGTAAACATTCTACTCATTAGACCAATAACCACGTACAAAAATAACTAAGAAACAAATAAAAAAATGTAAATATGAAAGTATAATAAACGTGATTCTTTAACTTCTAGATGTACAAAATAACGTAACATGGGTTGACATGCCTTTAAAATCAATCTGTCGCTGCTTATATGTCAACTGTAAAAATATTTCATCAATAAAAAACCCGGTTTTTATCCACAGTAGGGATAACATCAAAGAGTTGAGAAGAAAGAAAAGAATTTTCCTAAGACCTAACTTTTTCAAAATCATGAAAATCCTTAAAAGGATAAAAATGCTGCATCAAAATGCATATTTGTACATGAAACTGGAAACATTTGTCTCTGAGTAAGATGATGGATCTGATTTCAAATAGAAGAAAGAAAGAAACAAACAAGCAAACGGACAAAAACTGCGAGATTGAGCAAGTTTAGCCAGGTCAACCGGCAGATGACACAGGCTTTTCATATATTCTCTCAAATAACAAACGGACATTAGGGATTAAAACTGCAGTCAGTAAAACGACACCCAAATCTATCGACTTTATTTTCTCTACGAATCCGGGATTTAGAAAACTTCATTTTCTCGCATATCAAAGCCTTTCAATACTCCATTCTGACAAACAAAAGGGAAATCGGAAAGTTAATCTTCTAAAGTTCAAGTTGATGGATTTTAAATAAACAAAATTTTCCCTGCCAGTCATCGGTCTCTTTCTTTGTCTTCTCTCCCACTCTCTATCTTTCTCCATCTCTCTCTCTCTCTCTATATATATATATATATGTGTGTGTGTGTGTTAGTGGTGGGTATTTCTAAGAAGCAAAGTACGCTTTGCTCACTCAAGAAAAGTTATTTTGTACAAACTGTAAAATATCTTTATCCATTAAGTTTAACATGTTATTCATTTCAGTTGTTGTACACAGACGTTTACAACGACGTAGCAAAGCATCACGTAAGCCACAACGCCATAGGGAAAATTTCGCGGCTCTTTAGCTATACGAAGTGAATTTCTACCAGTTGCAATAAATTCTAATAATTTGTAAGTAGATATTTACCTTTGAAAATTTGTAACTTTGATACACAAAATTCAATTTGGAGAAATCTCCTTCCACAATAAAAAGAAAGTAAAATTGGCGACCATTGTTGAGGGCAACCGAAAGGCTCCCTTTTCAATAGCTACTACACCGAAGTGTAGGGGAGGGCGCGACTCCTTTCCCTGTATTGCTCCACTTTACGCTTGACACGTACCTTATAATGCTGTGTGTTAAGCAAGTAAGTATCAAGTACCATTTTAAAAGTCTTTGGTATGACCCGACCTGGGATTGAACCTCGGTCTCCTGGGCAATTGGTGAACACCCTGCCCACTAGACAAATGAGCCGGTATCTTCCACAATAATATGATACAACGTTTTCCGACTAAATAAGGAGTAAATTTTGATAACGACAAGAGTCAGAAGTAGGTATAACGTTCATCTACTGCTGGTTTGATGAAAGTAAACGTGGGCTAATACGTTAACTGGTTTTTGAATTTTTGGTCCGGCAGTAAATATTCTATTTTGTTTCAGTTGAATTCATTGCTTATTATAGTAGTTCTTGAATGATGACATTTACCAAAATGATATGATAATGCAAACAGAAATTATTATTCAATGATATAAACTTTTTCGAATCTGTTAGATTTTTTTTTCAAAGTTACGTTCGGACGTTAATAATTGGAAATGCAAACACATCCCATTGATGTAGTATTCCTAAGAATTATTGATTTTTATCCAAGATCATAAAACTGTTATTTGCTTAAGCCATCTTATTTCTTTCAGGAGATGCTTCTAATATATATATATATAAATATGTGTGTGTGTGTGTGTGTGTGTGTGTGTGTGTGTGTGTGTGTGTGTGTGCGTTAGTTTGTTTTTTAGTTTTTCACTGGCATCCTTGTTTCATGCATCAGGTAGGGCCTTAAGAGCATGTCCCTGAACATATATATATGTATATATATATATATATATATATATATATATAGGTGGGGGGCATGTTCTTAAAGTATTTACCTGATGCATGGAATAAGGATACCAGTGAAAAACTAACAAATAAGCATTGTTATTATGTTTTTTTACATAACTATAATAAGGAAACGTGCTTAGCATTACAATCATCGACGGAGAAAATGAAATCTGTGACCTGAATTCAAATTTTGAACGTGGCTGTTAGCATTTTACTTCGCGCTATACTCTTGGGCAACCAGTCTATGAGAAGGAAAACTTTGATTTCAAACTAGTTTTACTGCGCTTAATATTTGACATTGTGTAACTTCCTGTCTGTGACGGAGGGATTGAGTAAATACACACACAAGCGTGTAAAATATATATGCATTCCTACATATATGTAGTCATTCTTAATATACATACACACATATAAAAAATTGTGAGTACATAAACTTAAAAGTATATATGTATATGAAGACATATCTACTTCCTTCCTTGTTTTGTGTGCAAATTATTTTTATTAAGAATAGTTCCTTGAAGCTATAATTGTTTACTTAGGATTATTATTATTAGTTACTTGAAACCTTATATCTATGTGCAAACAATATTGAACAGAAATAATTCTTTGATAATATATATATATATATATATATATATATATATATATATACATATATATATATATATATATATATATATATATATATATATATATATATATAAGGATTGTTGCTGGTTAAACGAGAGAAAAGTAAATATTTTAAAAGGAATAAGTCTGCAAATGATTTCAGATTTGGTATTTAGGTTTTTATTATTTTATATAACTGTGCTCTACATGTGTTTCACACTTGACGTCTTCTTCAGAAGATTTAGATAGTCATTTCAATCTTCAAAAGATATTCGAAAAAAAAAAATCGCAGTCATAAGATGTATTCTAATTCACCCTTAGACATTTAGCGTAGATTTTACGTAAAAACATAAGCATACGATTTTTCTGTTATTAAAAAGTCGAAAACTTTCAACTTTTCCCTTTAAGAAAGTATTTCGCTTCGTCATTCCAGAATCGTCAAAGTGTCTTCTTTTACTTACCTAATTAAGTTAAACCAATGAATAAACAAAAGTAAGAAATACGAAATTGCCTATAAGAGGGACAACTGTAATCACGATTGATTGATTGATTTTAAAGGCATGTCAATTGATCAAGGGTTATTTGATGCCGATAGTTTAGGGAAGGGCGGTCATTATACGTAATATTTACATGTTTTGCTTAATTTTTTAAAACTGATTTTTACTCACACAGTCCAATATGTTGCGGATAATTGGCAAATTGATAGGAGCCTAACATGTATTACACTTTGTGTCAGAGTAGACGTGGGAGTAATAGCAATAAAGGGTTACTCCTAAAACTTCAAGTTTCCAGGATTAGAGCCTCACAATGAGATGCAATTTAGTGCCATACCCTGGAACACTTTTACTTAGCTTCGTGCTATAAAGGACCAAACAGTGTTGAATGAAACCATGATGTCAATAACGATTTCCTTGACTAGACTCATTAGCAGAGTTCATGAAAGTTGTATTTTTAACTTAAAATTTTTTTATGTCCTTTATATTTCCTTTGTCAATTTGCATATGAAATAAATTAAGAATCTTTAATAAAAAAAAAAACAAGACTTTATCAGATAAATCCCTTTGTGCAGTGGATACACAGAAACGCACACAAATAATAATTAATTTCTTTCAACTGCCACAAGTTCAAGAAATTGAGTTTTTTTTTATAACTTCAAGTCACTTCTCTGAAATAACAAAACTTTTTCTCGATTAATCCTCTCAAATAACAAACGAACGTTGGGGATTAAAACTGCAGTCAGTAAAACGACACCCAAATCTATCGACTTTATTTTCCTTACGATACAAGATGGGATTTAGAAAACTTCATTTTCTAACATAACAACGCCTTGCAATATTTCATTGTGGCAAACAAAAGGGAAATCAAAAAGTTAATCTTCTAAAATAACAAAATAATGTTAAAGCTGATGGATTCTAAATAAACAAAACCTTTCGTGTTAATCTTCGCTGTTTTTTAAATAATTGATTATTGGGAATAAGGTAGAGTGATTGATCATTGTTAATAGGGTAAAGTGACGGTGGAAATAAGACATTTCTATGAAACAATTTGCTGAATAACAAAGACAAGAAATTTTGTTCCATATTGACGTTTATACTAAAAGGAGAATTGATTAAAAATGTAAATTTTTTACGTACAGAATTAAAAAAAGACTCACTTAGGATTGACAGTTTATGCATTTGCTATTGCAAAACAATCTGCGAAGTACGCTTCTGATATATATATATATATATATATATATATATATATATATATATATATATTTATGTGTGTGTGTGTGTGTGTGTGTGTGTGTGTGTGTGTGTGTGTGTGTGTGTGTGTGTGTGTGTGAACAAAAGTGATTAGGCAAATACAATTTTTCATTGTAGTTATCGATTTTTTAATTTATGTCAATCAATTTTGACCTTCGGTCTTCATCGGGAGAAATATTTTACGAAGTAAATTTTTTAGATGCTTTTGAAAGAGTTCATATATTAAAAAAGAAGCAATGAAAAGTAAATTAATAATGTAGCATGTCCATTTGTTGAATAAAAATGATCTTTTGTTATCTAAATGTCTTCAACTGATCTTTATATGTTCTCTGATTTTGTAAACATCCGGTAGTTAGCTCTCCCCTTAGAAGATATTTGTTAAGCATAGGAGGGATGTGTTTCAAATTTGGCGCTACCCCGTTCATCAGATGTAACTTAACCGTTTACTTGTTTTGATCTTTATCTCATTTCAAAACAATGTTTTTAAGAGGATTTAATTTTATGTTAAAGCCATTTGGAGTTATCCATGTATCTTCGTGTGTTTCTATGATCACCACGATATTTTATGAAACGTTTTTCCGATATTCTTTATGATAATTAACTTTCCGTCTCTATTAAAATTGTGTCCATTTGCGCAGAAATTTTTCCGTACAAGTATTAATTTATTGTCATTTTTAATTAGATTCTGATTTTTTAGTAATTTAGTTTAAAGTAAAATAGATATATTGTTTTTAGCAGCGTGTGCAATCATGTAAATTAATTACATTCTTGATTCGGCAATTAAATTCACCGTAAACACACACACACACACACACACACAATGTACATATATATAAAGTTGGCGACCGTAGTCGAGGGTGACTAGAAGGTTTCCTTTTCATTTTCTACTACACCAAGGTGTAGAGGAGGGCTTTAATTCTTTCCCTGAATTGTTCCAATTTACCCTTAATCCATACCTTAAAATGCCGAGTGTTAAGCAAGGCGGCATCAAGTACCATTTTTTGGAATATTTGGAATGGCTCGATTTGGAATTGAACCCCGGGCCATTGGCGAACACTCTACCTGCTAGCCCAATGGGCCGGACATAGTTTATGTTAGTTTAAAAACTAAAACATCGATACCAACAGTATTGAATAAAATAGTCTTCAGTATAAAAATATTGTAGAACCAATATGATATGATATTCTCACAAATAAAACCGAATAAAATAACGTAGCTCACAACTATAAGTTTCACAATTCCTTGATTAGCAGGTAAGTTTTGTTCATCTGGAAAAATTGCCTGATGATCTAGAAATTGTGAAAATATAATTTTGAGATAGTTGAGTTTATTCATTTTTCTTTGACAATATATATATATATATATATATATATATATATATATATATATGTATATATATATATATTTGATTAAAGTAGGTTTAATCAGACAGATATGATGTATAAAGAAAGCAGAAAGAAAAATTCATATAAATGGATGAGAAAAAAATTATTACTTAATGAAATTCGGTGGAACTAATTAATATTTAGAAAAAGATTTTTTCTTGTCCAGTTATATGTATTTTCCTTTCTGTTTTCTTTATACAATATATATATATATATATATATATATATATATATATATATATATATATATATATATATATATAATCAAATTGTGCTGAAAGCACAGATTTTCTGACATCCATCCCAATCGTTCATTGCTTTTTTCAGGTCCTCTAGACAGCATCCAGCGTCCACAAAGAGCTGATATGTGTAAGACAACATTGGCTCATCCAGGAGAAGGAACCCATTTGCATCTAAGAAAATTTGATATGAGCACTGTAGCTGATTTTTCAGGCACTGTGGCCAGAACTCTAGCCTCAGCAGAATGTGTCTCTTGTTTACCTGTGTGAAAGGTAAAGCAATTTGGAAGTTTGTTATGGTAATCCTTTGATGGCTATTTTTCCTCATCAATAGGCGCAACGCTTATAGTTGAGTAGCAGTAGTTTTCTGTCCTAACTTTTGATCCTGGCTGTTGATCAATGCGTTTCCTCCGGTCGGCATATTGTAAAACACGCCGTTGACCCTCTTACGAATTAATCCGAGAATTAATCCGACATCCACCATGCTGCATTACACGTGTTCCAATGCATTACACGTATGTGGATGATATAATACTCTCTTCTCTCAGAATCTGTTTTTCACTGACTAGCAAAATAACAGTGTTTACGGAGAACGTATATTTCATAATTGTGGGGTTTGATCTCTTCGGTCTTATCATAGTTTTATTTTTACGGAGTTACACATCTCCGGTGCTACACTTGTTTGATTTTGATAGTGTAAGTTTTCCTTGTCATGAAAAAAAGAGCTTTTTTCTTCTTTTTCTCTTCTTTCTTCATTGACCAACCAATTTGAGATTCTCAACACTTTTTTTATTTAAAGTTAAGCTTTTTTAAGAGGAAGAAAAGGAAGAAAAAGAAGAGGGAAGAAGTGGGTATATCGAGATTTTAGTTTTTATCGGCTACGCAGGACCTAACTTCCAGTCTTTATTATTAGTGATTTTAAACCGTTTTCGTAACACAAATTAGAATTTGTAAGACTTAAGATTTTCACTTTTAAAAATTTAAGTTTTAACTCCGTATACATTCAACAATTTTTTATGATTTTAATCCAGCTTTGCAGGTTGATTGATTTTAACAATTAACCTTCGATTTTGTTATTGCGCTTCACTTTTTATCTTTGCTTTTTTAGTCTTTTCTTGTATATTATACCTCATGCTGTTACTATTTCTTGGAGAGTTTTGAGCGTTTAGATATTTGCAAAACAAAGAAAATATAGTTTTCCACATAGTTTTCCACTTGTTTTGTAGAACTATGGTTTTGAAATTTGAAATGCATTTCAAAATTTTTTTTAGAAAAAAAGAATTAGGCTTTAGCTTACCACGTTGCAGTATTTATTGTCTATGTTCCAGTCTTGTCCACCAGCTCCTTTCTCCAAAAGAACAACTAGAATACATTCAAAGCCGAATCAATAAAATAAGAAAATCTGTAGAAGAAAGACGATCGCGATTAACTTGGTAGACAGTAAATGAAGAGAATTGAAAAGAAATTAAAATCTGTCCGCTATGAAGAAAGACTTCAGAAGTGGAAAGAATATTTTAAGAATCTATTCGGAAATTCTGCTGAAATCACTGATAAACCTGCTAAAGAAGCTATCAATGGCCAGCTCAACATCAAACTAGGACAGTTTACGAGAGAAAAAATTGACGTAATACAGGAAAAGAAAGCAGAAAAGCTGCAGGCCTCGAAGTACCTCCTGAAATTTGGAAGACTGGGAAATTTGACGACATAGTTCGATTACTCAACGCTGTGTATTAAGGAAAAAAGAAAAAAAAAAAAAAGAAAAGAAAAAAGGACAGAAAGCTGCATCCTACCATTCTATAAGATTGGTGACCTCGGAACCACTAAAACCTAGAGAGACGTAATTCTATGGCTGCTAAGGTGTATCATATCCTGCTTCTCAATCGTATCCAACCTAAAGTTGAGAAAATTCTTTGAAAAAACCAGAACGGCTTTTGCAGAAATATATCCACTACTTCACAGATTTTGATTATCCATCGAATCAGCAAAGGAGTTCATGCAAAAAATCTCAAGGCTCCATCATTTCTTCAAAGCATTTGATTACATATTCAGAGGAAATATGGAAAAATGCAATTTGTAAAGAAAATGTAATACCAATACTGATGCTTTACAAAAGCATGAAAGCAATGATTCGCTCTCTCGCCTTATTCGACATTTTCACGTGAATCTTGCAAGGAAATATATTAACACTATATATGTTTATAATCTGCCAAGACTATATACGATGAACGTCGATTGATCATATGAAAAAAATGGTTTTACATTAAAAAAGACAAAATGCAGACGATTTCCTGTAGAAACAAAGACTGACGCAGGCTACGAAGATGATCAAGCGCTTTTTGCAAATACATCTGTCCAAGTTGATTTTTTACTGTATAGCCTAAAGCAAACTAGTTGTATTAGCTTCTATGTGAACGTAGATAAAACAGATTTCACATGGAATGAAGTCATCTCGACACTAAATGGATAGCTTATGAAACTTGTAGATCAATTCAGGAGCAATATCTCATCTACTGAAAGTCTCAACATGCAGAGGCTGTCGATAATATGCAAATCTGATGTCTCTGAAAAATAAAACGGAATTTCTTTTAAACTGTGGCCGTTTCGGAACAACTGCATGGATAAAAGACGCGCACTCTAAGAAAACGCTTAAAGAAAAAGCTAAATGAGAATTACACAAGAATGTGACTTGAGAAAATCCTGGAAGAAGCATTCCAGAAAATACCAGTTGTACATCTCACAAACCATCCAAGTAAAACGAACGTGACATGGGGAGCACCGCTAGAGATGTAAGGACGATCACGTGAGTGACGTTATCTTTTGAACTTCTATATATGGACATACCATTGATGGTCGACCAGCAAAAACGTACATCAGCTCTGTACAGACACTGGATGCAGTCTAGAAAACCTATGGGGAGCAATGAACCATAGGGACGAATAGAATAAGGGTCAAGAGCTCTGTGCTATCAACATGACTTGATGATATATATATTTGTTTTTTTAGCTACTGACGCTATTCATAGAAACTAATTCGAAAAGTAAACGCCACACAATACGACAGTACAGACGCTCTTCATACAAAATAGTAATGTACATACAAAAGTTACATCACTTTTGTAATACACCCTCCCCTGATGATGGCCCAAAGTCGGGCAGAAAATACTTGAGAAATAACTAATTATGGAAGATTTATCAACCAAATCCCGCCGAATATTATAAGATCAATACGGTGATTCGAAAGGGTTAACAAAAAAATATGTAGACAAAAAAATATCTATTATGTTCAATGAAATATGTATTAATAAAGAAATGCTGCAAATACACACACACACACACACACACACACACACACACACACACACACACACACACACACACACATATATATATAATACGTGCTTACACTTTTGTATATATTTATCATATAAATACCCCGACAAATATTGGATGAGTAAATACCGATAATTCTTTTTTGTATTTTTTTAAGGAAAGAACGTCGATGGTTAACGTGCAGATAATTATGGGAGTAACAAACTTTGAATTTATTGTTTGCTTTTCAGCAAGTCCTACTGGGCAATTTTGTCAAAAGCTGAGATGATTTTATTTACTTTGATCTTTTAATATTCTAGTTATTATGAATTTGAGCATACAAAAAGATGTGGAACTTTCCCAAAATTTAAAATATTTTTCATCGCCATAGAACTCGTTTTTTAATTTTATTTTGGCCTGCTGTTTATATTCATATTTTTCTTTTTTCATTTTAACATTTTTCTTTGCTGATTTTTCCGTTGTCCTGTTTTTTGTTTTTTTTGAAAATTATTTCTTGTTATTTAAGATTCATATTTTGCACCTATTTTTCCGTTTGAATTGCTTTTCTTTCTTTCTTTCTTTCTTTCTTTCTTTCTTTCTTTCTATAATGACACTTCTTTATTGCAATAGCATTTCCAAATAAAAAAATATCACATTAATTTTTCTATTGATCACTTTTGCACGCTGCATAGCCCAGCAATTAAATCAGGATTATAAAAACAAAAAACAAAGATAGAAAAGAAAGAAACATAAAAACGCTGGAATAATTGGACTATCTTTAACAATATCGCACGGTTCTCCACTTTTTTCTCTTCTTTATTGCAAATATTTTATATTAAAAATGATACATTCCTCCTTTTCAATATCATTTCGTATATTTTTAACCAAAATTTCACAATTTTTTGAAAAAATTCCCATCCTAGATTCTATTCAAAAGATTTATTTGTGTAATAAAAAAGAAAAGAAAAAGTTTTTAAAAGTCGAAAGAAAATGATGATAAAAATTGCAATTTGTCTATTTTAAAAAATTTCATTTCTTTATGTTGAAAAAAAAACTATGAAGAACCTAAAATCGAAAAGTCGAGTTAAAAATGACTTGTAGGGGGCAAACATTAGAGTTAGTTGAAAGCTATTAATTTTGATTTAATCATGCAATGACAAAGACATAAATATGAGTAAAATACTTCTCAACAGTTATTTGAGGTGTAAGTTAGCGTTATATATATATATATATATATATATATATATATATATATATATATATATATATATATTTGTGTGTGTGTGTGTGTGTGTGTGTGTGAGTCGTGTCTGTATTGGTATACGGAAGTGTCTATTGAGTACTGGTTTACATACTAGATTGGCATGTACGTGTCGACTTTATAAACTTTGCAAAGAGATGTCATTGAGCATTAAAATTGCTCATATCCTTTAATTTGTTTATGATAAAGAAAAACACAAAGTTTAGTTTGTGATTTTCACTGATAACATAATATAATTAAAAATCAATCGATTTATAGAACTCTTCAGATATCTTCGTAAGTAAGTATAAAAAGCAAATTAAAATCCACCATGTCACACAGATTCATTTGGCGAAATTTAAATTTAATGTTTTTTCGAATATTATTGTTCCGTAAATTTGTACTAATTATGTAAAAAAATCTTTAATTTTTGGGAACTAAAAAATCATGAAAATGTTTCAAATCAAGGGGTCACTTTTTTAAAATTCTATTTTAAATTTAACCAAAAAAGATAATGTAATTGTACATTTTTGATTCAATGAGAAATGTAAAAGTTTTCGTAGATTTTTTTTTACTGTAAAGACGTATTTCTAATTCATATTTTCTTTTTATTATAAGGATACATTTTTATTTCTTAATTTCTTTTTATTATAACTACCTATAATGTTACCTTTTTGTGGGTAAAGAGGAAAAAATAATGATATTACACCATTGCTCAAAAACTGATTTTTTAAACGAATACTTTTCATATTTCTTAGAACAAAATATATCAATTTTTAATTAGTGTTAATAAAACACTTTTATTGAAAAAAACAATAAACAATTTTATGAATAAACAAATACTTTTCATTTGAATTAATACACGAAAGTTTGCATCTGAAAATAAGGACTAATTTTTAATTCTTTGCTTCGTTTTATTGAAAAAATTTTATTAGTTAAAAAAGAAAAAATCCAATAAAAACCAATGCATTCTTTATCAATGTAACTCAGCAGATGATTAAGAACGGAATTAAATTTTTTGTCATATTTAAAAGAAATCTTCAGAAAAATGAAATTTTAATAGTGTTTCAAACTAATCATGAGATATAGGTTACACTTTTTTAAATAATACTATAAAAGTAAATTAAAATATCCTAAAATAAACGAGTATTATAATACATGAAACCTCAGGTTGTTTTATCGTTAGATTTTTTAGGGTAAATAAAAATTTGTGATAAAGCTATGCTGCTTTTGCTAAAATTATTCATTAAAAAATTATTCTGTAACTTACCACTAATTGTAAAAGATAAAGATTTATTGGAGATCCCCCCGACAAAAAAAAAAAAAAAAAAAGAAAGGAGAAAATATGAAAATGTTTTTAACCTTTCATCATACAGAGGAGCACCAAAGAAGCAAATCCTTTGGCACCAGTCACATTGACCATCGCCGATAGTCCATCCTTGTTGAAAAACGTGACACTGGCATCCCAACACCAGCCATGTTGTCTCCTGCTTTGAAAACACTTGCAGGGCCACTCACAAGCACAAAAGGCACCGGAGAAGGAACCACAGCACTATGCCATTCATCCCTGAGTAGACATTTAGACATTCAGCTGCAAACGCTATGACTGTGCCTATCTTTCTTGGATTTGTTCACCAGTCACGAACGTGCCTGCAGTCAGCTTCTTTCTAGTCCTTGACGGTGTATATATATATCGCTAGTTGAACCGGTTGAAGAGTCGTTGGTAGTACTGACTCTGAGCTATATACGAGAGGGGGAAGAGTTAGTTCTACACACACTGATCCCTGGAAGCGTTCATATAATCTGCCAAATGCGCTGTTTACATTTGCCATCCTATGGTCAACTTCCTTGTTGATCCTGGCATCTGACGTGATGGTGCGCCCCAATTAGATGAACCGATGTACCGCTTTCAACTCAGTTAGCCCAATAGTGATGTAGAAAGGCTGGTATTCTTCCGAAGGTGCAGTCTAGTGGAGTACCTCTATCTTCTTCAAACTGACTTCTAGCCCAAAGAGCAGCTTCTATGAACCGGTAAGTGAAGCAGGATGTGATACGATCCAAAGCTCTTTCTGTGTGGGCAACAAGGTAACATCGTCGGAAAACTGAGGTCTCAGATCAGTTGCCCCTAAGTCTTCGTGTGGGCCTGTAATCGTCAGAGATTAAATTAGGTGTCATCTAGGTTTAAGCATCATGCTGAGAAAGAGAGTGGGTGCCAGGATTCAACCCTGCTTCATTTCGTTGGGGATTGGAAGGGCTCTGTGAGCCACATTCCCTTATTGTGTCGAATGCTTTCGTACATCAACGAAAGTTACAAACTGTTCCAGTTTGCTTTAGCAAATAATAATGGATAACCACAATAACAACAACGTAATTCAGTTGTGTGTGCTGGTGGAATAATCACTTCCTCATTTTCATTACAACCAATCAAATATGGACAATATACATCAAATACCACCATCTGTTTTGTTCTAGATACTTCTCTTAAAGCTGCCGGAGAACAAAAATCCTGTTAGGATACTTATGTTAGCTCTAAAGCTGCACTAGCTGTCTAGGAAGTGCTCTTTAGCGATGAGTGGGTACCATTCTGTTCTGCAGAATCCTTGTAAAGATTTTTCTTGTGGTAGTGAGCAGAGTCAGATATTTCCTCTTTCTTCTTCCGCAGGTTAATGATGAGTGCATCGCCGAGATCTTTTGGTTGTTAGCCCTTGTCCCAGCTACAGACAAAGAACTCGTGGAGTTTTGTACTCAACGCTAGAACCCCATATTTTCAAATTTCTGGTGGGATTTTAACGAGACTTATGCTTTGCAACGTTTCAGCTACTCTATGACTTTGGTACTTCAGTGATGGGCAACTCATCCAGTTCCGTTTTTACTGGTTATTGGGAAATTCAGAGAATTGTTTATCTCTTGACAATGTGGTTAGTGATGGGCCTGAAAATGCTCCAACCAAAACCAATCAATCGATGATCTCTCTGTGAGGATCATGCCTTCGTCTGAACGGCGCAAAGGACTCTAGACCTGATACGTAGAGCTGCACACTGGTATGCATATCTCTCGGGTCATGCTGATGCACTAGAACATAGTCAATGAAGTACTGCAATGAAGATGCATCCGGGTTGTCTTCACACTGTCATTCTGCTAGTAGATGGTGTTTGAAAATTTTTTTTGATGCTCCGCGCAGAAATCTCATAGCAAGTACACGTTATCCTTGTAGTTACTAACACCGTGTCTCCCAAGCATTCCCTTCCACGCCATAGAATCATGATCCACTCTGGTGTTGAAACCACCAAGGATTATGATCTTATTATCAATCGAGGTGTCTCTTATGAGATTGAGCAGATCAAAGTAAAACGCGTCCTTTTTTTTAGGATCTGCCTGAAGAATTGGAGAGTAATCAAGAGCGTGGCATATTGCTGATTACTATATGGGAGGCGGATAGAAATGATGCTGTCAGAATGATAAGTTGGTAAATTTCCAAGCATAGAAGCCATTTAATTTCAGACCATGAAGCCCTGGCCGGAAAGATGTCTCTGCAGCTGGTTTCTTGACCCCTAGCAGGTATATCCAGTGCCAGGCTCTTTTAGATTGTCTTCTTCTTGAAAGCGAACTGAGAGCAGTGATCGCAACGTTCTATCTTAAAGGTTCTTATGCAACTAAAGCGGAACGACGTTCAGGGTGACCACTGATGACTGTATCTAGCATACTTCTGATATTTCAGCAAATTATATTTTGTCTTTTCAAACCCTTGCAGGAGTGTGTGTACATTATGTTCCCTTTTCGACAGTACGACCGTTGACCAAATCCGCTGACTGTGGTTAGCCATCTGGGGCGCGGGTAGGAGACGAGCTTTGTTTAGGGCAACATTTTTAGGCCTCTCCCCATGTAGAGCAAGCAGTACTGTCCTTAAAGAAGGCTGCTTGGTCATTCAAAGAGCCGCCGAAAGATGTCGTCCTCGGGTCAACATTACAGGAGCAATATCTTTAACCACCACATTGCAGGATTGGGATTGCTCCTTCTAATGTCATCTTCCATCTTCTACTTGCCACTTTCCCGTAGTTTACACACACACACACACACACACACACACACACACACACACACACACACACACACACACACACACATATATATATATATATATATATATTTACACACATACACACATACACACATTGGCTCAGTCAGCTGGAGTCAAAGAATACACCGACTGCGGAGTAGCCTTTACTGTAATCGCTTCCAGGTCCACTCTGGCCCGGAGTAGTAGCACTTGATAGTGTTTTATCTATGGGTAAAATAGAACTCAACTGTTTACTTACGCTAAACTGAATTGTTTGAAATAAAAAAGTGCC
The DNA here is from genome assembly GCA_963585895.1 of Sepioteuthis lessoniana. Taxonomy (NCBI): domain Eukaryota; kingdom Metazoa; phylum Mollusca; class Cephalopoda; order Myopsida; family Loliginidae; genus Sepioteuthis; species Sepioteuthis lessoniana. The sequence continues at coordinate 81,512,666 of OY757904.1, forward strand.
TCTGTGAGAGTGTATGTGATAGATGCAGATGACAAATCTATTTGCCTTCTGGGAGTATCAAGCCTATGAGATCAATTTAAAGTTAAAGTATTCTGGACACTTCCGAGAGAAAGTCATGTCAATTGCACCCTTTTCTCCTTTGGATGTTTCGAAAATGATCCTTGACAATTTTCAAGTTTGTTCATTAGCCAAAGAGTCTGGTTGTGGAATAGTTTTTTTTTCTGTGAAATTCTTTTCTCACACGTTTTACCCCAACATCAAGAGGGCCACGCTCGAGTGTGGATTCGTCCAGACAATTTTATTTGCTTTTAGAACAAAATAAACCTTCTTCTGTTGGTTTGCCTATTACATACGTGGTGCCTTCAATAAGTTTCCTGACTTTTTTGTACTGGCATTTAAAATTGTCGTAGACACTTGAAAATTCAGTATGTTATTGCTATACATTTTATGAGATGACTAACCAATTTTTATTATTTCGAGATCAAATGAACAGCTACATCAGGAATTGGAATACACCCTACTAAAGCCTGATTTTCACAGCGGGTGAATTTCAAAAATGCAATCTGGACGTGAGGATACTTTAGAAGAACAATATGAAATAAAATTCTGTTTTAAACTTGGAAAAAATGCTACAGAAACGCCTGGAATGCTTCAGACTGCTTTTCGACCATCTTGCATGAATCGAGCATCAGTTTTTGAGTGGCATAAGAGATTCAAGGAAGCCAGGGAGTCTGTGAGGGATGATAAGAGGTGTGGGAGGAGTAAGGAAGTCAATATACCAGAGTTGATTGGCCAAAGGTTTAGGGTTAGGGTAACTATGTTGAGGTTTTAAGGGAGTCCAGGTGGAGATTCCTAAGGAAGAGGCCAGCACTCTTCAAATCGGGTCAGTGGCATTTCCACCAGGACAAAGCACTAGTCCACAACTCCATCCTTGACACAGACTATTTGACAAAGATGGGCATCAAGACAGTTCCTCATCGTCCCTATAGTCCAGACGTTGCTCCCTGTGACTTTTGGTTATTCCCTAAGCTCAGAGGCTGTCGTTATGAGAAAACTGAGAAGATGAAAGAGGCTGTGACGAAGGTCATTGACACGCTCACACAAGAGGACTTCGATGAGGCCTTCCAGAAGTTGTTGGAACGGTACAAGTGCATTGCAGCTGGAGGAGATTACTTCGAAGTGGACTAGAGTTTCATATGTATACTATCAATAAAAGTGCCCATACGAAAAAAGTCTGGAAACTTATTTAATGATCCTTGTATATATTACAAAAGTTATTCACAGAAATATTGTTTGAATATACTAGAATAAACCCGTTTTAAAATTAACATTATGTCGCATCCTGCTCTTGGAGATCGGTTCGTAAATACTTTCTGAGCCCTTTCGTATATATATATATATAGTATTAATAAAGTAAGAAGTGAGTTCAAATGTTACACCTTGTTTTTACTTTTACTTTGGTTTGCATATGAAACAGTGTAGTTTATTTAATGCCAAATCCTCTTTAAATTATAAAATATATGGTTTGTAAGTGCATTGTTTGTGGATAATTCTTTTTAACGAGTCAAATCTCATTTGTTTGCATACAGTTAAATGATTATACATGCGATTCCTAAGTTACTATTTTGTAGACACTATTTTTTAATGAGTCAGAACTAATTTGTTTGCCCACAAGTATTACTATTGTTTGCGCACAGTTAAATTGTTTCAAATATACTAACACGAACAGTTCAATTTAATATCAATCATTTGTTTGCACTCACTTAACTGGTTTCAAATATTGCTATCGAATATGAATAGTTTTATTTGCACATAGTTAAATGGTTTCATGCGTTTTTATTTAATACTTACAATTCAATTTAGGCATGCACTTGAAGAGTTTCAAGTATTGCAAATCAACACTAATAATGCTATTCAATATTATTCATTTTTTTGCACACAGTTGATAATTCCAAGTATTGATATGTATCATTAACAATTCGATCAAATATCAGTCATTGCTTACACACAATTAAATGGACCAAAGGTTCTATTTCTAACAATTCCATTTTACGTAAGTCATTTGCACTAAGTTAAATGCAAAACAGTTCTATTTGACTCATAGACAGGACCCTATCAGGTGCTATCTCAGGGTGGACCCTATCAGAGTGCTGGCTCAGAGTGGACCCGGGAGCAATGACGATAAAGAGGCACTCCACATTCCCAACACTCCAGACTAGAGCCTCGACATCAGATTGTTTAGTATAATATTCAGAACACTCATTGGTGGGTGTCTTTCCCCCTCTGCAGAGATGCAGTCGGCATATTCTATAGCCCCAGTCAAATTGGCTGGTTTTGGGTTTAATCCTGGGAAATAACAAAAACACTAGTGATACGACCTAAAATGTGCTAAATAAGACTTGAAGAAATGGAATAAATCAGAATCAAGGAAAATATTTTGTGCAATTGTCTTCACAATAAATAATAGAATGCTTTTTGAAGCAAATGGATTTCATATACCAAATTTAATCAAGAATGGTCCATAAGTAGTACGTGAGCAAAAGAAGAGAATTATATATACATATATACGTATATAAACATATATATTTTTATATATATGTGTGTGTGTGTGTGTCCAATTGAAAATCGAATATAATGGCTTCAGATTCCATTGATTAATGGTTTTGTACGATAAAGGTAGGTCAATTTATACCCGAGATTAAGTATAGGAATCCCATAGGTAGCTAGTTTTACAAGGGTATAACAAGGTGATATCACCTGATGATTGCAAATATAGGTTTAATCCTAATTAATCAACTGCAAGTTTAAGCTAGGTTTTATGAATATCCGTAAAGGGTGTTTTTCGTTGAGTGATGGCTAACAAGTTAGCATTGCATTATTTCAAATTGAGCCTTTCTTCTATAGTGTTAGCTTGAATAATTATTTGGATTCCAGCCTTATAATAAATAATTATTTAGGTTCCAGATAACAAGCTTGCTATCCATCGGGATAGCAAGTTTGTTATCTGGACTTTTGCTACTCGAATTCGATGCTCCCTAGATAACCCACAAATGAGGCCCACTGCTAGACTATTAAAAGTTTAGTTATAGATGTATACAAAAGTTCTCAAATCCTTTCTTTGCGAAAACTAACTGCTGAATATATTGTAGAAAACCTCTTTTTTTAGGCTAGTAAATTTTGCGCAAAAACTAATAAAGAGTCATAAGTTCATAAGATCTCAAGTTTAGAGAAATGCATCAGATTTTCTAGAATTTCAATTAGTATATCCAACATTTCAACATCTAAACCAAAATGTGCTGCTTGATAACATTTATAATGATAGAATATATATAATAAAATACCTTACTGGCATGAAGAATCGTAAAATAAAATAAAATAAAACCCCAAAAAGAATGAAAATACTTTTGATACAAAGTTGACAATACTTGTATTATTTCACTGATCCCTATGGGAATATGGTTTTGTTTTGTTTTGTTTTATGCCAAATTCTCTGTATACATATATATTAGATATATATGATTTGCAAACACATTTTGTTGATAACATTTTCAAACGAGCCCATTCTTTTACAAATAGTTTAATTGTTTCAAGTATTGTTATGTATTGCTAACAATGCAATGAACATCTGTGATTTGCTTTATGATCAAACAGTTCTATTTCAAACAATTCAGTTTAGCATGTCATTTTTTTGCACTCAGTTTAAATGTCAAGCAGTTCTATTTGAGCCATTGATAGAACTCTCGCCTCACCGTCAGATTGTTTAATTTTATATCTAGGACACTTGTTGCGGGTGGGTTTTAGCCTTCTGGAGAGATGCTGTCAGTATATTCTACAGCCCCATCCGACTGGGCTTGGGAATATGGGAATTCATATTCTTCCTAAGTGAACTTAAAAGCTTGACTGAACTTCGAATTCAAAACAATGTTACAGTCCATCACGTTATCCACTACATCACGGACATTCCCTTTACAAGGAACTGAGTAATGAGTAATAATGATGATTGGTAATGGTTATATAAAATAACTTAAATAAAAAAATCTCTTCGTGGACCAACCTATTTTAAAATATAAAATAACATATAAAAATTACAATAAAAGTGAATGTAACATAAAGTATGCATTTTTGTTTAATGTGTTTCTTCATCTGTAAAGTTATTGAAAATCAATATGAAAAAGGAAACTTACTAATGGTGGAATTTCGCGAGTATTATTTCAATTGTTTCTTATTAAATTTGGCATTTAATAAATATATACCCCTCCCAAAAAGTTTCTTTGCAATAAACACGTTAGATAAATGATCACAGAATTATGTCACGATGTTTCTCTAACAAGGAACACAAGAGTTATTGAATTTCAAAAGGGAACATGTTGGTGACTTCAAAGGTGGAATGAGCCGAAGTCAAATAATATCAAAATTGAAAACTCCATTCATGTAAATGAAGAAATTGTATTAATCCTTGATGAAGGAAAATAAATATCTGCGTCTCGTTCAGGGATTTCAATAAAATTTCTTCGTGCAATGAAACAGAAAATAGTATCACGATCCTTGTTGCAAGTCAGTGAATATGACAGGTTATGTCAACATCAGAACGAAGCGTAATTTATCTTCAGGGCTTCAGTTATGATTGAGCAGCGAGAAGAAAGCTACTTCCTGAGCCAGTCTATCGCCAGCAAAGAAAAAAGCGGACTTCTTAGGTTGTACATAAACAATTGGAGATTTAGGAAAGTATTATTTTTTTTTATTATAAATAAATACTTATATATTCATTATTCGAACAGCAGACTATCAGACTTCTTATCTAACACTCTTGTTTGATGTGTCTGCAACACATTTTCATACACTTCCGGAGAATATTAATTCAGAAAACAATAAATCTGGTCTACACAAAAAGTTTCTTACTATGTTATATTGCTCATGCGATTGAGCAAAAGAAACTTGAAAAACAGCAGTGTTAATGGCAGAGTCAAAACGCTTAAAGCAGCTTTTATGGCCAAGGTAATTTTCTGACAAGTTAACGATTATATATTTTTGCTAATTTTGTTTTGGAAAAATTAAAACTTAATTTTAAAAACATTATAATAAGTTTTTCAAGTTTTCTATATAGCTTGATCGAATACAGTACATGATCTGAAAAATTTTACATAAGGAAAATTAAACTCTTAAATGAATAAACAAATAAATAATACGCTAATTACAACTGTGTGTAATGGCTAAAGTGCAGCACTACGGTGTCGAAGTGAGTTCGAATTTCAGTGGTACTATTGAGTTTACTTTCGGAATAATACTATCGGGAAAGGCATGAATCCCCTTATACTCCCAGCTTTGGGTTAAATAGTACCACTGCTATTATTCAACAAGCATGGTTTTGACATTAAATAACCCATGAAGGTTGATATGCCATTAAACAAAGAAGCCAAAATCTAACCTAATAGTAAATCCATCCAAGTCTCCTCAGCTATCGAAAACTTTTCCTGGCTTTCTAGTTGGCTTTCGTCATGTAGTCTGGGCGTTCTCAGTTAACCACAGAACACAGGAAATCTTTGGTTATTGCTATGGATTAAAAATTTCAAAAATCAGTCGTTTGAACTCGAACTATGTTGAACGTTATGTCGACTTTCTAATGACGTTATCATCACATCATACGAGGAAAATTAACATCATTGAATTTACAGTTCATGATAGAGATCTTTCAATGTGAATCCTGTAGTGTTAATTAATAAAAATCTTGGATCATTGAATTTACACTAAGTATTTAGAAAATTGAAAATACAATAAAAGATTATGGTAAGTGGCTGCATCCTGATCTGACACTGCCTCAAAAATATTTGTTTTGAAAAATACCAAAGATGAAAAAAAATATCGTCTTTTTTTTTGTAGAATGGTCAGTTTGCAAATATCAGCTTTGCAGACCTTCACAGTCTTAGAAAGTTGATTTAAGTATTAAAAAAAAAAACGGATGCCCAAATTCTTCTTATATTCTAAACTAGAAGTTTAATAAATTATGTTTAAAATATGAGCCCAAGAATCATAGATAGCCTACTATCGGCACACACACACACACACACACACACACACACATATATATATATATATATATATACAGAGAGAGAGAGAGAGAGAGAGAGAGAGAGAGAGAGAGAGAGAGAGAGAGAGAGAGAACCATGAAGTTCAAAAATTTAAGTACAAATTTTTATTTGTTTACATTATTAACAGTTATACACACAGATATGCACACACAGATCTTTGAAATGAAGCGTAAAGAGAAAATTAAACATTCGGTTATCATTAATGCTCTTACGGAAATATAAAAAAAAATGTTTGCTTGCATATAGTACTTATAGAACATCTCGTGGTTGATGCACAATAAACTGAAACTCAATAAATTCATCGCTGTCTCCTGACGCGAATACTTGGTGTCTTAAAATAACCAGCTAATATAAATGGCTATACTTACTTGTACAACGAGGACACATAAAAGAAGTCGATGCTAATAACTTGAAAGTATTGAAGCATGAAAAATTCAATAAAAATGTATGTGTTAGGCCACTTAATATTTCGTTGTATCATTTAACAAAGACAGTATGAATACCCCTTTATGAATACAAGCCTAATTTTCAGATCTTTACAAAGGAAAGTATTCGATTATAGTTTTAGGATTAGAGGTTGTGGTGTTTATTCCTAAGAACCAGGGTACATATTGCTTACTCAATGAAAATTATCTTTGAAAAAAAATTTAATTATTAAGTTTAACATATTTATTTCAGTCGAAACATACACGTTTGTGAGACTCAGTGAATACTCGTCGGCGGCGGAGCTAAAAACACGTCGATTGCATCCTCTACAGAGAAATAAGAACCTATCCAAAAGGGGTGTCACAACCCCTCCGTCATGAGCAATTTTCTACTGCACAAGAACATTGCACGTAACTGGCAGTTATGCAGCAACGAAGAAGGGGTAAGTGAACCTCGTTTATTTTGCGTTTTATACATACATACATACATACATATGTACGCATGTATGTATGTATGTATGTATGTATGTATGTATCCGCGTGGTGTGATGGATACCGTTGTAGGAAATGGAATTGGTGACCTGAGTTCAAATTCTGGATAAGGCTGTTTGCATTTGACGTCGTGTTGATTCATTCAGGAAATATATAAATCTAACTATTTACTTTCCAGCTATGGGTAAATAGTAGGGCAGACTGCTCTTCAATCTTGGTTTGGCAACGGGTCTAAGAGAAGGAAAATTCTAAATTGAAACCAGTTAAACTCCGCTTAAAAATTTCCGTTGTGTCTCTAGTGGAGGGTTTGGCATATATATATATATATATATATATATATATATGTATGTATATATATATATATATATATGTGTGTGTGTGTGTGTGTGTGTGTGTGTGTGTGTGTGTGTGTGTGTGTGTGTAAGTGAAACCACTGATATTCAAATTACAAAAACGTAGGATATACGTTGTCATAATTACTCTCAAAGAAATACAAGGTGATTATTTTACAAATGGTTTGGTTGGTTTGGGTGATTGTTTGGATTTTATGGCATATCATCCTTTGTTGGTTATTTAATGCCAAATCCATTTTAATTAGACAAACAGTTCTATTTCAAACTATTCAGTTTTACATAAGTGCACAGTTTAATTGTAAAAAAAGCCACATTTCTATTTTTAGCGATTCAGTTTAGTCACACAGTTCTACTTCAAACAATTCTACGAGTATAGTTTCTGTTTACACACAGTTTAATGTCAAAACAGTTCTATTTCAAACGATTCAGTTTAGCATAAGTACAGTTTCAATGTCAAAACAGTTCTATTTAAAAAAATTCAGTTTAGCTTACAAAACAGTTCCATTTCAAACAATTCAGTTTAGCATAAGAACACAATTTAAATGTAGTACCTAATTTAAATGTCACACCCGTCCTATTTCAAGCAATACTGTTTAGCTTAAGTACACAGTTTAATTCTATTCGACCCATAGATAGGACCCTTATCAGGTACCACCACTTCGAGGCAAAGTGGACATGTTTCATGGCGTATCAACCCTTTTCGCGTCAATTGACGCCGATTAAATTTCAAACAAATCAGTTTAGTATTAAGAGTAGTTTTTGTTTACAGTTAAATGTCAAAACAGTTCAGTTAAACGTCAAAATAGTTCTATTTCAAACAATTTAGTTTAGCATAAGTACACAGTTTAGTTCTATTTAACCCATAGATAGGACCCTATCAGGTGCTACTACCCCGGGTCAGAGTGGACCTGGGAGCGATGGCAATGTAGGTGTACTACTCCACTTTCCCTAAAACTCCAGCATTATTGAATCCTCACCATCAAATTGTTTAGTGTCATATCAGTACACTCGTTGAGTGGGAGGGTCTTACCCCTCTGCAGAGATGCAGTCAGTGTATTCTACAGCCATGGCCGACTGGGCAAGTTACAAAAGGAGACGATTACTCAATGCTTTTCTAATCCTACCGCTGAGGAAAAATAAGTAATTTTCATGAAAATTAACAGACACGGACACTTAGATTTAATAACAATGAACTAAAAAAGAGAGCAAAAAAACCGATAATCTATTTAATCTTGCCCAAATGAACCAAGATAACAAAAGAAACGAATCAGTCCTCATAAAACTTAATTCATGAAAACGTATTTCCACCCAAACTAGATAAAGCAAATAAAATTTCTGATTTATGACCATGAAAATAAAACCCTTTGACCCTATTCCATTCAATATTCTCTGTCATTAAATGTCGTCATTAAATATCTGAATTACTTGTTTCTCGAGATTTTGCCTCTTTATGAATGGACTAGGTCATAATTCCAATTTCTGTCCCATACCTTTCAGCAAAAGGGCAGATTCTTTTCTTTTTTTAAGTTAAAACCAGTCCTCGTCTTTTACGTAAATCTAAATTTGTTCCATACGAATTAAAGTTTAGTAAATACCGATAATCGATAATTTCTCCTGTTTTATTCCCGTGATAAATCCCTAATTTCTTTAAATAAAAATTCATGAAACAAAATAAATGCATAAAACAGGATTTACCTAATGCATATAATTGAAAGTTACAGATGCTGATTTTCGAAGCGGGGAGAATTTTAAAGGCCTTTTTTTCAAGGCACAAATGCTTTTCGCTTGAAATATAGGTATTTGACGGGCGCCCCACTAACACCAAAATATGGCACATGGCCGTGTTTCGTTAGAAATGCAGGCGTTGCATAGTTTTTCCGTTCACATTTACTTTATTTTTCCGTATGCCAGACTAAACTCAGTTTAGAAAATAGCAACTTCTCAATGAGCCAATGTCTTAAACCGAATTTCTCATTGTTATTGAATGTGTTCGATCCTACGTATTAAACCAGTATTAGTAATATCGCAATTACTGCTGCTTCTTAGCTGATCACATATTTTCAATTTATGCCGGAGGTTGGGGTTCGAGTTCATATAAAAAACAGAATTTCGAGAGCTGATCATCAGATTGGGGTTGGTCTTCAAGTGATGTTTAACTATGATTTACTTTCGTGTAGAGACAATAAATAATTGTCTCCCCAGAATTTTGAGGGTGTGTTTTTTGAATTCCTCGTGGTCTCGTGAGAACCCTGGAATACTTTAACACCACTTTTCGTCATTGCTTTTGAACTATAAAGACATGCTTTTTTAAAAATCTGTTAGTTGAACCGATGATAGACTTAATCAGTCACCTCGCCATGTAGACTACAAGGTTATGAATGCACAAACTCAAGTAAGACTTCTTATCGTTTTTAACCTCTTTGTACTGTTTTTTTTATGGAACAATATGTGCATATTTCATCTGTTGGAATACGTTTGTGTATTCTTGTTTATACTTATTGTATGTTTTGTTATATATGCATTAAATATTCCTATTGGTCTAATGAGTAGAGTGTTCGCCAATGGTCCGGGAGACCGGATTTCAATCGCAGGTTGAGTCATACCAAAGATTTGCTTGACACTCAGCATTATAAGGTAAGGTTCAAGGGTAAAGTGATGCAATCCAAGGAATGGAGTAACGCCTTCCCCTACACCTCTGTGTGGTAGCTATTGTAAAGAGAATCTTCGTGTCACCCTCGACGAAGGTCGCCAACTTTTTTACTTTATATGTGTAAATGAGTTTAACTTGTCTTTTTTTTCAATTGATTTAATGTTAGTGTATCAGTGGATATACTAATGTAAATATTAGACGTTAATCAGTAGGTTCACGACTAAATAACTCCCCTAGCACCAACTATCCCAATTCGTGAATTCAACACAGGAGCTGGTTATTTAACTAAAGCTTCTACTTTATGGGATTCGCCAAGTATTACAAAACCCCTATTTTCCGAAAAAAAAAAAAACGGAAACAAAATTTCACGCATACTTAAATACACTTTTTTAAAAGTCATCGCGGGGTGTAATGGTTGAAGCGCTGGACTATTGAATCGTAGTACGCCGGTTCGAACTCCAGTCGCGCTATTACGTTCACTATCGGACAAATACCCTTGGGAAAGATACGAACCCCCTGATCCTCCCAGCTATGGGTTAAATTCTACCGCTACTGTCCTTCTGAAAAAAGGATAGGTTTGACATTAAACAACCAGAGAAGGTTGACATGCCATTGAATAACAAACAAACAAAAGTCATCGCGAAAAATGTTATGCAAGCTCGAAAATGCCGGGCAAATAAAAGCGCTGAATAACAGATAAGACAATTTTATCGAACATACAGTCTTAAAATACTGTAGACCCATGACGTTATGTAATGCATCTTCGCTCAATTACTATGTCACACCCGAATTTTTTTGTGGGTTAGGAGGTGTTCCCTCGTATATGGGAGAAAAAATAAATACATCAAATGATAGGGAAAATAGATTTCATATAAGATATTGAACAATATGATAAATTATAAAACCAGATTAGGTTTTCCTTTCTTCCTCCAATTCAAAGTTATAATTTTCTGAGTTCTAACTTTTTATGGGACAATAAAGCGTACTTTAAAAGAGAAAATCCAAATTTGCTTGACGAGAGACCATGAAATTAGATTGCATTTTGATAAAACATAGTCGGTGAGACTTAGAATCTCCGATTGTATCCCCGGCAGCGGGATAAGACCTCTAACTTAAAGGGAAGTCCTGGTTCTGACACTAAACTGCATCTAGTGTTTAATATCCAGTTCTAGAGATTTGGCGAGTGTGGAGTACTTCTTAATGGCTATTACTCCTAGGTACACCGGGAATCAGAGTGATAGTACCTGTTAGGGTCCAATCTATGGGTCAAATAGTTCTGTTCAAAAATAATTCAGTGTAAAAAAAAAATCTTTCGAAATGACTACACAAAAAATGTAAGTCTGAACGTACAATGAACGCGATTGCCAAACCTTTTGCTATAAATAACCCGAAACGTGTTGACATACTGATAAAATCAGTCAATTAGAAACCTCATATTTAGTTGTTGGGAAAGATTATATACAATAAAATTACATAGTATTTTGGTTCCTTTGTTTAATGGCATATCAAATTTCGTAGGTTATTTAATATCAAAGCCATCCTCGTGGTATTATTTAGCCCATAACAAGGGAGATAACCGAGTTTATATCGTTTCAAATGTTATTAGTCTAAAAGTGAGCGCGATAGTGCGACCGTAATTCGAACTCGCTTACTACGAAGTTGTTTTAAATGTTAGCCACGACTCCACGGCAAATTCCTCACTTTGTATTTTAACAAAACTTATGACACTATTATAGCTGTATACTTATAAAGTTTTCAGACCAGTCAGCTGGGCTGTTGAATACGCCAACTGCATCTCTGCAGAGAGGTAGGTTCCCACTTGCCACAAGTGTTCTAGATATGACACAAAACTATCTGATGGCGAGGCTCCAATTTTGGAGTTTTGGAGAATGTGGAGTTTATTTATATTGGCATTACTCTCAGTTCCACTCTGACCCAGAATGGTTCACTTGTTAGGGTCCCATCTGTGGGCTAAATAGAACTGTTTAATCATTTACTATTCAGGGCACTATTTAATTGTGGCAAATAAAACGATTTGTGATTGATAGCAATACTTGAAATTTTTTAAAAAATTTAAAAGTTTACCATATCTCCTGTTGTATAATGAGTATATTGCAAGGAGACACATTAGCCCAAGACCTCTTCATCATCTTTTTAGACTACGAACTTAGAACGTCTATTGATAAAATGAAAAACAACAGTTTCAAGCTGACAAAAGAAAGAAGCAAAAGTTACTCCACACAAATAATTACGGACGCGGGCTACGTCGACGACATAGCGCTTCTGGCAAATACACCCACCCAAGCCGAAACCCTGTTACATAGTCTGGAACGAGCAGCTGGCATAGGCCTCCATGTCAACGCAGACAAGATGGAATGCATGTGTTTCAATCAAAGACGCGTCATCGCCGCACTAAATGGTAGTTCCCTAAAACTAGTAGACAAGTTCACCTACCTTCATCAACCGAGACAGACATCAACATGTGACGTGCAAAGGCATGGACAGTTATCGATAGGCTATCGGTCATATGGAAGTCAGACCTGACCAATAAAATAAAACGTAGGTTTTTCCAAGCATCGGTCGTATCGATACTGCTGTATGGATACACTACATATACACTAACTAAACGTATGGAAAAAAAGCTTGACGGCAACTACACAAGAATGCCGCGAGCAATATTGAACAAGTCCTGGAGGCAACACCCCACGAAACACCAGCACTTCAGCCACTGACCACCCATCACGAAAACTCGTAATTACAGGAACAAGACATGCGGGACCCTGCTGGAGAAATTGGGATGAACTCATTAGTGACATATTCCTGTGGACTCCTTCACATGGACGAGCAAAGGCAGGACAACCGGCTAGAACCTACATACAACAGCTGTGCCGATATAGGATATGGCCTTGAAGACCTACCGGGAGTGATGGACGATAGAGAAGGGTGGAGGAGGAGGGTCAGGGAGATCCGTGCAGGCAGCGCGACATGATGATGATGATGATATGATCCTGAGGAAGGGTCAATTTTACTGATAAAGTGTGAATAATCGTCGCCTCAACACGTTAGTTTATACCATACCATGACGTCGCAATATTATGTGCTGGGAATTTGGAGAAAAAAAATTCGGAAAAAAAAAAGTTTTATTAGAAAGAAAAGATATTAGTTCAGGCGACTTCTTCAAAAGTTATCCAATAAAAAATATCAACTAATGTTTAGTAGAGACGATTTTTGGACAGCTCTTAATCCCTTGGATCAATATTTGATAAATTAAAAAGGAATAAATTCTGTCTTGATATGTACCCATAGATTCAGGGAGGGGGAGAAAAGATGACGTCATGAATTTCTCACGAAAATTCTTCCAAGCTATAGCCGTATCAGTACTACAGTATAGTTGATCTACTTAGATGTTAACGAGACATTGGAGAAAAAGCTAGATGTGAACTATACTCAACAGCAGTTGTACGGCCATTTTCCTCCTATCTCACAAAACATCCAATGAAGAGAAGCAACACATGATGGGTGCCGCTGGAGAAGTAAGGACGAACTCTTAAGAATAACACAACAGTTTTGGCTGATCAGCAAAATCTCAGCTCCGTGTGGATACTGGAGGAATTACAAAGTGCGATGGCCGATGAGGATAGATGGGGAGACAGAGAGATAGAGAGTGGAGTGAGAAAGTGAGAGAGAGAAAGAGAGAGTGAGAGGGAGAGAAAGAGAAAGAAAGAGATCGAGAAAGAGAGGAAAAGAGCAAAAGAGAGTAAGAGAGAGAGTAAGGGAGAGAGAGAGAGAGAGAGACCGCGAGAGAGAGAGAGAGAGAGAGAAAGAGAGCTTGAGAAGGAGAGAGAGAAAGAGAGAGTGAGAGAAAGAGAGAGGGAGTTAAAGAAATTCGTCCTGTTGGGATGAGTGAACGCAAAAAGCCTCGCCCAGGATTTTAACTCGGATTGCCTTGTTCATTTCTTTCCTGGGTTCATCAACAACCCACATTATTTTCCTTTATCAACAATCTTCGATTTTATCATTCAAATTCAGCTACTAAAGTCTAGAATAATTCCATCACAATGAATTAAGTTTCCTATAAGAGTGTTTCAATATGAGCGCCGGTAAGTAAATCAACTGTCAAAAGAGCAATTGTATTTTGTATTCATTCGGAAGTGCAAGTTGATATGCAAGTGGATGCATGTAAATTTGCGAACGCTGGTGGATAAATAGCACCAATATGTTTATATAGGATTGCATATCAGCGAGTAAGAAAGTAGATTTATCGTTGACTTGTACAAATTAAGGCGAAGTCATATCGGAGCGTGAAAGCTGATTTTGTTCACTCGATGCGCAGACGAATAAATTTATTCAACTGAACTTGTGTTACGATGTTGCACAAGAATATACACAAATTCTGTGTGGTCCGTCTTATCGGCAAACTTACTGCCTGAGATAACAACGTGTATTTTTCTTCTATCTTTTAAGCCGTCTGTGAAGTTTTCTACTTTCACGCAGGCGCATAGCAATCTTTTCTGTTGAAAATCAAAATGTACCCTGAAAAAAACAGCCTTAAGTTTGTTTACTTATTCAATTAAATTTGCACCGGAACTGGAAAGACGGAGGACTGTATATTTGTTATGCATTTAGATATTTAAGGTGTCTAGTGTCACGGTTACCACGGTAGGAAATAGAATCAATGATCTGAGTTCAAAACCTGGACAAGGCTGTTAGTGTTTCACTTCTCGCTATTGCCTTGGGAAGCTATCTATTCTCTCCGCCCTAGCTATGTATAAATAGTAGGTTGGACTAGGATCTTTGGATCTTTAGCTTTAATTTGGCAACCACTCTTAAAGAAGGAAAACTCTGAATTCAAACCAAAATAAAAACAAATTGCGGCACAATCTGCCCGTGGCGGTTCAGTTTCGCTAAATACATACATTAACATTTAAAAAAAAAACATTGGGCAATTTTGTCATTCAGTCTCCAAGTTTTAAAACATTCAATCTTAATATTCACAAATAAAATGAGCGATATTGCGAAAGGCTATTAGTATGAGACTATGGGAAAAGAAACGAACTCACAATAGACCACTAGGAAATTAGCTCGTGAACCACTGCACCACGGTGAGATTTATTGATTATTTTCTACTAGAAATACGAGCAGAGCTGAAAAGTTTTTGGTCCAACCTAGGAAAGAATGATCTTGAATTATGAAACATGTACGCTATGCTACATATTCAACCTGCAGTTAAACACACTTAGGGCGTTGTTTTTAAGGTTTTTTTAATCTAACAGAAAAAATCAAGTTAAATGTAAAGAAAACTATTTCCGTCTTTGTTGAGCCTAAAATTTCTCAGCAAGCCTATATAGTATTTTTTGAGAATACATTTCTGTTTATTATCTAAAGACAAGACACTAAAATAATGATCTATTAAGTATACTTCTGCTGGTTGGTTGGTTGGTTGGTTGGTTGGTTTTACGGCATGTCAGCTCTTGGTGGATCATTTAAACTGAAGTCAATTAAAAAATTATGGTTTCCAAATGATACATAGTAACAGTTATGATATACAAAATGGTTAAAGGTATCTTCGCAATCATTTTCAACGATAAACGCTTCATTATGTGACATAAAAATTGATTAGCTATCACCGACATAGCAGCTGTTAAGCCAGTTAAATATAAATATTATTTTTATTGATTAAAATTAAAATCTCTTCGCATTAATTAAAATTGTAATCAGCAATGCTTGCTTTAGTCGAGTTAATCAGATTTCGCCATATAGGGTTTTTCTGATGTTATATTTGCAGCTGTGGGTTAAATTTCTTCCACAAATTTCATTATTATTAACTATGTTAATCCACCAGTGAAATTAATCCACCAGTGAAATTAATCCGCCTGCAAAATGAGTCCGTCATTGTTTGCTTATTTGATCAAAATACTCATACAAATGGCTAAATATACAAAAGATTAATATCAAGGAATATAAGTGGGCAGTGATCTGGTGTTCTCTCTCTAGTGCTAAAGTGGAGAGTTTTGTAAAAAAAAAATGCTCTCACAAAAAAAGAATTTCAAAATAACACTTTTTTTTACGAAGCCAATTTTAGAATTATATACGTTAAGGATAGTAGTGCAATGTGGCATAACGGTTATCAACACGAAAAAGTAAATTGGTGACCCGAGTTCAAAATCTACCTAAGGCTGCTTATCATCACTTAGAACGAATTTTCTTTAGAAAGGTATGAATCCATAACACTGTGCAAATATATCTTTGGAATGTAATAATAATTGATGGAGATTAAAGTGGGCCAATCAGAATTTTGGTAAACCACTCTCCCATAACTGCTCTTCAGGAATTTATACTTGTAAAACGCTTGTACATCGATTTTCAACCTCGACAGTAGACAAAATGCATATATACATGATAAAAAGGGCATGTATTGATTAAACTTTTGGACTTGCTTCTTCATACAAGTAAAAATGACTTTCTATTTTAAGGTGAGTTTGGGACATGTTTTTTTAATATTTGTCTCCGTTATATTCTTTCTCAAAGATTTATTTCCCCAGATTTATGATTGGCTGTTTATTATATAAGTCACTGTTAAAATGAATATTCATAACTCAATATGTTTCCTTATTCATGAAAAATAAAAGTAACTCCGAAAGACATGTTTGTAGGTAATCAGTGTTTCAATTAACAAACAAGGATTATTGGATGCAAATCAAACCTTGTTTTTCGGAAAAAAACTTTATTCTATACTTTTTTAACATTCTTATTCACATAATTAATGTGACTTATATCTTCATTGTCGTTGTTTTTATAATTACAATATTTTTGTCACAGTTACCTCAAGTTATCTTTCAGTTGTTCGTCGTAGTCAGTAATCATTGAGAATTTAATAAAGATTTTTAAATAAATAGTTTGTAGGTAACTTTATTTCTAAACGAGGCAGATCTCATTTGTTTACACACAGTTAAATGGTTTCAAGTATTGTAAAACAATAACAGTTCAATTAACATAGAGTCAAACAGCTTCTTTCATAGCCATTTAACATTAGAAATTCTATTTATCAAGTATTCCTAATTTAAAACTTATCCTTTGTTTGCACACAGTTAAATGGTGACAAGTATTGCTATTTGGCACCAATAATTCTATCTGATATTAATAATAATTGCTAGCAATAGAATAAGCAGTTCCATTGACTCAAGGATGGCATCGTAGCAGGTACTACCACTTCGGGTCAGAGTTAACCCGAGAGTAATGATAATAAAGGTGAACTCAAATTTTCTAATCTCCAAGACTGGAAACTCATTATCAAACACTAATTATTCTATTCTACATTATTCATTTGTTTGCTCACAGTTAAATAATTTCAATATTGTAAATGTTGTTCTATTTGACTCATAAGTAGGACTCTTTCACGCACTATCAAGGGTCAGAGTAGACTGGGGAGTAATGGAAATGTAGCGGTACTACAAATTTCCAAAGCTCCGGGACTGGATCCTCACCATCAGATACAAGTTAGTGTTATGTCCAGGATACGAAAAGGAATTCTGCTGAAGACGTTAAAACTAATTGTATATGTATTTAGACGAACATTATTTGGTTTAATGATAAAAGTTGCCATCGCCAGATTTCCTGATGGATACAGAGTATATAACAGATAAAACCATAAGTTAAAATATTTATCGTTAGTTGGTGATCTTGCGTTCAATTCTATGGTCGGGTAGTACAATATAATCTGGTTCAGTGAAAGAGGCAGATAGTCGATATTACAAGGAGGGTCAGCGTAATGAAAACAGTTTAACCCTTTTGGACTGAGCAGAGTTTGGTTTGAAATCATCAGATTACTGGCAACAACTGATTTTGTAAGAAGGCGGAAGAATTAATTAATTTGCATTTAATGATAACGAAAATCAAGACATTAACCCTTCCGAATGTGACACAAGTTCACTTTTTTAAGTGGAGTTTAACAGAGTTTTTTTTTTCTTAGACCGGTTGCCATACCAATATTAAAGTGCTCAGTCTGACCTAATATTTACCCATAGTTGGAGGGAGAATAGTTGGACACATACATTTCCCAAGAGTATTAGCGCTATTCAGGTCACCGAGTCCATTTCTTATGAAAGAAATCCTTACACAACAAGCACCAGCAAATGTATATTACACTGTGACTATTGAAGTAACGAAGATGAGGACACTAGTCCAAATAAATTATAGTATAATGGTGCTAATTTCTAATGTCAGAAACATTAGGATGATAATAGCAACAAAGATGAGGACGCTATTTTAAGACTATTATTGTATAATAATGGTGATTCCTAATCTCAGAAAGGTTGTGACGTTAATAACAATGAATATGAGGAAACTATCTCGAGTAGACAGAATAAAATAACGATATTTCTGCTTTAAAAAATTCAGACAAATAATCTTAATACTTTTTATGGCTAAGTTTAGTTAATTCCCAAACAAATACCGGCAAGATTGTTCGTTTTTTTCTCTTCAGAACCATCGAATAGAATCAGATTTTTTTTTGTCTTAATTTTAATTCTAACTGCCTGAAAAAATTTTCAGCAGCCTTTTGTTTAAGACTTCTATTAGAATAAATTCCAAACGATCGGGTCTTTTCTGCCTGGCCAACAAGAATGAATGAGAAGCAGGAAGAATGGCTAAAAGCTGCAAGTCAACAAGAGAAACTGATCTCAAGAAATTTGAGGATTGAATTTAAGCAGAGAATTGAGTTTTGTTATTCATTCACTTTGTTCATTGTTCCAACGGCGGAACTACTTCTTCCGAACGTTGAATCTCGTTGCCGAAACGAAACAATGCTACACTTGGCCAAGACTTAAGTTGTAATTTGGGAAACGGAAAATGCTGCAAGCAAACATTTCTATACAATTCATGTTCCTCAAGGCTTTAACACTCGTGCAACTAATATTAACATCATATGACAATTGCTGATTTGAATAATAAGAGGTTAAACCAACGCATAAATACTTTTGGGGTGGAAAAAGTTTTCCTTTCCGCAAAGTAATTGCGCAGTAATATTATTCAGTGACCAAAATTGAAGCGAAATGGAGACAAGTATATTTTCCGAGTGTTTCATTCAATAAAGTTGTTGAGAGCAACATTTATTTCAACTGAAAAGACAAGAAATACTATCAGCTTTTTTATGTCCAAAAGACCAGAGGCACCATCAATATTTTATGTTCGAAAAATTAGAATCGTAAATGTAAGAAACACAACAGTTTTTAACATTTTTATTAGTTTTAAGCGATTTAGAGGTTGTCACATACTTATTTCATGATTCTTTTAGCCGAGTCGGCTTGGGCTGTAGAATACATTCACTGCATCTCTGCAGAGGGGTAAATCTCCCCCCAATAAGTGTCCTGATATGACTCTAACCAATCCGATGGTGAGGCTTCAGTAATGCTAGAGCTTTAGGAAATGCAGAGTACCCCTTCATTGCCATCACTCCCAGGTCCACTTTACCCCAGAGTAATAGCACTTGATAGACTCCTATCTATGGCTCAAATAGAAATGTTTGAAATTTGAACTGTCTACTTATGCTAAGTTGAATAGATTTAGATAGTGCTGTTTGATCATTTAACTGTGTATAAACAAATGTCTGATATTTAATTGAATTGCTAGGGATACATAGCATTACTTGAAAGCATTAAAAAAAGGATAAATAAAAAATAGAATGATTCGTAATTGATTTGAAATGTCATATATTTGATATATAAGTATAAAAAAGATTTGGCATTAAATAACCTACAATGGCTGATACGCCATAAACCCAAACGAAACTGAATTTAAAGTGAAATTGCCCGTAAAGAAATGATTGATATTAAATTGTGACTTTTATATAGCAATCCTGAAAATATTTAACTGTATGAAGAAAAGGAGTTCAGGCTCGTTAAATATGTTATCACGAAAATATGTTTACAAATCGTATATATTCAAAATACACGCATCAACACGATTTGGCATTTAATAACTAGCAATGGTTGATATGCCATAAAACCCACCCAATCAACCAACCAAAGTTTTAATTCTAAATTTTGTTCTCTTTTTCTATTGATGATAATAGAATTTTTGAAAAATTAAACATGCATCTATCTATCTATCTATCTATCTATCTATCTATCTATCTATCTATGTCATATAGTTTACATCTACCTGTCTACGTATATGTATACATACGCACACACGCATATATATATATATATATATATATATATATATATATATATATGTGTGTGTGTGTGTGTGTGTGTGTGTGTGTGTGAGAGAGAGAGATAGATAGATAGATAGATAGATAGAGAGAGAGAGTGAGTGTAGACATTTTGCTCTGGAAAGGTTTTTATGCATAGGAATTTAATGTATAATTTTAAAGAAGAACAGATCAGAGAATATGCATAAGAATAATTTGATGGGTTTTGTATTATTCGGATTGTTATATTTTCAAAAAGTCCATTTCGCGATTCTGTCATTGTTTGCAGCATTTTTATTTGTAAACTTCCGACATTTGAAATATACAAATAAGAATGTTGATGATTTAATTGGTGAGAGTAAGGTTATGAGAAAAAAGGATTACAGATTTTTAACTCATTTGATCTTCAAATCATTCGGGAGAAAATGTTCATTACCACAATTTATAAATATTGGAGTAATGTAAGCCATTGTTGTGTATAGTTTTTTGACATTTTTCTTTCCTAGATTTTTAGAACGAAACTTGAACATTAAAAAATAATTCAATGCTTATCCAGACTAGACTATAAATAAATTACAACTACTTTGAATTATTCATGTTCGTTTAAGTTCCAAAATACAAATATAGTCGGGTTATTTATACCGGAAAACTTTTGTACGTGAAATATAGAGACTTAAGAAAAATAATCTTTAATTTCTACGGTTTATAAATAAATTGAAAAAATGAAAACAAAAAACAATAAGTATGTCATTTAAAAACATTTAAAAACCATTTGGAATAGATTAAATTGCTTTGACTGATAAATGTACTCTAATTTTCGACAATATTTTTCTTATTGTAATGGGATATCTAATCATATGGAAAATCCTGCTATGATAAACTATAATGGTCAAAATACGAAATTATTTGTAATTCAATCGAGCCAATTTGATGTTTTTAGCTACTGCCGGCCGACAACCTGAATTCAAAAGTGTTTATTAGAGTCAGTTTGTTGGTTGGGTTTTAAAGCATATCAACCTTTGCCAAATCCATTTTAATACAAATGATTAGTTATATTTCAAACAATTTAGTTTAGCATGAGTACACAGTTTAATTGTCAAAACGTTCCTATTTCAAGCTATTCAGTTTAGTCAAACAGTTCTATAAGTATAAGTACAGATTTTGTTTACACAGTTCTATATTAAACAATTCAGTTTAGTGAAAGTACAGTTTCAAAGTCAAAAACAGTTCCATTTCAAACAATTCAGTTTAGCATGAGCATGCAGTTTAAATGTAAGTACACAGTTTATTTGTCAAAAACATTTCTATTTCAAGCTATTCAGCTTAGTTAAACGGTTCTAATTCAAACAATTCAGTTTAGCATAAGTATGCAGTTAGTTCTATTTAACCCATAGATATCAGGTGCTACCATTCCAGGCCGGAGTGGACCTGGGAGCAATGGCAATGGTGGGGTGCTCCGCGTTCCCCCAAAGCTCCAGCTCACCATCAGATTGTTTAGTGTCATAATCAGGACTCTCATGAGTGGGGGTCTTACCTCTCTGCAAAGGTTCAGTCGGTATATTCTACCACTCCAGCTGACTGGGCAAGTTTTTTAGTCACTGACCTCTAGAAAACCTTGATTAAATATCTAAATCTAAATTGACGTGGAACAAGAAGTATCTTGAACGACAAAAATTGTAATGATTTAATAACACATCGAAGAGGTAATTCCCCAACAAATAATTTGAGATATTTCTAATCTTGTTGGCATTTTTATGTCCAAATGTAAATATTTTCATTATATCCTATTTATAGTTTTGATTTATAAGGCATTCTGCGATTGGTTCAGACTGATAAGGCCATTCTGGGATAGGCAGGGACCTGCAGGGGAAGATATGATAAGTTGTTGGTTCCATTGCCAGCAGTGAGGTTTTTGTGGCGGTGCCTCTTTTCCTCAAATTTGAGTCTTGGGATATTCTCGAAGAGTGAGGTGACTTTGGTGATAGTTTGTTGAAAAAGTTGTCTGTTGGCAGCCTGGGCTGTCCACTGCTGTAGAGCAATTTAATAGGAGATGAGTGCGTTCTAAAAGGTGTTTTATTACATCTTTCGTGGTGCTCCTCTGATACAGGGTCTATTGGATAGCTCTTCTAAAAGTGTAATTTTGCAGAGGAGTTGGTCCACCGTTCTGGCAATGTGACCTTCACTTATTCGTTGTATTTACGAGTCCTAGAATCCAAGAATGCTTCCATTCCACTTGTTCTTGGCTGAGACAGTGTTTCGTTACTGCTGGTTGGCGCCCAAATTGACAGCGGTCACGTGGAGAAAGAACTTTAACCAAGCAATTATTGTTGATTTCTTAACTACATAAGTGAGATCCATTCAAGTGTGGCAGAAACATAATATATCAAAGCAAATATTCACAAACTTGGCCAGCACACCCGAGTCGTTCAAACATTACACAGTAGGAAATAATTTTCCTTTCAAGTCCAATTGGCAAATGTTATGCTTCTGAGGGACACAGCTAAGATACTAACCACAGTGGCAGGACAGTTGTCAGCAATTATAGCGTTACAGGAAAGTAAGGCAGAGGCACGCTTAGTTTAACAGTTATCATCGTAGGTAATGGAATAGGTGATCCAAGTTCAAATCCTGGAGAGGCTGTTTGCATTTACCTTCCTGCATATGCTCTTGGGAAAGGCATGAATCCATCTGTTCTCCCTTCTTAGTTATGGGTAAATAGTAGGGCAGCCTAGGTTCCTTAGCTTTCGTTAGACAGCCAGTTTAGTAGAATGAAAACTGAATTCAAATCAGCTGTACTCTGGTTAAAATGACCTTCAGTCAGACTTGGCCGTGGCGAAGGAGTTGAGTAAATGCTTACATATAGGAAATTGATCTCAAAATGAAATATCTGGGAGAAAAAATTCAGAATTCAAGAACGAATAACACACACACACACACACACACACACACACACACACACACACACACATATATATATATATATATATATATAGAGAGAGAGAGAGAGAGAGAGAGTGAAATATGAAAAGATTTAGATAGTGGTTGGTTTGTTGGCATTACGGTATTTGGCTTGGTTTGGTTCGGTTTTATGACATATCAATAATTGTAGGTTATTTAATGCCAAATCCATTTTTATAAATATAAACAGTACTATTTCAAACAATTTAATTTAACTAAGTACAGTTTTTTGTTTACACGCCGTCAAAAGGTAAAACAGTTCTATTTCAAAGAATTCAGTTTATTTTAAGTACGCTGTTTTTGTTTACACACGGTTAAACGAGCAAACAGTTCTATTTTAAACAATTCAGTTTAGTATGTCAATAATATTAAATTAGCAAGTATTGCTAAGTATTACCAACAATTCAATTAAACATCAGTAATTTGTTTACACAAAGTTAAATGATCAAACATTTCTGCTTGAAACAATTCCGTTCAGCATAAGTACACAGTTTTTGTTTACCCACATTTAAATGTAAACATAGTTAATTTTAAACAATTCAGTTTAGCACAGAGTCATAGGTTGAACCCTATCAGGTGCTACCACTCCGGGCCAGAGTTGACATGGAGGCGATGCCAATGAAGCATTCCTCAAAGCTCCAGCATTACTGAAGTCTCACGATCAGATTGTTGTTATAACCAGGTCACTCGTTGGGGGAGACTTAACCCTCTGCAGAAATGCAATCGGTATATTCTGCAGCCCTAGCCGACTGGTCCTGGTAGCACGATATATCAAGCCTTCTTAGAGTATTCAATGCCAAAGTAATTGATTCAAGCAATTATATTGTTTCAAGTAACTAATGATAATTATTTTATGTAATAAGTTTTAAGTAACTATTCTTCATGCAAATAAGTTGAGCACAGTTATCTGACTTTAAGTATTCCTATCCAATACTAAAATTTGCTTAGGTTTACGGAAAGTTGAAGACTAAAAGAAACAAAAAATACATTAAATCTGTATGCTATTTTTGAGAGATTTGCTGATTAAACGAGATACATTTTGAGTTGATTTGTGGATAAAATCAAACACACTTTTGGCGGATTTGCTAAAGTAAAAGGAAACATTAGCAAGAAAACTGCATACATTTATTATTTATTTCTTGTTTATGATTTGGGTTATCATATTTCTAAAAAAAGAAAATTAGAATGATGTTTTGAAAAAATTATTCATGTTTAAAAAAAGGTTTGAAAGCATTTCGATTAACTATTTAAATCATATCTGAGGAGGATAAGACGGTTCCTAACTTCCCAAGAGGTATTAGTCCAAAAATGAACCAAATAGCGCGACTGGAGTTCGAACTCGCTTACCACGATGTCGCAGTTTAGCTCATTAGCCACTATACTATTGGTACTCCCCCTGATGTTAGAGCAAATGAGCAACACTAGCAGAAAGTTGACATAAAAATGCCGTTCAAAAACACATTTTTTTCAAAGAAAACATTCACGAAATATTCACTGAGGACATGTCTTCTGATATTCATCGACTAGTGTTTGATGAGCATTTTTGTTGCTTCTTTTGCAGTATTAAATTTAGTTTGTCAAAAGTACAAATATGTACTGAGGCGAATATTGTTGGCGGGTGGGGAAAAGTTGCTAATGTTTGCTAAAACATTGGCAGACGAAAAGCAAAGGCGGCTTTTCTTATTGTCTTTGATTCTGTTCAATGGCATTCTCATAATCACTGTCTCGAACGAAAGATTGATTTTCGTCTCTTGGGTCAATAGATTAGACATTAGTGAATAAACTAGTTAAATATTTATCGATTTTGACGTCAATTCGGTTGTCTTCAGATGGCAATTTCGAAAAATAGCAAAGAAATTGAGGAAAACATTTAGCCTGTTTGTTTATCAAAAATGTAGGGAAATCTTTGAAACCGAAGAGCAACAAGTATTTTTATTGATTCATTTGATATTATTTTAATATCACTGATTCATCTATTTTTCATTCATTGGTCTCGCAACCTATTTTGATCGTGCGGGCGTTACTCATATAAGCGTGTTCTTGGGCAGGAATTGACTGTTGCAAATAGATCTACAACTGGTTTGAATTCAGTGTATTTCATCTTCTAGATTGGTTGTCATACCAAAGTTTAAAAAACCTTTTTGCCATAGCTGGATTCATATATTTTCCAAAGGTATTAGTAGTATGGGAAATATAAACGGCTTTGTTCACGATTAGAAATATAAAAAGAACCTATTTTTCCCTACTATTTACCCTGCAGGGAGATTATGTATACTTTTCGCAAGGGTATCAGCGGCATGAGGAATGTTAACAACCTCGTTCAGGATTTGAACACAAATCTCCGAGTGTCTTCTTTCTAAACGACAATCCTTAAACCACAAGCCTTATGATTATGGATTTTATTGATAATTAGTAACCATTCAATGTAGTGTTTTATTTCTTTTAAAATATCCCAAAATATTTCCAACTCAATTTATTTAAAACTTTTCTGCTGATCCTATTTACCTAACCCCTCCGCTCGGGCAGGATATGACACAAGGTCAATTTTTAAGCGGAGTTTAACAGGTTTGAATTCAGAGTTTTCCTTCTCCTAGACTAGTTGCCCTACTATTTACCCATAGCTGGAGGGAGAATAATTGGATTCATACCTTTCCCAAGGGTATTAGTGCTATGTGAAATGCAATCAGTCTTGTCCAGGAATTGAACTCGTATCGCCGTGTTCATATCCTGTGACGATAACCATTACACCACGGGCACCTCCTAAAACTTTTCTGCTGATAGACTAGCAAACATCACGGTCAATATGACGTTGATAGTTATGTTTACAAGGAAGAATAATTACATGGGTTTGAAATTGATGTTTAGATTCTATACTTAATTATTCTTTCTTTCGTCCAATGAACATGTGTCATATCGTTAGCAAAACGCAGATTATCTTGTCGGCTGAATAATTTTTATTGGTGTGAGATTATTATTTTTTTTTTGTTATTGTATCAATTGTTGATATTTCAAGAAAAGAAAAAATAAATTGTTAGTATTAGTAGTAATATTATTTGAACTTATTAGATAATTTTTACTTGTACTTCTTTTATTCTATTCATATTTCTTTATACCACAACTTATACTGAGAGTGTATGCAAACATTTATTAAGATGGTGTGTCAGC
This sequence comes from Sepioteuthis lessoniana, assembly GCA_963585895.1. Lineage (NCBI taxonomy): Eukaryota > Metazoa > Mollusca > Cephalopoda > Myopsida > Loliginidae > Sepioteuthis > Sepioteuthis lessoniana. Next base: position 81,538,987 of record OY757904.1, read on the forward strand.
ATTCAAAGTTATATGTTTAGATTTAAACGTTTTTGATGTATTGTTTACGTATCACAAACTGTCAGGAATGAGAATTCGAATCTCGCCAGAAAGTTAAAAGTGTGTGTGTGTGTGTGTGTGTGTGTGTGTGTGTGTGTGTGTGTGTGTGTGTTTATGTATTTACTGCCTTCTGCTGCTGAAGTAATTTGGAATATCCTATAGCAGCTTTCAGTCCTTCTTCGGAAACCACTCTATATTTTCCTTTGCGAGGTTTCTTAGTTACTTTAGCCACTTGCTAGATCTTAGGACTTTCAGTCCTACATTTTGAAGTCTGTTTTCAATTAACTATTCCTGTCTAAAACTATCAATATGTAAGCCTTTACAAGGCTTGGAGTTATAATTTCTAAGTAATATGAGACATTCCCTGCCGCTAAAAACTTATGAAAAGAATAATACTTTTCTCTTAAAGTCAGAAAAAAATATAATTTTCTAATAAAAAATATAAGAATACTGACTTATTTACGGTATGAGTACACATAAAGAAATTAAGAAATCACTTTTAAAGGTCAATGAAAACTTGCGCTCTGCTCACCTGAAAGTTGTCAAAACAATCAAAGTAAGCTGATGGCAAGAATTTGTGGTGTTTTGGTGTACTGACCCTTTTTAGATTTATAATATCTCTAATTAGCCTTTGTCAACCCGTTGAAATGAAAAGATGAAATCTGGGCCTACAATAGACTAATCAGATTTTTGATTCCGTTTTTTAATATTGTTTGATTCGAAAAGGGATACTCCTCATTCAGGGTGTGGGCTATGACCCTTAATTAGCCAAGCTCTTATATTATGGCTTGATTGTAGTATTTCCAATTAAAATTTTATACGTAAAAGGGATACTCTTCCAACAGACGTTGATCAAAACTATTGATTGACTGACCAATCATAAGATTGAAAAAAAGATAATACAAAATCACATGGTTAGCCAATTGGATGTTTGTTCCCAGGCGAATTCTCTTTGAAAATACCTCTTTAATGGTTCAAAAGGAGAGAAAATCCGAAGACCATACCGAATACAGGAAAATAAGAAAAGAATTCTCTCCAAGGTCTAAAGCATCACCAGCAAAAATCACACTCACTGAAAAATAATCTAACTGATTAGCATAGGAAGACAGTACTAGTCGAATTCCTCGAAAGTTCTTTCTTTCAAAACAAAAGCGATTTAATTTCTTAATATATTATTTATATTATTGCTACACAATTGTGTTTCAATAAATATTCGTTAACTTTTAATAGAGCATTTTTCTTGACCTTGGGTTGTCAACATCCTGACAACTTCTTCCAACCGATCACCCTGACCATCAGAAGAAGTTCCTGATAGATTATGTCATCCACCTTCTGTGGACTTTTCAAACTCAATGTGGACATAGAAGGACATGATAAAACAACAAGCCAGAAGCACATGTAGTCACAGAACTAAGGCTACATCAAGTAACGTGATTAACATAGGACCACAATTGTTGTGGTGTGTCTAAGACCTGAAAATCTTCCCAGTTGGGAACCCATAACTCAGCTTCCGGTAACCAATTTAACTCGAACCCAATTCCACCAGGCAAATCTATGGGTACGTTATCATAGTTTGTGCTAAAACGTCTCATTTTCTTAATAATTTAGTTACGATTGAACTGGAATATATATATATATATGTGTGTGTGTGTGTGTGTGTGTGTGTGTGTGTGCACGCGTGTGTGTATTGAATTTATCCCCCTTGTGTGATATATTGAACATTATCTTCTGCTTCATTGTAATCGAAGCAATAAACATTTTCTCTTTGATTTTTCAATCATTTTTGTAATTATGGTAAATTGAATTGATTCTGCTGCTGCTACAGCTGCTACAACTGCTACTACGACTCTTGCGACTCACATCTGATTAAACTTCTTCGAGAAGATCCGATTAATGAAGAATTATCTGGAATAGAGTCCGGTTTTTCTTTTAGTTTTCTTTTTGTTTTCTTTTTCTTTCTTTTTTTTTACCAATATTTATTTGTTCCGCTCAGTCTCGCATTTATCCGATTGTGGTCTGGTCGACTTGATTATGCCGTAGTATCTGTGCTAGGTGAACTGTATAAAGGCTTCCTTCAAAGTGAAAGCGACAGAAGGATATTACTCTGACTTGTGTCCTGATCTGATAGGGAAAGGCACTTTTTCTATGTCCATAGATAATCCTTTTGCTTTGTATAAATATTCTTTCCGTAAAAATAACGATAAAAATTAAAAAAGGAAAACAAAATTACACTTTACTTCTAATCTTTAGGTCTGAAGAAAAGCAATGATTGATTTATTGATTTATTGATTGGTTTTAACAGCATTTCAAACCCTCTAGGGTCGTTTTAGGCTTTGAGGTTAGGCTTTGAATCACATTCAGTATATGCTTCGATTGACATTGTTGTTTCCTAGTTCTTTTTTTTTTTTTTTTTTTTTGCTCATGGTCTTATCAATTATGAATATTTCTTAAACAGATATATTTATCCCATATATGGGACTCAGACAGGTATTGACACTCAGGATCAGAAAAAAACAAGGAGTAATGTCAATGAAGGGGCACTCCACACGCCACAGATCTTCGGAACTAGAACATCATCCTCAGACGCATTTTAATGTCATATCCAGGAAGCCCCTTTTTTGGAGGATTTTTAACCCTCTGCAGATGATTCAGTCAGCGATTCAAAGCCTCAATGACACTGATATCAAAATAACGAATTTCACACTGGAATATTTGACTGACACACTTTTACAGTTCTATTTTCCTTGTTCCATGTCAATGAATAATTTGTAGTCACTGTGGATGATGAAGTAAGTGGCTTAAATTTTATTTTTTATTTGTTTTTAGTACTCAATGTACTCTTTATTTTTCTATTTCAGGTCAGTCAATATTTAATTTAAAGCATATAGTTGCTGTGAAGTTTTTTCAACCCAGTCATTGAAACAAACAAACAAACAAACAAACAAACAAACAAACAAACAAACAAACAAACAAAGAGAAACAGTATATTCAAAAAACATATATTATAGTGTCCAATTTTCATATTTCAAAATCTGTTTATTGGGTTGATTTGATCTCTTTGTTTAATGGCATATGAACCTTCGTAGGTTATTAAATACTAAATCCATCCTTGTTGAAGAACAGTAGTGGTAGTTTTTAGCACATAACTGAGGGATAATGCGCTTCATAACTTTCTTAAATGTATTTATTCAAAAGTGAATCTAATAGTGCGATTGGAGTTGCTGAATGTGTTTCTTATTCTTGTACGTTAACTACAACACATACAGGAACCATCTTTCTGTGAGAGTGTTAGTTATTGTTGTATTTTGACCTTTGACCCGGTCAAAAATGCCATTCAAAGTGATGCACCGGAAGGAAGTGACACATTCCAATGGCAGTTATGAGAGGAAATCGCGTGGGCAAAAATTGGCTGACCAAATGGGACAAGGTAAAAAATCCCATGATACACTCATAGACTGATACATCGGAAGAGAGTGACCTCTAAACTGAATGACAGTTATTTCCGCTTGATGACGATCAAACATGCCATTCCAAAGATTGAGTGGGTGATTAAGTGGGCGTTGAACTATTATATAACTCAGTCAAGACAGAAGTCAGACAGAACAGTTGGAGATCAGACGAGTTATAGACGAGATGTGGTAGGGAAAGCCACATCAGGCCGAAGGGGGCCTTGGAGCCCCTGATGAGTTGGGGTCCCGAGAAGTTGCTGACAAGATGTGGTAGAGAAAGCCAGCACTCAGCAGAAAACTGAGCCCCTGGGCCTCCGGTTGAGCAGCCCTGGAGAACGAGAAAGACACAAAGCTGACGGCCATAAGAGTACGGGTCAAAATATTGCAGTTCTGTTCGGTCTCCAGCTCCCTCTCACATACAAACGTTACAAATAAAACGAGAGGTACATATTTTTTAAAGAAGTCTTCACTCGTCCTTTATCGTTGTGTCGTTGTGATTCATTCTGCACGTATATGCATGAGTATATAAGCATATTTATTATATGACTATATAACATTATAATTATTTATTTTATCGAGCTCTTTTTACTCAAGAAGAAAAGATATAAGTGGGTTTGGTCACACGGAAAGTAAAAATAACGCCAGTTATGTCGACTTTTCATTCAAGAATTATTTTCCAAGCGGAAGGTCAAGAGAACAACCATCAAAGCGATAGAATGACCAGAGAGGACACAAACTGGGCCTTGCTAACTGTGGAAAGACTGACAAAAGACAGGATAAAATTGAGGCATTGTGTGCACAAATATGTGCAAGGAACATCTAGAGATTCATGAATACAATGAAGGAATGAATAATGACCTCTTTTTTAAACAATTTCAGTTGTCCCGCAATTCTTCTTCTTCTCTTTGACACTCGATAGTCGATAAACATATACATCAATTGTTGAAATGAAATGATCTGAGTGTTACTCATCATCTTCCTATTACTTTATTCAATACGAGTTTTTTTCCGTGGCAGTTTTAACAGGTGGTTTTTCATTGAAGTGTAAGTGACAAGTCTACTCATATATTACAGGAGAAAAAATTTCAAAGAGCAAAAATTCAGCAGACAATCTTGAAAATATATGAGTGCATGTGTACGCATCCACACGCACACACACACGCACACACACATTTGCAAGATCGATGTATTTGTCTATCTTTTCGCTTTCTTTTATTTTCTGCAGAAACAACAAAATCCTCTAAATGAAAAGTTTTTTGTTTCGGAAATTTATAATTGGTTTGGTTTTCGAGGGAGGGGCGGAATTAGGTGATTCATTTGCATTTCAAAATCCTAGAGAATTTTATGCATCTCAGTTTCTAGGGCAGATCTGGCTCGTGTATATACCATTTGTCAACATGGCTAAGCTTCAGTATCTTGCACAATTCCCAGTTGATCACTTTCTTCACCCATTCATGCTTGCTCTTGAATTCCTTTTATTCCAATTTACTGCATTTGCTTATCATGTGGTTAACGATTTCATCTCTGTCTCCATATAACATACACCTTTTATCCTTCTGCGTATTATCATTTTTTTTGTTGTTGAGATGATTGGATCTTATGGCATTAGTTTTTTTCGTTTTAAAAAGAGATTCGGTTTCTCTTTTCAGATTGCCACTTCTTAACCAGGTTCAGGTCATCTCGTATACAATTTCCTTATTATTTTTTTTTACTTGACGTATCTATACAGTTATTCGAGAAGAAAAATGATTTCTTGTTTTCAATTATAATTCACAGTTCAAATAAGTTTAATGCCTATTGATCTCATCAGTCTTTTAAGCTAATTAAATTAACGGTATTGTGCATTATTCACGTGTTGGACAGTCTGCATGCGTCATCAGTAAGTTAAGCGGTTAAATAATAAGTTGAAATGCTACATAAGCGGATAAAGTGATTTGCTACTATTGGCAAGAAAGTGACGACCCAAGGATTATAAGAAGAACCACTCCGTGCAATAAGTAAGAAAATCGGTGAAACGTTCACAGAATGTTTTCATGCTCTTTCTAAATAAATATACAAGTGCTTGTTCATATTTTTGTGTCGAGGATATACTCGATTTTATTAGTATGAACTGATTGCCCAGTTCTGTCATGAGGATATTTGCAGAAATTTGCAGAAAGCCAGATCGGCGAAATAGAGGTAGGAAGATTGTGACTTAAAAATCGCCCAGTCAGCTGGCCTTGAATACGCTAACTGTATCCCCTACAGAGTGGGTAAGAATACCTTCTCCCAGAGATATCCACTTACTACATCTAATGAGGAGGCTTAAGATGAAATGGAATACCCCTTCATAATCATTACTCCCAGATCCACTCTGACCCGGAGTGATAGTACTTATTTGGATCACATCTATGGATAAAATAAATCTGTTAAAATATTTTTGTTCGATAGGACCGTGTGCCAAAAAAAAAAAAAAGAACGTTTACGAGTCAACTACGCAAAGAATTATATATGAACGTACAATGAATCCGATTTCCAAACCTCTTGACTTAAAATAACACTATATGGTTTGACGTGCCGTTAAAATTAACAATCATAAAATCAATCATAAAAGTCAATCAGAAGAAAGAATTTATAGATTCTTGTGATTTTTAAGAAATACACAGAATTTAATTTAAAAAGATTTTTAGATCTTCCTTAACTGGATGTTGGCTGTTTTTATCAATTTCATTTTCTTAATTATTTAACGATCTTACATATTAATATTTTTAGTTTTAATTATGTACCTATATGTGCATCCTGTGTGTGTGAAAGAAAACAAAAAGAAACCGACGAAAAGGAAGGAAGGGGAAAGGGAAAGGAAGGAAAAAAATTATACAAATTAATTAGAAATAGTGACGAAGAATAAATGTTTAATTTGACATTTTAAATGCTTTATTTATGAGTCGCATACATATCCAAATAAAAAGAAAACTTTAAACATGAAAGAAAAAAGGAAGGAAGGAAGGAAGGAAGGAAGGAAGGAAAACAAAAAAGAAGTGAGCATAAAAATGGCTTGAAGATTTTAAATTCTTTTAGAAGTACTTTAATCATTTCTTAAAAATATAACATTTATTTTTCTCAATCTTAGAAGCAGCCATCAAAACAATGAAATGAATTCATGTGAATATGATTGTCTTCAATTTTTATTTTTCATATTTCAGAAGAAAAAAAAATAGACAGCAACAATCATAATGAAAGAAAAAATGTTGCTATTGTTTATGACAATTAAAAAATAAGGACACTCTTTGAATGAATTTATGGATTTTCATTTTTGATTAAAAAAAACTGCTGAATTTATTTTTCTTTCAATACTTTATTAGTAAATAATACATATTAGTACAGATTTGGGTTATACGATAAAAAAGAAAAATATTTCTCGGATGAAGCATTCTGAAAATGGTTAATTAAAAACATAAACCCGAAACGTTTTTTTCTGGTGCATTATCGTATATAAAAAATACATCTGAATATTTTGTTTTTTCTTATTTTATATTTACATATATGGGGAGTAGCTATTGGATGCATATCAATCTTTTCTCGTTACGTAGCAATAATCAGAGAATGTCCAACCACCAAAATATATAGTAATAATACTACTCTTGAATGAGGAAAACAGGCCATCTCATTTTAGAAGGAAAATTCCTAGAAACATTACCCCCAAGATTTAACAAAAACATTATCACTGATAGTATAGAATTAATCGTAAATAATAACTCTTTCCAGTTCAACAAAAAACACATATAAACCGTAGGAACAGCGATGAGAACTAATATGGCACCAATTTACGCCACTTTAAAATTAGCATATTTCGTGGAGAATCTTTATGAAATCTTAAGGAAAAAATATACTAACAATATAAAAACAGAATTTATCAGACGATGGACAAGATGCTGGGATGACTGTTTCATATTTTGGAAATACTCATGGGGTAGCATTATAAATTTACACAACTTACTCCAAAATCTACACCCTAAAATAAAATCCCCCATAAAACACAATTTTAAAGACATAACATTTTTAGACAATCTTATTAAAAACCAAAATGGCCAAATTATCTTAGATGTTTATCACAAACCACAGATACCCAACAATATCACCATTTGGGAAGCCCAAAAGCAGCTTAAATTTCGTCTCTTAAATCCTAGTAGGTAGAATGTGTACCATAGTTACGAATAAAATCCTCCAACAAACGCCCCCGAGAAGAATTACGCGTAACCCTTCACCAGAGGGCATATTCCACTACACTAATAAATAAGGGATTTAGATTATTAGAAAAATGCTATTAAAAGAACTACGAACCCCCAAAAAGCATAGTGACCAACAACCCTTAGCATTTGCCTCAACATACAATAAGAACAACCTAGAGCTATTCACAGAAATATCGAATATGAAATAAAATCTATATTGAAAATTTGTTATAATTTTCAGGCCTATACATTTCAACACACACACACACACACACACACACACACACACACACACACACACAAATATATATATATATATATATATATATATATATATAATATCAGATAAGATCTATCTTAAATTTATTTCAATAATCGTTTTAAAAGAGATTGGTTAAATAAATTTTAAATAGATCTTATCTGTTAAGTTTTACCTGATTTTATTGATATATTTGCTCTGCATGAGAGTTTCTTTTATAAATTTTTTATATATATTTGTATATTTCTAATATTCCTATATAATAATAGCCGAACATTGAGCACTCTTTTGGGATATATTAATACTATATAGTGTTCCTTTTAAGTCTATTCAAAGATTTAATTTATATATATATATATATATATATATATATATATATATATACAGAATAGAGCCTCTATAATGTTTAATGTAGATCGATGTTTAAAATTGCTTTTTAATACTTTTAAAATAAAATTTTAAAATCTTTGGAATGCTTTCGAAGATAGTAATTAAGTATATATATATATATATATATATATATATATATATATATATATATATATATATATATATATGAAGAATCAACATTACTTTCAGAAAAATCTGAAGATCTTGGGATGTTTCAAATTGGAGCAACGTTCTTTTTTATTTTTGCATTACCCCATCCATTCTTTGCAATGCTTCAGAAGCAGCGTCTGGGCCAGATGAATTTGACAAATGAAATCGAAAGCTAAAGGTCTAAGTCTAGCTTTGTTTTCATAGTGCCCCAAAATAATAAAAAAAGTAATTGCCCCACTAACCCCTAACATATATTTCCATAATCTTTTTGTGTCCAGACAAACGTTAATTCCTTTTCACTCACATATCATGAGATTGTACTTTTATCATGACTCATGAGATTCTGGTGGAAGAAAAATAAAAACAGTAGATTTAAATGGAGAACTAGGCAAGGAGAGAAGGGAGGCTCAGAAAACAAAACGAAGAATTCGAGTGTCTCCAATTTGATGTAAGGCTAGAATGCGGATCAGGCTGATATTCTAATGTAAGTTCGAATCTGTTGAACGAAATATATAATTCACATTTCTTGTTTTGCGATTGTTGAAATGGCGGCGATAACGGGACCGGTATCGTAAAAGACGGTTGGTGTAATTCTTTGGCCTCTAGCCTATTCAGATAAGGCGGCTTATAACACGCGTCACGTGACAATCAGTGTCGTTTGCCAGAAGAAACAAAATAGAACAAGACTTTTGCACGCGATTAGGTGACCAATTCTGATCAATAAACTTTGAACAATGCATCTATCTATCTATCTATCTATCTATGTTGTTTGGAATTGGAGTTTGACATCGAAGCCAAGTGTTGATAAATAGTATGATTTACATTTTTGCCATCAACATTTGCTGACTGCAATTCTTTGCTTTTGATTAATAACTGTTTCCATTTACGTATTTACCCAAACACTTCGTTACGAGCAGGGTGCAATACAAGGTCAATTTTTAAACTGAGTAGGGCTGTTTTGAATTCCGAGTTTTCCTTCTCCTAAACCGATTGTTGTAACAAGGCTAAAGAGTCTAGTCTACTTTTCTTTTTACGAATAGCTGATGGTGAACAGATGAATTAATACTTTCCCAATGTACATTAGCACAAAATGAAAAGCAAAGAGTCTCATCTAGAATTTAACTCGGGCCATTGTATCCATTTCCGAAGACGATAATCGTTATGCTCCGTACCCTTGTTAATATTTTCCAATTCCCTTTCCAAGACCACTCAACAAACCGAGAATATTATTGCAAACAAGTCTGCATATTTAACGAAAATCTTATACCTGAAAAGTTCCGTGCTAAAATACGGTATATAAAACAGTCGGAACTGACGTGCAATTAACCCTGGTTTACAACACTTGACAGACAAGTTACAGGTCAAAGGTAAAAATATTTTTGGTGTAATGGTCTAAGAATAAAATTGTGAAGGAATGGTTATGTAATGAGAAGACATTGCTATAGCCCTTTATGGGAATCTTAATACGTTCTGCAAGAAGGAAGACGGAGTTTTTTGAGTTAGTAAAATACGTGTTATTAAGATATAGAAAACGACAGATGTACTTAAGAGACTTAGGTATTTAGTCCTTCTTTAGCCCATTTGGGTTACAATGCTAAAAATGAAGTGGGAACTTTTCTTTCTCCTGGATGTCGGTATCAAAACAGAAATCCGAATAAGAAAAGCCGAACAAAATAATGAAGAAACATCCGAATAAGAATAAGTTATTAATTAATAAAAGATTTTTTCAGCTGTTTTCATCACCAGGGATCAAGTGTCAACATGAAGACATCACATCAAACTCACACCTAACAATATCACAGATACTATATACAAAATATTCACACACTCACTTTTATTAATTCATTTATAACTTTTGCACACCATCAGGCGACTTATTTTGATGAATAAGGTTTGTAAATTGCCAGAATTGGTCTTTCTATCTTTCTGAACTTTAGGAATAATCGAAATATAGAAAAAGTCATGAAAATTCAAGGGTAATTGATAATAGAGTACCTTTGCCATTGTTTAGGCGTTATTGCTGAAAATATGGTTCGACATGTTTCAAAGGTTGCTCCAAATGTAACCTCTTTTGTGCCAACATAAAACGTTTATCAAATGAGCCAAATTCGGAGTCTGATTTTAAAAGTCAGTAACAGTCTGGACTATACTAGTTGCAAAATACTGAAACTGAAATTTTACTTATTAGGATAATTTTTTTATGCTTTGCTCCATAACTGGGTCTTTATTCATTGATTATGCTTTATGTACGGTTGTTATTTAATATATATAAACTTTATATGGGTGAAAAAGTCCGACTTTATCATTTGTGTCACCAGATTCTTTGCTGATAGGGAAAAAGTATAGAGAATTGCTAAAGTCAAACTATTTAAACCTGTTCCATTCAATATTTTTGGCAAACTTTTTATGTTATACAGTACGCACAAGTTTATCGAAAACAGTCAGTTTCATTTTGCATATTTTTCCTGGGTCAATTGTACATTTCTCATTGATTTCTTAGATTATTATGCTAAAAATGAGCCAACTTTTTAATTAAACAGTATTTATTATAAAGATTTGGTAAAAATGGCTGACGATACTCGTTTCATTTTGCATTCTTCGTCCCATAAATGTTTGATACTCTTTGTGATGGTGAAAATTAACAAAATGTTTCTAGACATATTTTGTTGTCGAGAACAAACAAATTATTGATAGACAAATAGATAAATTTGGTTAGTAGAAATTTTGTTTGGCGAGAAGGTCAATAAAAGAAATCCGTGATCGATGTTTAGGTCGGTAAATAATGCAGTTAATTCAGTCATTCAATGGCTTATGCAATACTCAAGCGCGTCATTGTTCGATCATTCATACACTGTGAGGATTGTTAAAGAAGCAGTTACGTCACCCTGTCAGTTATGTCACCCTGTCAGTTACATCACTCGGGCACTTACACTACCCAGCCAGATACACATCCCTATCAGTTACATCCCCCGCTCAGTTACGCTATACATCCCTGTCGGTTACACCTTCCAGTCAGTTAC